>JAYEPQ010000004.1:7537848-7880348 GCA_036321105.1 Dracaena cambodiana | reverse complement strand
ATCCACATATACATACAACATTGCCCTATTCCTAAATCAAATTTGAAAAGTGATGGACATCATATGAATCTAGGGCAGTATGACGTCTGCCTGAACAAGTAAAATTTCCAAAATCCAAAATCAAGCCACACAGACATTTATACAAAACATGGACATGAAATGGTTAATGTCATGGTTCTAAATATCAGCTCGATATAGACATATATTGCATATATCGTATCAGATCCTGAGGTACCTGATATATTATAAAGTGCAGAGAATTGTTTCCAATATATGATATGCTTAATATTGCTGATTCATATACCATAACTGATTGGCTGATTCTGATATAGATACCAATATTTTAAACCTTTGTTAATTCTTATTATAAGTGTTGCCATTTCACTTGGATAGACATGTCAAAAATTTAGAGTGGATGTGCATTCCTTAAAATACTAGAAACTAACTGCATGTGTCTGGTAGGAAAATTCCATTAAGAAATCATTTAAATTCTGCTTAAAACTTTTTGATCCCAACTCATTCAAAACTTTGTTTAAAAAGAAAGATGGGCGAAAAAAACTCGTACGGTTGATAAAAAGATTTTAAACCCATTTAAAACACATTTTTTAGTGTTTTTTATTTTTTTTTAAGAGAAAATCTTTATTATCATCTTTAAGAAATTTTTAACATTAATTTTTATAAATATTTTAATTTTAATTGTAACTAAGCAATAAATTTTTATTAACAAACAAGTTCAACTAATAAGCAATCTAGAATAAGTCATAAGAGAACAAAAAATATATATTTTCAATTAATATTATGTAATAAATTTGTGACAAAATGATTAGTTGGCCTATAAAATTTGACATATATATAGCGTTCTTTTATATCTGTTTTTTTAAATAAAATCATTTTATATGTGCTTTATTAGCTGCTTGTCCTTTTGACATTTCCATTGTTTTTAATGTTTTTTAAGAAACAAATTATTGTTTCGACTATGAACTAAATATGAATAAATCAAATAAATCAATTTTGAGATATCTCATCTTGTATTATATAATACCTATTTCATGATAGGAGTTGCAAGGCAATAAAGGGGAGTCAGAGACTAGATTCTTGTTTATCACCTAGGAGTAATCATTACGAAATTGCCATCCATATCTTTTAGATATTTCAAAAGATCTCATTTTGTATTCTATATAACTTAGGGCTTTTATGATAAGGGTTGTAAGGCGATTAAGGAGAGTCATAGGCTAGATTCTTTTTTAACACTCTATTTTCTCTTTTTTTCATCTCTATCTTCTCATTTAAAGTTGAGCGTATTGAGATTGTGGTAAGAGTTTCTCAACTATAGTACTCGTTTAAAATTTAGTGGTTTCTCCGGGCAATTCTCCTACTTTGCCAATAGATATAGAACTTAATGCTGAACCATGTAATATGTTTCTAATCTTTTGTATTATTATCAAGTACTTGTAGTTGTTAATTCCGTTCCTCTTCATGCTCTTGATGCCAATCCCAATACAGTAGATAACATGTAAATCAAATCCAAGCGCTACTTCTTGATATGGCACAAGGGCCTAGATCATGATTTAAATTTCATATTTTTCCATGCAAAAGGAGAAATTTACACCTCCAACAAGGGCAAGCATCAAAGATAGACAAGAATTGAGAATGCTTATAAAACTAATTCTCCAACCACATAACAATATAGTCAACTTGTTAACCGTCCGATGCACGTTATAGTCATGTCATCCTAGAGAAAATAATAAAAAGAAGATACATGTAAGGACTATTCTGGGCTCATGGATTCATGATTGTTTAATAAAGTTATAAAAGGAATGAGTGTACTCATCCACAACCCCCTTCTTGTAGTTAATAAATATGTACATCTATGTCGAATGAAGACTTATTTTTCATGATGCATGTCAGGCACGTCGATACATGCTATTGATGTTGATACTACCTAGGACACACATCAAACTTGTCCTCATTATATAATATATTTTCCTATTTAGGGCACTAGTTGGACACTTTCTGGACAAGTGCCTACATTTCTCGTACATTAGGGATACTGACTTCCCTTTAGATATCAAAGTCTATACACCACTGGAAAATGACCACGAAAGCATTGACTTAAGAACTTTGATATGTTTCAATATAAGTGAGATACAATGAGCTACTTTAGAAAGTTGGAAAGCCCAGGTCTATTAGGGCAATAGAAAAGAATTATAGAGTCAAGGCCTGCATTTCACAAATCGTTGTATGTTACAGTGTTGTTATAAATGTCTCTGGACTTTTGGATGCATGGACATGACAAAGAATATATGCATATGCACCATTTCATACTTTTTGAGAAATTGGGATGCTTACATGTCCTTTTCTGAATGTCCACGTCAAAACTTCTTAGGTTCATCTCGCGCTGTAAATGATATGTGAAATCCGATAACCTGATCGAATTTTATTGAATTCAGGTCAGATTCAGATCTAAAATTTTGGATTGGAATTGGATTCAGGTCCAATTTGGATATAAAATATTGGATCTGAATCAGATTTTGCAGTATTCGGATCCAACAAACATCATATGAAATTCAGATTCAGGTGAAACACTTCCTTTTCATATTCAGATTCAGATTTTACATGGATCTGACCTGAATCCAACCCGTTATACCCCTTCGAAGCTAGTGTAGTGCCTCATGCATTTGTCCATTCTTTTGATAGCCAAAAAGCACATATAGCTTCTAACATTTTTGAGCACCACATATAAAATTTACCCATGTTAAAAGCTAATTCCACTTGAATAACATCTCAAATATGGACCATAAATTAATAGGGGTGTCCATTTGCTCCAACCGGAAATTTTGGAAGTCAATACGGTGTAAATATGGAGGACCTAAAGAGGTGACATGGTAGGAGAGAGATCAATTTTAAATGAAGGAATGAAATTAACTTGACTGAATTGTAATCATCATGAAGGAAATTGCTTGGGGAGAAAGGAGTCATAGGATGAGAACATGGGAAGAGATTTATTTGAATAACTGAGATTAAGTGGTTTATTTACAAGAGATTAGATTAGGACTACCTCTGGACTTGTAGCTCAAGCAGTCATCTTGACCATTCGTATGTGGGGTCCCAAGTGATTAAGTGACAACGCATATGAGGTGTGTGTGTGAGCAAAAATGAGAAATCTAATGGAATGAGCTCGTTGTTTGAGATTGAAGCTAACAACTGTCCAGTTTGATGAGATTTTGTGTAGGGTAAATATGTAGACACACCTCTGAACAATGGCACAAGCTTACCAACCTAATGTATCTTATTAGCTTATAGTGGTTAAAACCCCTAAGGTTATTAAGTCTACTTTTCATTTAGACCTCTAGCTCTTTCTTTTCCTTCTCCATTCCCCATCTGAAACCTCCAGTGACCTTCTCCACTCTCCACCCAATTCCAAAGCCTCACGTCTCCCCCAAACCCCTCTTTTAATTTAAAACCAAATCTTCCCCACCCCTCCCCCCCTCCCCCCGGGCAAAACTGCAACAAGGACTCCACACCCTCCTCACATCAAGTTTCTCCCTCCCCCTCTCTCTCCCTCTCCCTCTAGTGCTGCCTTGTAGGCATCGTCGAAGGCTACTTTGCTGTTGCTGCAGATTGGTGCATGAGGTGTTGTTGCAATTGTTGTTATTTGCCAGCAACTACAAACCATGATAATGACAGCTGTTGCCGCAGCTGCCTCATCCAGTTACTACCAATATGGGCATTTCGATTGTTGCTGCAGATAGGTAGCATGCTGTTTCTGTTATTGTTCCCTGTAACTGCATGATGGAGAGAGGTTGTGCATGGGCTGCAGGGAAGGAAGTGGAGTCTTTATCAAAGAAAAATTTTGGGGAAGGAGAGATAAACATAGAGAAGAGGGGTAAAAAATAAAAATGAAATTTCTCTCTAGAAGTTTTACTCAAGCTGTTAGCTAAGGGGCATTAGATGCTAAAAAAGTAGATCATAGATGGTAAATGCTATTGTGCCTTAGCACTTCGCCCCTTCTTTATGAATTTGTTGAGTTTCACTTGAATACAAATTTAACTCGAACCAGTTTCTAAGTCAAACCCTAAGTTTGGCCCAATGTCAAATTTGATATGCAATCAAACTTAAGCCTAATAATTAAGAGTCATACACTTCATCTACTTGGAGAAAGAAAACAATAAATGAAACATAAAAGAACTAGGAAATCTACAAATTTCTATAGAGTTTTTGGCTCATCACAAAATCTACAAATAGAAGGGTTTTCATAAGAGTTTTGAAGATGCAATCAAAGAGAGTGAAAGAAATTGTATTTTTTCTAGGAAGGTTTCTTTTTTTATTTCTCATTGAGAGTTAAGGACGCGCTTGAGGTCTAGGTTTTGTGAGAGATTCTCTATTTTGTACTTTTTCAAGATTAGTGGATTTCCTTCCTCCTTTGTCCATAGACGTAGGTTGTTAGCGCCAAAACACAAATTTTTTGTTCATTTCCTGTCTCTATTTTTCTCAATATTTGTGAGTCTGCACTTTGGTCAGTTTACGATTTCTGTGCAATTTGACATAATATTTTAATTTGTTGATGCTATGATTAGAAAGAGGGTTAATATTTTGTGTGTGCAGGAGACTAAGTGGGTAGGTGAGAAATCTAAAGTCATAGAGATTTGGGGTTATAAATTTTGATATAGGGGCAGGGATAGAAATCGTAATGGGGTAGGCATGATCATAGATAAATAATTACTTAGGGATATAGTGGAAATTATGAGGAAGGGTGATAGAATTTTATTAGTTAAACTTATTTTAGATAAAGAGATTTTTAATGTCATTAGTGTTGCTTGTCAAATAGATATTTACAGAATTACTACTGTAGAAATATTAGAAAATTGTAGTCTAATTTAAACCATAAATATTATTAGATAATATTAGAGAAGAAATCCGAATTGATATAAAACAGTTTACTTTAGAAATATAATATAAATTATTATAGTTGCTGTAATAAGATTATATATTAGTACTATTGTTATTAGTTAAATCTAGAGACAGAACTAAAATATTTAATCGAATTTATTTAAATAGTTTATTACGCTAAGAAAGAAACAAAATAAAATATAAATGAAAAGAAGAATTAGAATACTTTACTAATTGAAGAATGTGCATATGCAGAAAATGGATGCAGATTGGATGATGACAGGAAGATAATCAAGGCTAGTATTGGATACTATCTGCTTAAAACCGATTCATCCTCCATCATTCTGGTTCTGAATTACAGTGGGCGTCAGTCTCTCATGATACAACGATCGGTCTGCAATAGGAAGGAAACCGCAATCCTATTGCTCTAGCAAATCTGATAAAAAATGCTCTCTGTTTTGTGCATGGTGTAGTGCAGGACAGAAAAGACTGGAGAATTATTCTCTTAGATAGAAAACTGGTGTCTGGAGAGACAAAATCTTCCTGTCTGCAGAAGAAGAGAAGAAAATGAAAGAAGTATATATAAAAACGAGTCTGGATAGACCTATTTATAGGCAATTAAGACAACAGACGCGATGGTTAACTGTTAACAGTTGTGACCGTTTAACGGTAACTGTTAACAGACGACCGTTGGATCTCAACAGTCGGATCCTAACGGTTAACGACTCTTAACGGGCGGGTCGAATCTAAATTTAAACTCAAATAGAGGCAACCCGAATGCAATAGCACAAAAAAATCAAAAGCTCCTCGCGACGATGCGTACATGCGAAGTGCAAAGTGCGTCGCTAAAGCGCCCAATACGCCCATTCGCCCTCGCACACGTGCCCAGCACCACCTGTGGTGCTCAAGATTTATCCTCTTCTTACATAAGCAATGATATAGAACAAACAATCATATTTAAACCCACATCCTAATAACACTTTTACCACTATTTTTTCCTTTATTCCCTTTGCTATGCACTCCACTTTGAAACTATTTTCCATTCACCTAATTCATTTATTTTTGAACTAGTGAATTGCCTCAAAAATTTAATGTTCAAACATACATGAATTCAACAATCCACCACATGAATGAAATGGCTTAGACTCTAATGCAGATAAACAGAGTATAATAGAAAGTTACCGCATCGGAAGATGTGGATTTTGGCTTTGAACCTTCCCTAGAGAAATATTATCGAGTTTACTCGCTAATCAGTGAACACAATGTTTTTGAATTGTTCAGCTTTTAATATAAACTAAAACAATAATATTCACACGATTCTTTTCAACTTTATCAGATTCTTTCATGTTGTGTCCGTTTTAGCCCTGGACAACCTGGTAATTTTATAAGTGCTCTAGAGAACTTAGCCTTTATCATTCTCATAAAAGCGGCCCTTTCACACTCATATAGGTGATCTATTATTAAGAGTATCCTGCCATACTTCATTTAGATTTTCAAGATATAAGGATCATTAAAAACTTAGCTTATCCTTACACATTGCAGGTTAATTACTATTTTACTATATGAATGAGATATGAATTATTTCATCAGTAATTTTTACAAGTCCCTCCATATTTCGGTTGTCCCTTTGAACCTAAATCTTGGGATTTCCAGTCAGCTAAGTTGGGTTGCCATTATAGAGTTACTATATTTAATAGGCTGTAATCCCATTCCCCTTGATAACTTATATACTTGATCTTTGGTCAAGCCTCTTGTTAATTGATCTGCAATATTATCTTTGGATTTTATATAATCAAGAGATATTATTCTATTTGTAAGCAACTGTCTTACAATATCATGTCTATGACGTATATTTCATGATTTTCCATTATACATTATATTTTGTGCCCTTCAAATTGCTGATTGACTATCGCAATGGATGCAAATTGTTGATACAGGTTTAGGCACATTAGAATATCTTCTAAAAAGTTTCGAAGTCATTCTGCTTCTTCTCCAACTTTATCTAAAGCGATAAATTCAGATTCCATATTGGATCTGGCTATACATGTTTGTTTCGAAGATTTCTAAGAGATAACTGCACCTCTAATAGTAAAGACATATCCACTTATGGATTTTATGTCTTTAGAATCCATAATTTAGTTAGTATCAGTGTATCCTTCTATCACTGCTGGATATCTTGTATAGTGCAACCCATAATTAGTAATATTTGAATAATCTAACTATTGTTTTCCAGTGGTTTTTCACTGAATTACTTATAAATCTACTTAGTTTGCTTACTGAGTATGCAATATCAGGTCTTGTGCAATTCATTAAATACATAAGACTGTCAATGATATGAAAATATTCTAATTGTGATATACTACCGCCTGTATTCTTTGTAAGATGTAGACTCATCCACAGGTGTCCTAACTATATCATTATTTTTCTTGTCAAATTTTTTGAGTATCTTCTCCGTATAATGTGACTAGGATAAACTATATCCATCAGATGTCTTGGAGATTTTAACACCAAGAATAACATCTGCAATACATAAGTCTTTCATATCAAATTTTTGTATTAACATAATTTTTACTTCTTTAATTAGTGCAACCGAGCTACCGGTGATAATCATTTTATCCACATATAGACATACAATGATATAGTTGTGTATATTCCTTTTTACATATGCATATTTATCGCATTTATTATAACGAAATCTATTTGACAACATTACTTGGTCAAATTTTTCATGCCATTATTTAGGTGATTGTTTAAGTCCATAGAGTGACTCACCTTCTTTTCTTTACCTGGAACTCAAACCCTTCAGGTTGTTCCATGTAAATTTCTTTATCTAATTCACCATTTAAAATTACTATTTTACATCTATTTGATGAAGCTCAATATTATATGATGCTGCAAAAGCAATTATTAATTTTATGAATGTTATTCTTATTACAGGTGAATATGTATCAAAATAATTTACACCTTTTTTTTTTGTTTATAGCCTTTTACTACAAGTCCAACTTTGTATTTATCTATGACCCATTACTTCCTGGAGAAAGATCCACAAGTTTCCAGGAGTGATTTTGAATAATTGATTCAATTTTACTATTTACGATTTCTTTCCAAAACGGAGCTTCAGGTGTAGAAATAGCCTTTTTATAAGTTTGAGGCTCCTTTTTTAACAAATATGTCAGAAAGTCCATACCAAATAATTTATTAACCCTAACCCTGTTGCTCTGTCTAAGTTTATCTTCATTACTTTTATTTTCAGAATCAGATTCTATTTCTCTTATAACATCTTCGCAAGTCCTTTTAGGAGAACTTAGTTCATATTCATTACTAGAAAAAACATTCTCAAAGAATACTGCATTGCTAGATTCAATAACAGAGTACTTATCTATCTCTGGATGATCTGATTTGAAAACAAAGAAACAATATGCACTGCTATTATATGCATATCCAATGAATATATAATCAACAGTTTAGGTCCAATTTTAGTTCTTTTAGGAGCAAGAATTGCAACCTTTACAAAACACCCCCACACTTTTAAGAATTTATAATTAGGTGCTCGACCTATCCATAATTTATAAAGTGTTTTATCCAGCTTCTTTAGGGGTATTTTGTTGAGAACATAATTGGCAGAAAGCAAAACTTTCCTCACATGTTCTTAGGTAAACCATAACTCAGTAACATGACATTCATTATTTCCTTTAAAGTTCCGTTCTTACGCTCAGCAATTCCATTTTGCTGATTATAAGGAACAGTTATTTGATATATAATACTATGTTCAGCACAAATTCGTATAAATAGTAACTTATATTCACCATCTCTATCACTTCTTACATTTTTATCTTTTTGCTAAGTTGGCTCTCAACTTCATTTTTATATTATATAAAATTTTCAATTGCTTCATCTTTTGTTCTTATTAGATATACATAACAATATCTAGTACAATCAACTATAAAAGTAATAAAATATTTCTTTTCACCTCTAGTTTGAATAGATTTTAAATCACACATGTCTGTATAAATTAATTCTAGAGATTCAGTACCAAAATGAAATGGAAGCTTAGCCATTTTTGATTCAACACATATTTCACATTTATCATCAAAATTTATATTAAAATTAGGCAACATATTTAAATTTATTAATCTTTGCAAACTATAATAATTAACATGTCTTAATCTACCATGCCAAATATGAGGTGACTCAGTCATATAAGCAGAACAATCAATTTTATTATTATTAACTTTAGGGACAATAGTCATTACATTTATTTTAAATAGACCGTTAGTCATATACTCCTTACCTACATATACACCAATTTTTATAAGTACAAACCTATCAGACTCAAATACAAGTCTAAATCCTTTCTTACTCAAAAATGAATCAGAAACCAGATTCTTGCGGATATCTAGTACATGAAGTACATCAGTAAAAGTAAGTTATTTTTCCGAAATCATGTTTAGTACAATATTCTCCCATCCTTCAATCTTGGAAATTGAAGAGTTACCCATGTAGAGTAATTCTCCTTCCACATGTTCATATGTGGAGAACATCCACTTATTGGCGCATATGTGACGTGTGCCCCAGTGTCCACCCACCATTTTTTGGAATTATCACCAACTAAGTTAACTTCTGAGATAACAAATGTACAATTTACATCTACATTTGCACAAAAATTTTTCTCTTTGGTCAACTTTGCATTAGGATGCTTCTTCTTCTTCTTTGAAGAATCTGGTGCCTTGCGCACGCGGCAGTCTTTTGCACGATGTCCAGACTTGTTGCAGTTGTAGCACTTGCCATTGAATCTCTTTGAGTCACCACTTTTAGATCCTTCACAATTGTGCTTTCGCTTCTTGTCATTAAACTAATTGGAATTTTCCATAACGTTAGTTTTAGAAATATTGTATGGATTTCTGATTTTCTTTTCAGAAATACGGTTGTCTTCTTCAATTCTCAAACGTACAATTAGATTTTCAAGTGTCATTTCTTTTCGTTTGTACTTTAGATAATATTTGAATTCTGTCCAAGATGGTGGCAATTTTTCAATAATTGCAGCCACTTGGAATGATTCACTAATAATCATACCTTCAGCATGAATTTCATGAATGATTACTTGAATATTTTGTACATCACTTGAATATTTTGTACCTGGTTGATCACATTTTTAGAATCAACTATTTTATAATTCAAAAACTTACCGACTATATATTACTTAGAGCCGACATCTTCTGTATTATATTTCATATCTAAGAACTCCCAAAGTTCTTTAACAGTAGCAATTGAACTATATACATTATATAGTATATTGTCCAATCTATTGAGAATTTAATTCTTACACAAGAAATCAGCATGTTTCCATGCATCAACTGCTTTCGCAGACTGTTAATCATCTTTTTCAAGAGTCAGCACAGTCTCCTTCAAGTACTTGGCCAGTTTTAGTGTAGTGAGATAAAACAACATTTTTTGTTGTCATCTCTTAAAATCCGTGCCACTGAACTTCTCTGGTTTCTCTTAATGGCTTGATGGCACAGTTGGAGTAAGCATAACAAGAGTTATCTCAGTGGACATATCAGATGTAGATACAGTAGCCATCTACAGATATAAAGTTTTATCTATCTTAATTTTTGTAATAAATTTTAACTCTCTAATAGAAAACTTGAAAATCAATTCTTACTTCAAACCACAATATCAACTAAGATTTCTTAAACAAATCTATCTTTTTATAAACAAAATGTAACTATTTTTTTCCAGAAGCAAATAGATTTAGATATGAAATAATTAGTGATTAAACACTATTATGACAGAGTTCTAATTTTCCTTTAGTTACACAACAATATTTAAATCTATCTAAAAAAATATCGGTTTTAAGATTGTTGGTTGTCAAATAAATATAGATAGAATTACTACCGTAGAAAAATTAGAAATTTATAGTCTAATTTAAACCAGAAATATTATTAGATAATATTAGAGAAGAAATCCGAATTGATATAGAATAGTTTACATTAGAAATAGAATATAAATTGTTATAGTAGCTGTAATAAGATTATATATTATTACTATTGTTATTAGTTAAATCTAGAGACGGAACTAAAATATTTAAACAGAATTTATTTAAATAGTTTATTATCCTAAGAAAAAACATGATAAAATATAAATGAAAAGCAGAATTAGAATACTTTACTGATTGAAGAATGAACATATGCAGAAGATGGATACAAATTGGATGATGACAGGAAGATGATCGAGGTTATTGTCAGACACTATCTTCTTAAAACCGATTCGCCCTCCACCATTCTGTTTCTGGATTACAGTGAGCGCCGGTCTCACAGAATACAACGATCGGTCTGCAACTGGAAGAAAGCCGCAATCATGTTGCTCTAGATAATCTGATAAAGAATGTTCTATGTTTTGTATATGGTGTAGTGCAGGACAGAAAAGGATTGAAGAATTTTTTTTGGAGACAGAAAACTGGTGTCTAGAGAGACAGAGTTTTCCTGTCTGCACAAAAGAGAAGAAAATGAAAGAACTGTATATAAAAACGAGTCTGGACAGGCCTATTTATAGGCAATTTAGACAACAGACGTGACGGCTAATTTTTAACTATTGTGACCGTTTAATGGTAACTGTTAACAGACGACCGTTGGATCTCAACAATCGGATCCTAACGGACAGGTCAAATCCAAGTTTGAACTCAAATAGAGGCAACCCGAATCTAATAGCACCAAAAAATTAAAGTGCAAAGTGCGTCACTAAATCGCCCAATGCACCCTAAACACACATTCGCCCTCGCACACGAGCGTGCGCGTGCGGGCTGTGCGTAGCACCACCCGTGATGCTCAATATTTCTCCTTTTCTTACATAAACAATGACATGGAATAAATAATCCTATTTAAATCTATATCCTACCAATACTTTTACCAATGTGGGACTATTTTTCTTTTGTTCTTTTTGCTATGCACTCCACTTTGAAGCCATTTTTCATTCACCTAATTCTTTTATTTTTGAACTAGTTAACTGGCTCAAAGATTTAATGTTCATACATGAATTCAACAATTAGTATCTATGTATCATAAGTAAGACTTAATGAATCTATTAAATATCAGTTTTGAGAGGATCTAAATAAGATAGTACAAGAAATATCCACTAGAAAAAAACTATTTATTGGTCGTGACCTCAATGGACATATAAGAACTAGTCGTAATGGATTTGATAGTGTATATGAAGAATTTAGTTTTGGAGAAAGAAATGAAACAGTTAACTCAATTCTACATTTTGATTTGTCTTATAATTTGATTTTAGTGAATACTTAGTTTAAAAAGAGAATTTTTCACTTGATTACTTTTAGAAGTGGATCGAATGAGAACCAAATAAATTTCCTTTTAAGTAGAAAGGTAAATAGAGCTAGTTGCATCGATCGTAAGGTAGTGTTAAGTGAGAGTGTAGTAATTCAATATAGACTCTTAGTTTTAGATATTTGGATTAGAAAAAGACTTAGAAAGATTAGGCATAAGTTAGATTATAAGATTAAGTGGTGGTGATTAGAAGATAATCAAAAAGTTTTTGTAGATAGAATAGTACAAGAAGCAGATTGAAAGAACCATGATAATTCTGATGTAACATGGAACAAAATGGTTAGGTGCATGAAGAAGGTAGCTAAAGATATATTGGATGAGTCGAGGGGCGATGCTCCACCATGTAAAGACACATTATGGTGGAATGAAGAGATAAAAAATACTATTAAAATCAAGCGGGACCTTTATAGAGATTTGAAAAAGAACAATGATAGCTCAAACTTTGAGAGGTATAAACTAACTAAGAAAGAGGCTAAGAAAGTTGTTTCAGATGCAAAAACTAAATTATATAAACAAGTGTACGAGAAATTAGATAATAAAGATGCAGAAAATGATATATATAGAATGCTCGAATAATATAGAGAAAGTCTAGAGATTTATGTACTGTAAAGTGTATTAAAGATGATAATCAGAAAGTTCTACTTCGAGATGAAGAGATTAAAGAATAATAAAAGATTATTTTGATAGATTATATAATGTTAGTTTTAATCAAGATATGGAAAACCTTACTATTCAGTATGAGGATATGAATTGTTGCTTTATGTGCATAATTAAAAAATCTGAAGTAAAAGAAACTTTGAAGATGATAAAATTAAGAAAAGCTATTAGTTCAGATGAGATTTCTATAGAGATATGGAGATAATTATGAGAGATAGGTGTGAGGTGACTGACAGATTTTTTTAATAATATTTGACAAACTAAAAAAATTCCAAATAAATTGAGAAAGAGTACCCTAGCACTCTGTATAAGAACAAGGGTGATATTCTGAGTTATTTTAATTGTCGTGGAATAAAACTCATGTGTTACACTATAAAACTTTGGGAAAGAGTAATTGAATATAAATTGAGACAGACTGTTAAAATATTGGAGAACCAGTTTAGATTCATGCTGAGGCAATCGATAACAGAAGCTATTCATTTACTTCATCAAGTTATAAACCGATTCTGAGAGAGAAATAGAGATTTGCATATGATATTTATTGACTTAGAGAATACCTATGATAAAATACGACGAGAGGTGCTTTGGTCGATATTGATAAAAAAATCTCAATTAAGTATATTAACATAATTAAGGACATATATGGAGACCAATATCAAAATATGTGATGGTCTTTTACTATAGTGATGGATGAACTTATAGGCTATTCAGGATGAGATACCTTTGTGTATGTTATTGGCTGATAATATTGACTTAGTTGATGAGACAAGAGCAGGGGTGAATGCCAAGTTAGAGTAATAAAGAGACACATTAGAATCTAGAGGTTTTATATTGAGTGGATCTAAAATAAAATATATAGAGTGTAAATTTAGTAAATGACGGACCCTAAACTATAATGCTGTAACACTAGACGGACAAGAGATACAAATAAACAATTAGTTTAGGTATTTGGGTTTTATTATTCAGAATGATAGAGAGATCGATAGTGATGTCAACCATAAGATACAAGCTGACTGGTTGAAATAGAGGAGTGCAACATGAGTTTTATGCGACTGTAATATTTTATTAAGACTAAAGAATTTTTTTTATAGGACTGCTATTAGGCCAGTTTTATTATATGACATGAAATGTTGGGCTATAAAAAAATGTTATTTACAGAAGATAAGTGTAACAGAGATGCATATATTTCGTTGGATATGCAGCAATATTAGGAGAGACAAAGTGAGAAATGAAGATATTCATACTAAGTTAAGTATAGCCCGCATCTATCAGAAGATGCGAGAAATAGCTTTTGATGGTTTGGTCATATACAACGTAGACCTATAAATACACCAGTTCAATGAGGAAAGCTTATCAACGTAGGACAAGTTAAAAGAGTGAAGGAAAGACCAAAAAAAAATATGGATGAACGTGATATATGAAAAAAATATGGATTCTAGATGTTTAAATGAGGAGATATTACTTGATAGGAATAAATGGAGAAGGATTATCAACGTGATCAATCCAGTATGATTCTCTTTTAGTTCATATAGCCTACCCCAAGCACTTGGGATAAAAGGCTTAGTTGTTGTTGTTGTCGTCATAACACCCGGTGTCAAGTGTTTGCAAAAACTTATGAGATTGATGCATGATGTCTATGGAGAATGAGAAAATTAGGGATCAAAGTATTGCATAGATTTGTGTATGATGAACCATAGGTGGGGTAGATAGGTGGCGGCACATGGTAGTAACTCGGTAACAATGTGTTAGGATGGCATATCTGTATCATCGGTTAATTTTGCAGAACTTGTGTGTGGTGGTCTTTACTTTATGACTACTGTGCTGGGGCTACGAGTATATGCAATTCTCATACGGTCATCACCTGGTTGCAGAGTCATAAGGAGCCTAATTGCCCAGAACCCGCAAGATGGTATTATGAGGTGGATGGACGGGTCTGTGTCCAGCTGGTGGTCACACGTACCTTCAACGAAGTCAACACGCTAGCAGATTTTATGCTGACAATTCAGACAGATTCATCTTGCACAAGGGTAGGACCAGATACTAATCATTTACCGTCTAATGTTGACCCCTGGTTCCAAGGTAACTGCCTGATACCTAGGTCCTCCATCTGTAGATTTTAACAGAAACCATCTCTAACCCTTTTAGATGGAATCTCTGGCTTCAACATCCTTAAACCAGACATAAGGCAAGGAGTGGCTTGTCCATCATCATGTACCGACATATCAATAGCTGAGCATGCACCAAACAATCAATAACATGTCACAAGTATTATAGCCCCAGCATACACATATCTGTTTGTTTGGGCTTCGCTACTCCTCAAAGCCTAAGTATGAACATCCGTATAGTTGTACATCAGTGTGTGGAGGTTTGTTGTCAGGCGGTTTTTTCCCTTCCTTTTTTCTCCTTTTTTCTTGTGTGCGGTTAGTAGGGCATGAAAGATAAGATATTACACATTCATATTAGGGATAAATGGAGGAAAAACTTGTTGGTTGTTTTGATAAACTTTGCGAAGCAATAGTTACTTCTGCAAGGCCAAGGACATATAAACTTGAAGCATAACAGACTTTAGGTAGAAAAGCAAATAATAATAATAAGAAGAAAAACAATAAACAAATCATAAAACATGTTTTCCCCCCTATCATCAATGTTTGAAGTTGCATAATGTTGCTAAGTTCCTAGTTTTGCAATAGGAAAGATGTTTTCCCCACGTGAGATCCGTTTTAGGTTAATTCATGCAAGATTCTGTAATAACTTATGTGTAAAATATCATTCTAAGTTCAGTTACAAAAAGAAGTACCTTGGATTGAAAGTTTCTCATGGTCAACACGATAATATCCCGAAATCTGCAAAATCATACACAGTATATCAGGTATTCATACAAAGCCGGAGCACATAGGGGAGGAAAAATGTGGAAGGTATTCTTTTCTCACTAGAATACTATTTGGTCACTTTAGAATACTGACAATAATGATCGACATATTCTTCATTCATTTAGTAGAAGGGAAAACACCCTATCAGAATAACCTTCGAATTTACTACTATGAGATCAAGATTTCATCTGACTAGCTAAATTTATGGCTACTGTTGATGATTAAGATCCAAGGTATACTAAAAATAGGAAGAGTACTGCTTTACGTCCTACAATATTAAATAGTTCATAGATAGATATAGTGTAAAAAGAATTTTCTGGTATTTAGCCCAAAGGTTCCGCTGCATGAGGATGCCTCTGACTATTATGCCGCATGTTTGTTATTCTGAATTCTATTATGTGATTACAAAGATCCACCCCCATAATGTAAGTCACAATATGCCAACTATATACAACATTTTCTACATCAAAGGTCTATTTCACATTTTAGAAAAAGGTTATTTCACAATATTTTTGTATTTAATAAAATTATATGTAGAAAAAATAAAGCTAAACTAGTGCAAAATCAATAAAAAATCAATGGTCTGGAAGATATAAACCCAAATTCAACTAATTTAAATCTAACTCAAATCTTAACAAGACAGAGTCTGTATTTACATTCAAAACATAAATGTGGAAGGTCTAGATTTGGATGCACAACCAACCAACAATATGCTTGCTATAAAGTTTCCACCTGCAAGCCTCACCAAACTAAGCCTTTGCGATATGACCCAACAAAACAACCATATGCATAATGGTTTCTTTCTTTTCATGGGAAATGATCAAAACTTCATTTAAAAATTTCAGTAAGATGATGAAGAAAATGGTAATCATGGCGATGCAAGAGTATACATGATAAAAGGTTGAGGAACACAAAAAAGCTTATACATGCACATTTAAGAAGCACATAAATAGATACAAAATATGGACACGGGACACATGAAAATCCTAGAAGTGGGATACAAGTACACGACAAGCAATATTTATTATAATAACAATTATTATTTTATATATCTATATATAAATTTATAAATATAATATAGAAAATCAACTAACAAACTATTACCATAAGATATTCACTTATTATAAATGTAAGTACGTTCATCAAGTCAGTTATATAATCAGGTTGCTTAACTAAGTATAAACAAGAATATTTCATGTAGTTAAAATTTTCCATATCAAATAATAAAAATTATTCTTTAAGTTAATTCTCCTCTTAGGCTTCCTATAACCATAGAAGAGCTTAATGTGATTTATTATTACATGAGGAAGTGTGAATACTAGAATTGTACTAACACACAACTATCTAATCACCATAAGCTACAATTGAACCTAGATCACAAATAAATATCATATTAAAAAATAAAACCAACAAAATTTAGACACATTCACATCCATTATTAAAATTTTCTAGTTTGCACAAACAAATTCATGAAAACAATTGCTTAACTATATCTAAATGTCAACCAAAGTAAACTATACATAAAATATTTCGTATAAAAAATACAAAAATTAAAAGAATCCAAAATAAATTGACCGTGTCATCACGCATTTCAAGTTGATCGCATTTCAAACACGGATATTTCGTGTTGACTGCGAGTCAAACATGGACGTTTAGCCGAACATGCCAAATCCATATTTAGCACATATACGTGCACGTATCGTGTTCAATGCGCGTTCGACATGGACATCATGAGTCTTGTTTCGGCGTGTCCATGATTCATAGGACATATGCATCAGTGATTCCAAAGTTTAATCATTGTTCCTCAAGACTCAAAAAAACTATGTTGACGAGACCCCACAGACCATTTTTTACTATTGAAAATCCTACAACTTGGTTCTTTAGCTTTGTCAAAGAGACCACAGAGTACATTCTTTCTAATGAAGATACGCAATTTTGTTCTTGTCAAAGACACCAAAGTTTCCATGACTGTAGTATACCATTTCTCTAGTAAAGAGAAACATCAAGGAGATGGTCCAAAAGAATGGTGGAATACCATCCTGGGATAGCATGAGAAGATTTGAACTGCTGCATTATGAATCTGACATACTCAAAGTGGACATTTAGGTGATTAAGGTATCGAAATTACATGACAGAGGTAACAAGGGATATCATGAACTAGTTACAATTAACAATAACTGGTCATCAGAAGAAACCAACAGTGAATCTGGACTTCTTTAGGGACCCAGAATTCTAATAACCTTCGTAAAGAGACTGCTACTCTGGGCTGTACTAGTACGAGTGTGGGCTGTTGTGAAAGTAGGGTAGTCCAGCCGGTAATACCCTATGCACTCAAGATGATGGTGTCTAAGACCGGTTCCCAATAATGATATTATCAGAAGATTTAATCATCTTGGATAATTAATAGGCTTGCAACTTTATGTAAAAAAAAAATGAGTATGGATACAGTAAGAATACGGGAATATGTTGTCTTAAATATCCAGGATATGGATATACGGCACTAAGAGAATCGACACCGATATCAACATCAACCGCCTTTGTTCCAAAACTTCCGCATTAGCTATATGAATCTTTTTCTTTCATTCTGCTTGGTCAAGGGCTATCTTCATAGTTAAATTAACCTCTCATATATTTTTTAATTGATTCCATTCATATTTGTTGATGCCTAAATCTAGTCGTCCTTACTCCACTAATTACGACACAAATTGGTGCCCTTGTAGACCTCCATTACATATGTCCAGACCATCTCAATTAGTTCTTTCCCATTTTATTTTAATATGAGCAATTTCTAACTTTTTATTGATACAATTCCTTAGCATCTCTTGAATGAATCCTACGAAATATCCAATAATAAAAGAATAATTTATATGCAATTACATAGAGCATGTGTGCATGGGCGAGCGAAAGTACAAAATAATGCCAAGAGGGAGAATAATGGATATCAGCCGTTGCGGGAGAAAAAGTTCTAATAAAACTCTATTTATCCCCTATTTGCTTCTACCACCAGACTCAATGATACTTCCATCCATCAATCGACGATGTAGAACAAAGGAGAGCCGAAGCTGCAATGATTATGACGAGCCCAAGCGAGGCTTCCGCCAGTTTACCGAAAGTGCTTTTGCACCAAAGAGGGAAAGCTGTCACTTCAATTCAATCACAAGTCCTCCACCCGTCGATACTTTCGCGGATGAATCCTTTGTCGAGCCATCCCTACACTTGCTTATTCAACTCAGTGTTCTCGACTAGGCTAATGCAATATGATGCCAAGTTCGGACAAAATTTGTATTTCGAATTACAAGTGTTCCAGGAGAATTTAATGTATAGATAGTATGTAAAAGTTCTATGAAAACTAAACCTACAATGATACTAACCTAAGAAAAAATTATTGAAAATTCAAAGTGAGTCCACCATGTCGGTGTTCAGGCCCCAGCATTTAGTGTAACACTTGCATACTTGCATTTTGGTGCGTTCTTCTTCTTTGGTCTTTCATTCTGTCATACTCCTACTAACTTATCCAATTATAATGTATTAACCACTAATTAAGCACACCAAATCATTGAGTTGTATAATTTGAGCTTTGCCCTTGGATCCAAGAATTGGGTAGGTTCTATTTTCCAAAATCCGTTAGTTCTTTTACCCATTGATGAAGGGCAAATCCATAATCTATTGGTTTGCATACATCATAGGACAAAAAGATTAACATTTTCAGGCCTGATGGAAGCAAATTGTTTTTTTTTTTTTTTTTTTTTTGGGGGGGGGCGGGGGGTGGTTTGAGATGGCGAAAGTAAGTTTTTGTTGTTCCAAGAGGAGATTTTCCTCACTGATGGATGATATCCATTAGTCTCATATATAAAGGAGGAAAATAAAAAGTTTATTTGTAAGACAACCTCCTAGGATAGTCCTTGTGATTTATGATCTATGGAGACGGCCATGAGAGTCGTAATTCGATACTGTCATGAGCTATGACTATATATGTAATTTTTTTTATAATCTATGTATATTTAACTCGTATGAGTATATATACTGGGTTGTTATTACCCAATGAATCAGCTCAAGCCTGAAATAGTAAAATCAACTATAAAATATTTAGTTTTTGTCAAAAGTGTTGTATGACATAATCAATATTGAACACACTATTGAGGTGAACGCAAATTTTAACATTTGTGGTTCAGACACAAATGGACACATGTATCATGTCCACACCAATAGACACGTGCATGTTTGGTTGGAGGAAGTGACCAACATTACAACATATCATAATTAGATACATTACCGAATTTCGTCAGTGCTGTATGCTTGAGAACTCCCGCTTGTGCTAAATGGTAGAATCGATCCATCAGAGCACATTAACACAAATTGTGTTGATTGTCCATTTGGAACTTTGATCTGCACATGTAAGCATGAAGTCACTTACAAGATTTAATATAATGAAATTATCCAGCAACAATAGAATAATACAAGAGCAGAAACACATACAGATAGGTCAGGCGAATATTTTTCCTCCATAACCACATGATCATTATTAATGACCTTAACTTGGTAGCCAGTTCGTTTCAAAATTAGACGTGCTGGTTCCCATGCCTCTGAAGAATCCATCTGTTGATGAACCAAGTGAAACAGGTGACATAAAGCAGTAGTAAATAGTGATATGAAAAGTTTGCCTAAAACTATTTGAGCTGAGATATATTAATCAAACATATATATGGGGATGCAACACAATACACATATATAGACACACAAATATACACGTGTGTTTGTATATATATGGGATTACTGTAAACCAGCGCACGGAATTAATGTGTAATGGTAGGAAAAAAAACAGTAATTCTATTATTTTTTTCAATTTTCATTTTAGATCATGATTTTCATCTTCAAATTTTTTTAAAATCAAATCTCAAAGATTTTGAAGGTCATTGCCCTTCCATCAAGTGGATACAAGGCGTTGTAATCAAATAAAACTGTTAATTTTGTGTCTTACAGATGGAAGACAAAATCAAAATTAAAATTCTAGAAATTGGTGCGAGGGAACCCTAGGGGGTTGAGATCATAATCCAGAAATATATGAAAAAATATTGGAGATAACTAAAATGGTCAACCAATTGCCAGCTCATTTCCATTATTTATACACACACATATGTAAATATACAGGGTTAGACTACAAATATTCTATTAAATCTAAAAAGTTAGTTTAAAAATTTTCTCCACTATATATTCACTAATGGCCGACCATTACTTTATTCTCTTTTCACTATTTATTTTTTAAAATTTTGACATCACAAATATTGCAAGGCAAACTAATGGTGCAAGATGTGTTAAATCTTATTTTTCAGATTTAATTAGAAATTTGCAGTTCAACTCATATATATATATATCTATATATATATATATATAATATAAATTTGTACTTCAACTCATATATATAATATTATATATGTATAAATAATAGAAATAAGCTGACAACTCAAGTAAGTTATTTAAACCGCAGTCCTTTTCTGCTATTTTTGATAATAAAAAAATTCAAACTATTTTTTTTTGCATTATGATCTCAACCCTTTAGGGTTCACTCATATCCAATTTTTTGGATTTTAGTTTTGATTTGGTTTTGTAACAAGTCGCATAAGATTAATGATTTTCGGTAAATACAACATCTTGTATCCACTTAATGGAATGGTAAATAAATTCTAAAATCCCTGAAATTTAATCCTAAGGAAGGTATGGAGATTGAGAAGATGATATAAAAATAATTTGACACAAAATAATAGAAGTATTACCTGATCTGGTGGCTCTTTTACAGCAATCACAAATATGTATGCATCTATATATATATATATATATATATATATATATATATATATATATATATATATATATATGTATGTGTATAATATATATATATATATATATATATATATATATATATATATAGAGAGAGAGAGAGAGAGAGAGAGAGAGGAAACGAGAAATTCACCGGCGGTGAAGGAACTCATGTATGAATATATATATATATATATATATATATATATATATATATAGAGAGAGAGAGAGAGAGAGAGAAGAAACGGAAAATTCACCAGCGGTGAAGCGAGTTCCTTCACCAAGTGGCGCTACATATAATAATTTTATTGGACCATCTAAGCGGCGGTGAAGGAACTTCCTTCACTGCCGATGAATTTCCCATTTTCTCATATATATATATATATATAGAGCCACTAGCTCAGAAAATTTTATGTAAGCTAGCGGCAAAAAAATAGTAATTCCATTATTTTTTTAACTTTTCTAGGATTATGGTCTCCATCTCCTTGGCTTCTTCCAAATCAAATTTAATTAATTTTAGAGTTCATTTGTCTTTCAATCAAGTAGATACAAGATGTATTCAATGAAAACCATTAATCGTGTGTCTACTTGATGGAAGGTCAAATCATAACTAAAAAACAAAAGAACTTGGGTATGAGTAAACCCGTGATGGTTGAGATTATAATCTAATTGTTTTTTAAAAACACAACGGAAAATTATATTTTTTATGCTAGCTAAGGTAACTAACGTGAGATGGCGGCTCATTTCGATTATTCTTATATATATATATATATATATATATAGGGATTATTGTAGGTGAGCCGCCAGCTCAGGAAAAATTACGTGAGTTAGCGGCAAAACTATGATAATCCAATGATTTTTCTTCAATTGTTTTTACAATTACTATCTCTATCTCCTTAACTTCTTTCGGATTAAATTTCATAAATTTTGTAGTTCATTTACCCTTTCATCAAGTGCATACAAAATGTTTTATTCATTGAAAACCGTTAATTTTGAGTTAACTTGATGGAAGACCAAATCAAAACTAAAACCCAAGAAATTGGGTATGAGCGAACCCTAGGGGGTCGAGATCATAATCCAAAAGAAATTAAAAAAAAAAAAAAATTATTGGAGATAGTGGAAATGAACCGCAGCTCAGGTAATTTGTATGAGCTGTCAGCTCATTTCAGCTCACTTCCATTTTTCTCATATATATATATATATATATATATATATATATATATATATATATATATATATATATATTACTGTAAAAGAACTACCAACTATAAAACTTACGTGAGCTGTCAGGAAAAAACAATAATTCCATGGTTTTTAAACTTTTGGATCATAATCATCACCTCCTTATTTTTTTTTAGGATCAAATTTTATGAATTTTAGAGTTTATTTGCTCTCCCATCTAGATACATCTAGAAACAAGATGTTATATTCATAAAAGTTTTGTATCTAACTGATAGAAAACCAGATCAAAACCCAAGAAATTGAGCATGAATAAAACTTTGGAGTAAAGATCATAATCCAAAAAATCATAGATAATGAAAATGTACTACTAGCACAGTAAACTTAAGTAAGACGTTAGCTCATTTCCATTATTATCATATATATTACATATAAAAAAAAGTGTATCTAAGGTGTCCCATAAGAGGTTGCCTATAGAGGCAACTCTAAATATCAATATGGAGAGTCTATGCGGATTATTCGAATTGTTAATTATGATCTTCATATCCCAAAATGGTGGTTTTTCAATTATAGAACAAATGAGACCTCTTGATCAATAATGAAAAGTTATCTAAATCACATGATTTTTTATACACTACCTATTTTGAGTACAGAGATCATAATTAATAATTTGGATCATTCAAACACCACCTATGTTAACATTTAAGGGCACCTTCAAAAGCAACTCCCTAAGGAGACACCTTAGATACACCATTCCCATACATATACACAAACACACACACAAATATTCCTTAATTGAATTTAAATCATAGTAAGGACTTCAACATGAAATAACAGTGCATAAGCATTCTTTGATGACATAAAACTAGCAAATGTATCACTATAGTCATCATGGTTCAGCACTCTCTTTACCAGTGAATATCGCATGCCATGAAAACAATACTATAGACTATAAGAATGTGATCTTTTCATTTTTTGCACTCTTGTTTTGCAAAAGACATAGCAGTAGAGTCCTTTTGAGTCATCAACTATGAGCTATGAGAAGAGTTGAAAAGGGATTTGCTATCAATAAATCTGATTGAGCTTCATGACTTCCTCGCAAAACCAAAGGATTTTGAATGACCAGATAGACAGGTCACTTCTGGTGCCTAATAAGAATAGAGTGTTGGAATCAACAGGATAAAAGGAAACCCACCATGGACTATGGTACAGTGGACAAAATCTTCTATGTTAGATTCCACATTGACTTCAAGAACCGGTTACCAAAATCGTCGTTCTCACTTCCAGGCACTTTTCAGCATTCCTCATTCTTAAAATTGGATAACATATCATACTCCATCAAATTATCTTAAGTTATAATATATTTTCTAAAAACCATACTAAGCTGTAATGAGGTAGTACAAAGCAGATACATCTCTAACTGACAATATAATTTATTCTTTATTCTTTTTTCATCCATGATACATGCCTGGTAGAAGTCCTGGACACAACAGCTTTTACTGCAATGACAATCTAGTGCACATAGATAGAAATCATGAACATATTTTGGCTGAATACAAATGTAACTTTGAACAAGTCCAATACTAGATCTGCCAGTTGTTAAGGTACACATCACAACAAGGTGTTTAAAAACAGTCCACTAATGGAACAGTAAATAATCCAAGAACAAGAGCATGGATGTATGTGCACGACATGACATTAAGTTATTACCTCTTTATATGTAGTTAAAGACAAACACATAAAACACAATTGTTGTGAACTTCCTTCATCCTTGGTGGAAACATAGGGACCTAAAGATTTAAATTAGTAGGAAGATACAGAACATAGAAGGAGCTCAGTGGAGATCAGAGCATGACATTAATGGCCAGTGAATACTTAAGAACGGATATTGCTGGTATTTAGGGTCAATGATCCAGTATGAACATGAGATTAACGATTATATTCTAAATATAACATATGGTTGAAGTTGAGAAGTGATTCAGGGTATTATTTTTCTTATAGAATATACTGAAAATTGATGGAAATAATTTTTTTGAGATGGCTATGACCCAGTCATGCTTTATGTATCAGAAAGTAGTGCAATCTAACTTGAGAAACAACAAACCAAAGAAACTAGTACGAATTACTGATGAACAGCATATGTCAATATTGGAACAAGTAGAATCAAGAGAACTTAGAAATAGTGAAAATTCAGGGGAAGATGAGGAAATTAGCTTGAGGTGTTATGCACATGAACAGCACAGACCAACAGCTATGCTGATGTAGAAAGTTAGACACTTCAAAGTGTGTTGTGTCTGACAATGACAGTTGCATGACAATTGCCTGACCTATGCTGGAAACTCTTTATCTATGTTGGAATTTGAGAATTCAAACTAGTGTGCGGAAGCAGTTCCGGCTTTTTGAAATATTCAAACGATCATGTGTTGGAAACCACAAAGGCATGTTGCTTAAAAAGGCATATAATAGAATCCATTATAGAATTTAAACACCACATAAACATGTGAAGGGCTTCATAGACTTGTATACGCGAGCAATTGGATTCAACTCTTAGATTTTTTTTTTCTTCCCTTTAATTTAGTTACTTGATTTAATTTAGGTATTTAAATCAATAACTTTTATTTGTTTTCCTTTCTTTAATGCAGTTATTTAATTAGATTTAGGGATTTAAATCATTAACTTTTATTTTATTTTCCTTTCTATGTCCAATCAAACATGTCATAATCGGCTTATCATGACAAGTTATGATGTCTTATATAGAAACACATGCAAAGACAATACATCACTTGTTGTCGTGCCCTTTTATCCTACTTTCAAGAATTTGTTCTGTATGTGTCTCTTCTCATATCTGCATCTTGTGACCTTGCCATGATTAGTAGATGCTGGCTATGAGTGACTATCATGGACCTCATGGTTGAAGGTGTTACGGTGACAAGAGATGGACAAAAACAATATAGTTGTGAAGCCACAAATAAAGATAAGCGAGTTAAAAACCCTTGGAATGGAGAGTTGACTTATGTTGCAATTTAACTAGGAGATGGCCCTAAAGCTGAATGGAGAAAAAAGAACTTATAACTAGGGAGGTGCCCTAAAGCTGAATGGAGAAAAAAAGAATTTATGTACCTAAATATTTGGGCTAAATGATTTCATTTTTGCTGATATTTTTATGAAGGGAATGAGAGAAATGAATAGCAAAGAATTTAATATGAGAAATTATTCCAATAGAATGAATGAAAGCATATGAAAAAAGGAAGAGAATGAGAACTATAATTAAACCCTTCAATGGAAACAGAAATAATACTCCTCTTATAAACATAAGATATCAGACTCCAGTACATAAAGAAACAAAAAAAAAAACTATGAGCTGCTCTGACACCACAGAACTCTAAAGGTGAGCCTTTTATTTAGCGGCTTTACAGTTAGAGCAAAAGATCAAACAAAATTAAGAAGAATTTGGAAACTATTCAATAGTAAAACAAATAGCACCCTTTTCTGTGGTAATATTTCTTAGTGATGATCTTCAGGTGAGATCCTTCTTATTGAGTCTGACGATGTAGAATCATGCAATTGCAGTTAAAGCCTTTCTGATTTAACATATTGTCAATTAAGAAAATAAAGTTGGATGAAAAACACCTAGCAAATGTGCACAATTTTGCAGATTTAACTGGCGCTGAAAGCCTGAGTTCAGAATTATCTATTGGTTGTGAGCCATGAAGTTTACCCAGCATTTGGCTCCTGATTGGCACAGAAATTGTGTCAGGAAGGGACTTGTTCCTTGTTTTATGGATATACGCTGAATTGAGAGATGTTGAGAGTCTTGAGACATGATTCTGAATTCGTGGATATATGCTGATCTTGCATGCCTTCATGACGGATTGTAGACACCTTAAAATAAATAAATAAATAAATAAATTATTAAAAAAAAGAAAAAAAGAAAAGAAAAATAAAATTAAAAAAAAAATTTAGGGGGATTTTCCCCCGCGGGTGCAACCGCGGGAGCCTCCCGCGGGTGCAACCCGCGGGAGCGATCCCGCAGTTGCCAACCCGCGGGTTGTTTTCTGCCTGTTTTAGTTGTTTATTTCGCTGATATCTCGTGATCCGATTTTTCAGGGAGGATTCTAGCCGGATTTCAAGCCTCTTCGGTCTATAAAAGACAGGAGTTGATTCCAGAGAAAGGACCTTTTTTTTGGACTCTTGGACTTTTTGGACCATTTTGGGCGAGTTCGTGAGATCAAGGAGCGGAGCAGAGCCATCCCCTTCCCGGTCAGACGGTCAACGGAGTGCACCAGCGAGGCTCCATCGTCATCCGAACCCACACAAAAAAGAGAATAAATTAATATTCCTGTTCTTGTTATTTCTCAGATTTTTTTTGTAATCTCAATTTTCGTTGTATCAAATAATTTTACAATGGAAGGAAATGTGCAATTTTTGAGTAAACAAGAACTGGCGACCACATTGAGAGTCCCTCTGTTTACCACAGAGAATCTGGTGGAGCAGTCCGACCAAGTGCCGATTGGCTCAATGGTTGAGACGCTGGTCATAGAAGTTGACCAGCAAAAGTACGAGGAGTTCCTATCATCCTCGGATTCGGAACCCAGGCGTCATCACCGGGTAACGATTAAACAAGGCGAGGCGTTGTCACCCGCCAAAATTGAAAAGGCGTTATCGCCATTCAATACCTACGAGGCGTCATCGCCCGTTGAAACTTACGAGGCGTCATCGCCCGTTCCAAAATCAAGCCAAAAGTCAAACCAGTCCCTGACCCACTCCCAAAAGAGAAATTTAAGGCGTAAAACTCAACGAGCACGCCTCAATCATACAAGAAAAGTTACAGAAAACTCCGAGACGGTAAAAAACCTCGGAAGTAACCCCACGGGCGCAAACCCGCGGCTTGCAACCACGGGTGGCAACCCGCGGATTGCAACCGCACCCGCGGTTGCCAACCGCAGGTGCCATCCCGCGGTGGCATCCCGCGGTTGCAAGCCGCGGATGCCAACCCGCGGTTGGCCTGCAGTTATCCCGCAGATGCCACCGACAGGTTACGTTCAATAAACACAACCCTCATGTCTCTTCGAGCACGCCTATGGTGAGCACACAACATGCACCAAGAATTTTAATCTCTCTATCAGAGGCATCCGGGGCCCACACAACTACTCAGGCCAGCGTGCACTCCAGAAGAATCCGCAGGAGGGTTGGAGAACAATTTGATGCTGGAAAAGAGCTTAACCCTGAAATATTGCAAACTCTCCAATATTATGAACCGAATTTGCGACACAAAAGGCGTCAAGATGCAAATGGAGACGATAAGGTAGTTCAAGATTTGAGAGAGTACCTCAATTGGAAGAAAAACTCCTCACAAAATATTCCTCACTGCCAATGCGAACAATTAATCTCAACTGTTCTATCAAGCTGCAAATGCAACTCAAAACGATCAGTTTTTGAGCGGATCACCGAACCTAAAAGAATGCGAACGGTGAAAAAGGTGTGCTCAGAAATCGATCTGCCTGCTGCCTCATCACATGTGGTTAATAAAGGCAAAAACGTGGTTGGAAACAACCCTTCAGATAAGGAAATCACTTCAGGGTCAAAAGGAGTTTCTATTGAGCCAGAGGACGTGCTTCTAGAAGAAGTCTCTGGAAGGCTTGAGAGACAAGAAAAACGTCTCGAACAGCAAGAAGAGACTATAGAAGAAATGAAACAACTTTTAATTGAGTTGTTAGCTCAAACTAGAAAGAGCCAATACTCGTCATCCGTTTCTGGTCGGCAGAAAGGAAAACGACCCGTCCAAATAAATGAAGACAGCGAGGACGAGGATGAAGAAGTACCTTCTCATTTAAGAGAGGAAGAGAAAGTGAAGGTTATCATCAACCCTCATGTAGAAAAAATAGAGAAGATGGAGAATCAACTACAACATCTTCTTCATCGAAAGAAACTGCAAGAGGTGGGAGTAGTCCGTCCCTATCCCATAGAATGAGAGACCGTGCCTTATCCTGCAAAATATAAACCGTTGAATTTTCAGTCATTCGACGGTAAAGGTTCGCCGCAACAGCACATCTTCTACTTCCTGTCGCAGACAGGACACCTCATGGGAAACGATCCGACCCTGACTAAGATATTTGCGAGCACTTTAACAGGGCCCGTATTTACCTGGTTTATGCAGTTACCCCAGGGAACAATTAAATTATGGGCCGATGTAGAACGTGAGTTTTTAGCCCGATTCTTTGAAGATGATACAGAAGTCTCTATACTATTTTTGCTAGCAGCGAAGCAAGAAGAAGGCGAAACGGTCAAAACCTATGTCGAGCGGTTCCGAGAACTTTCTGTTCGATACCCACATGGCATGACGCAGGACACGTTTGTGGAAACCTGCAGACACAACTTGTTGACCGATATCCTAGACAAGATGGGCTCGGTCGAATCTAAATCATGGAAAGATCTGCTTAAGCAGGGTGAACAGGCCAAAGAAATACTTCGACGCCTCGAAAAGCAGCAGTCCGCAATCGGAGGCAGTACAAATGAACCTCCATTCCAGTTTTCCCGTTCCAAAGGGAAAGATATAATGGCAATGGTGGTAGAAAGCACACCGAAGCAGAAACCATGGCCAACTATAAGCAACACAGCAAAGTCGCCCAGGCTTCAAAAGAAGTATTCGTTCAAGGATGAACATACTGCTACTATGTTCAATCTGCTCAGCAAGCGCAAGATGCTAAAGTTGCCAGAGAGCAAAAGACCTGAAGAGGTTGGAAAGACTAACGATCCGAATTACTGCCTGTACCATAGGATTGTAGGTCACCCCACAAAAAATTGTTTTATTTTAAAAGACAAAATTCAAGCGTTGATTGACGCTGGAGCAGTTCAGTTCAAAGCTGAACAAAAAAGGAGTTAGAGCTAACTCCGACACATTTAATGTGTGTGGTCTAAAGGTACCACTTGGGCTCACAACAATTCCCAAGACGAGCTTAGGGCGGTTAATTTAAACACTCGTAAAAAAAAATAATAATAATAATAAATAAAAAATAAAAAAAGAAAAAAAAGAAAAAGAAAAATTATGAAATTATCCAATGCCATCAAGGCAACGGGAAGAAATAAATTTCTCGCCAACCCCTTGATGCTGGGGGTAAAAGTATGAGTTACCCAACGCCGACAAGGCTACGGGGAGAGAATAAATTTCTCGCCAACCCCAGCATACTGGGGGTAAAAAGTATGAATTACCCAACGCCGACAAGGCTACGGGGAGAGAATAAATCTCTCGTCAACCCCACCATGCTGGGGGTAAAAAGTATAATTACCCAACGCCATCAAGACTACGGGAAGAGAATAAATTTCTCGCCAACCCCTTCATGCTGGGGGTAAAAAGCATGAACTGCCCAATGCCGTCAAGACAACGGGAAGAGAACCTGTTTCTCGCCAACCCCTTCATACTGGGGGTAAAAGTATGAATTGCCCAACGCCGCTAAAGCAAAGGGAAGAGGAAAAGTTTGGCATTTAAAACCAAACAAAATTCGCGACAACTCTCCATGCTGAGGGGAATAGTATGGCTAGCCCAACTCAAACGGTAGTTGGTAAAGGCAAATCAAACCCGTTGATAGCTGGGGGTTTGCTAAAAATTCCATGATGAACATGTCACAACAGTATCCTTATTCGAATATAAGGATACATCGCTGCCCTACGCTGCTAAGACAAAGGGAAAAGGAAAAGTTTGGCATTTAAGCCCAAACGAAATTCTCGACAACTCACCATGTTGAGGGAAATAGCATGGCTAACCCAACTCAAACGGTAGTTGGTAAAGGCAAATCAAATCTGTTAATAGCTGGGGGTTTGCTAAAAATCCTAATCAAATAAATCTCTTGTCACGTTAAGATTTCATCTCTGACAATGAAATACGAATGCCCCCGACTGTCCCTCTTAATCATTACTCCGATCCCGAAGGCCAACAGAAAAAATATATATATGTATAATAATAATAATAAATAATAATAATAAATAATAATAATTTAAAAAAAAGAAAAAGAAAAAGAAAAATTATGAAATTACCCAATGCCATTAAGGCAACGGGAAGAGAATAAACTTCTCGCCAACCCCTTCATGCTGGGGGTAAAAGTATGAATTACCCAACGCCGACAAGGCTACGGGGAGAGAATAAATTTCTCGCCAACCCCAGCATACTGGGGATAAAAATCATGAATTACCCAACGCCGACAAGGCTACGGGGATAAATCTCTCGCCAACCCCACCATGCTGGGGGTAAAAATCATGAATCACCCAACGCCGACAAGGTTACGGGGAGAGAATAAATTTCTCGCCAACCCCACCATGCTGGGGGTAAAAAAAAGTATGATTATCCAACGCCATCAAGGCTATGGGAAGAGAATAAATTTCTCGTCAACCCCTTCATGCAGGAGGTAAAAAGCATGAACTGCCCAATGCCGTCAAGGCAACGGTAAGAGAACCAGTTTCTCGCCAACCCCTTCATACTGGAGGTAAAAGTATGAATTGCCCAATACCGCTAAAGCAAAGGGAAGAGGAAAAGTTTGGCATTTAAGACCAAACAAAATTCGCGACAACTCTCCATGCTGAGGGGAATAGTATGGCTAGCCCAACTCAAACGGTAGTTGGTAAAGGCAAATCAAACCCGTTGATAGCTGGGGGTTTGCTAAAAATCTCATGACGAACATGTCACAACAGTATCCTTATTCGAATATAAGGATACATCGCTGCCCTACGCTGCTAAGGCAAAGAGAAGAGGAAAAGTTTGGCATTTAAGCCCAAACGAAATCCTCGACAACAAACCATGCTGAGGGGAATAGTATGGCTAGCCCAACTCAAACGGTAGTTGGTAAAAGCAAATCAAATCCGTTAATAGCTGGGGGTTTGCTAAAATTTCTAATCAAATAAATCTCTTGTCACGTTAAGATTTCACCTCTGACAACGAAACTTTTCTCGTCATTTTTCTCCAGCAGAGCAAGCGACACTCCAAAATATTTGTCAAGTTAAAATCATACCTCTGACATCATAATTCAAAATCAAATGAGATAAAATCCGATTAAATCTCCTGTCATGTTAAGTTTCACCTCTGACAGAAAAGAAAACTCACACTTCATCGAGTCCAATATTACAGTTTCTGATGAACTTGTTTTTGATATCGTTAAGTTAAAAATTACCTCTGACGAAAATCATCTCTCTATCAAGTTAACAGTTAGCTCTGATAGTCCAATTCTAAAGCTAAATACGTTAACCGTCACCTCTGTTTAGTCAGCTTGTCCCTATCACGACCAGATCCTCTGAATATGTTAAGCTCCAAGACACGTTTAATGTCACCTCTGTCTTTCCCTGATCCGTTATACTAGATGTCACTGAACGGTTATGATTCTAATGAGCACGTTAATATGATACCTCTGCTTGACCTAAAATAAGCATGTTAATATCATACCTCTGCTTGTCACCGAATGAGTACGTTAACATCATATCTCTACTTGTTATCTAATGAGCACGTTAAAAACATACCTCTGTTTGTTATTGAATAAGTATATTAATGCCATATCTCCTCCCATATCTTACGAAATACGTTAACAATTATTTCTGTCTACCAACATCTGATAGCCAAAATCAAATAATCCAAAGTATTTCGAAATTCAGTACAGCTCAATACAGAACTTCGAAAACTTTGGAGGGGGTTATGTAGACACCTTAAAATAAATAAATAAATAAATTATTAAAAAAAGAAAAGAAAAATAAAATTTTAAAAAAAATTTAGGGGGATTTTCCCCAGCGGGACACCCGCGGGATTTCTCCAGCGGGTTGCAACCGCGGGAGAACTCCCGCGGGTGCAACCGCGGGAGAACTCCCGCGGGTGCAACCCGCAGGAGCGATCCCGCAGTTGCCAACCCGCGGGTTGTTTTCTGCCTGTTTCAGTTGTTTATTTCGCTGATATCTCGTGATCCGATTTTTCAGGGAGGATTCGAGCCGGATTGCAAGCCTCTTCAGTCTATAAAAGACAGGAGTTGATTCCAGAGAAAGGACCTTTTTTTGGACTATTGGACTTTTTGGACGATTTTGGGCGAGTTCGTGAGATCAAGGAGCGGAGCAGAGCCATCCCCTTCCCGGTCAGACGGTCAACGGAGTGCACCAGCGAGGCTCCATCGCCACCCGAACCCACACAAAAAAGGGAATAAATTAATATTCCCGTTCTTGTTATTTCTTAGATTTCTTTTGTAATCTCAATTTTCGTTGTATCAAATAATTTTTTAATGGAAGGAAAGGTACAATTTTTGAGCAAACACGGATCTCATAAGATCCTGAACTTAAAGGATCGTCCCTTAAGACATGACTCTGAATTCGTGGGAAAACAAATTCAGCACCCTTTTCTGTGGTAATTTTTCTTAATGATAATCTTCATATTGAGTCTGACAGTGCAGAATCATGCAATTGCAGCTAAAGCCTTTCTGATTTAACATATTGTCAATTGAGAAAATAAAATTGGATGAAGAACACCTAGTAAATGGCACAATTTTGCAGATTTAACTGGCACTGAAAGATTGAGGTCAGAACGATCCATTGGTTGTGAGCCATGAAGTTCACCCACCATTTGGCTCCTGATTGGCACTGAAATTATGTTAGGAAGGGACTTGTTTTATGGATATATGCTGACATTGGTTTTCTTGAGAGATGTTGAGAGTCTTGAGACATGACTCTGAATTCGTGGATAGATGCAGACACGGAGGATCCTTTGAGTTCAGGATCTTACGAGATCCGTCATGAAAGGCATGCAAGATCACATTCTAGGACCTTAGGGTATAGGAAGCACGGATATGGATACGGGTTCAGACACGGATTCATATATGGATACGAAACACAGTATTTGTGAAAAAATAAGGACACGGTCACAGCTAGGATACAAAAATATAAATATACTTTTATGTTATTCGCATAATAATTTTACTAAAATATCCAAAGTGGAAGCGCTGGCAATATATGGATTCACGTCTCTTTATTTCTTTACAAAGGACAAGTCTCGCCATCAATATTCATCTTTCTTCCTCACCTTCTATAAAGGAAGAGGCAAAAAAATGTGGTGATGATAGCAGGTTATAGATCAACATTTAGAATGTGAATACAAAAAATTATTTATTCAAACATATAAACCAAACAAGACATGTCCACAAGAAAACATTAAACCATAACTTCATAAAGCTAAATAGATATAGATAGATATTACCAATTTAATAATATTTATTTTTAATTTTTCTAGACACAACCAATAAGAAGTTCGGACATTGATAATGACACGGCATTTTTTTCTTTATTTTATCAGACATGATTGGCACTGAAATTGTGTTAGGAAAGGACTTGTTTTATGGATATATGCTGAGATTGGTTTTATTGAGAGATGTTGAGAGCTTGAGACATGACTCTGAATTCGTGGATAGATGCAGATACAGGGAGGATCCTTCGAGTTCAGGATCTTACGAGATCCGTCATGAAAGGCATGCAAGTAGGGATAGTAATGGATGCATTCACAGACCAAATTTTAGCCCATCCTATATAAAATTTTGAATTAGAAAAATAAAATTTTTATTTTTAATTCAAAAATAGGGCGGACTAAAATTTGGCTCGTAGACACGTCTATTACCATTCCTACATGCAAGATCACATTCTAGGACCTTAGGGTATAAGAAGTACGGATATGGATACGGGCTCAGACACGAATTCAAATATGGATACGGAACATGGCATTTGTGAAAAAATAAGGACACGGTCACAGACATGACACAAAAATATAAATATAAGTATATACTTTTATGTTATTAACATAATAATTTTTTTTAAAATATCCAAAATGGAAGCGCTGGCAATGTATGGATTCACGTCTCTTTATTTCTTTATTAAAGACAAGTCTCGCCGTCAATATTCATCTATCTTTTTTCCTCACCTTCTATAAACGAAGAGGTAAAAATATGTGGTGATGATAGCGGGTTATAGATCAACATTTAAAATGTGAATACAAAAAATTATTTATTCAAACATATAAACCAAACAAGACATGTCCACAAGAAAACAATAAACCATAACTTCATAAAGCTAAATACGTATAGATAGATATCACCAATTTAGTAATATTTATTTTTAATTTTTCTAGACACAACTAATAAGAAGTTCGGACACGGTAATGATACGATATTTTTTCCTTTATTTTATTAGACATGCCATGTGGCATGTTCAACATGTTTTTTAGCGTGTCTATGGCATATCTGCGTCACACGTGTCCTACACGGATACGGCATCCCCTGCAGCATGTTTGTGCTTCTTAGCTTAGAGTACTACATGCCAAGTACACAGGCTTGCCCTGCATCAACACCCATCAGCATCAGAATGCATAATTCTCTACATTATGATGAAATTGGATCCTTAAATTATCTGCACGAAGAAACAATTAAGGTGCTTCTGATATAGAAGTAATCAGTGTAAGAATTTACCAAACTACTAATTATATCCTTTGAACCATAGACGCATGTACCATAACCTCAAATATGACGGCCAGGTGGCTTAACTCCAAAGGATTAATCAGAAGAAAAACTCATACAGATAAGACATTTGCACTCATTCCAGTGACCAAAGATTAACAAACATCCTGTTTATTTAAGAATTCATGATAAAATATATAGTATAGGCCTACTTAAAATTTAGAGAACTAGGGAGCCTTGATCTCATAAAATAAGACATGGAACTAGCCATTACTTTTATTAATAAGTAGATATAAGAATTGTATGGCTACAACATGATATGTCTTCCAACTAAGGCTAAATGAAAGTTAAACTTCTGACATGGTATAGTAAGAAAAATGAGAAATACGAAGGAGGGTAAAAAAGGCTGAATGCTACCTACCAGCAATAAGACTGTAAAAACTGCTCTCTCTGTGGAAATAAAAGTATCAATCTCATGTTGCATGTCAGGGTCTGTAGAAAAATCAAATATTTAGATGATCCTGCCTAATAAAACCAAATAAGAACATTTATCATCAGATGATACTTTAACTAGTTCAAACCATAACTACTATAATTTTCAATTTTAACTTAAGATACTCCGTACTCTACTTCGCAAAATATGACACTAACTTAAACAAGATTTATCTCATCTTTTCTACTTCTTTTATTTCCCATTTGTTTTTTTAGGCAGATTCTTGTCATAGTTTGAACATTTCCTCATAGTTGCCTTTTAACTTCAGTTCACTTTCACCTTTTCGTATGGGTTTCAATTGAACAGGAGTGCTAGATGTTGGAATATAATAGGACTTGACTCGCTCCCCCTCCCCCAAAAAGAAAATTCGTTAGAGTTGAAAATGAATTTCCCTCAACAAACCTTTAGTCTTCCCCTTCTTCTAGGCTCTTCTTAGTCTAGAACAATTTCGAAGGGTTCTCCTTGATTTTATGAGCCTAAGCTGCATGACGAGAAAAAAAGTTGGACTTTCCTACCTGCTATTGGCCTTCTCAGGATTTACAGTAATCCCCAGTTGTCCATAGCTCCCTAAGCATGAACTTGACGCTAATTAGACGGTTGGTATCAGGTAGACAGCCATTTATAAAGTTTTGTCAAACTTTTATGGAGTCTCAAGGTCCAAGGCTGACCCTATTCTGATATGAAAAGCAAGTCTCTTAGATAATGATGGTGGAACCATAATAATATGGGACTAAAATTTAGGAATTTGACTTCTAAGAACCTCTATGAAGCTACAGAACAATGTTGGAGAAAAATGACAAATTTTTTAGAGTTTTAATGCCATAATGATTAATAATAAATCTACTGTCAGGCACTTCAGATTTCACTATCTAATGCATCATATTTTATTTTTTGAGATTTCAATTTTTGAAACATCAGGTTTAGGGCAATAACACTTGAAGAAACCTCAAAGACAAAGAATCATCATTATCAAGTTGATGCGTCATCCACTTGTATTTGAATTTTAATATGAAAGATGTCTGGCGTCCATCATATTAAGAAATATTTCAATTAATTTTATCAAACTATAGATTGTTTCCTTATGTTGAAACTTCAGTACAAACATGAAATATTTTATATCACACACACCCACACACACAAATCGAAAATTATAGACAAGCCGCAGAATCAGAGGTTTCTCTGGTGCACTTTATAAGATTTTCATGCCCGACACCTCTGGAGAAATCGGACTATTTCCCAAAAGTAAAGCTGATTATATGTTGTTTAACGCGGAGAGAGAAGGGAGAAAGAATTAGAAAAGTCTATTGATTGGAGAAAACGTATGTATGCTATGTGAAATTAAGAAACCTTAAACTGCAGGTTTCTTTATATTTGTAAATCATGATATTTGAAAGATGTAAAGACTTGGGAAAAATAATCTTAGGTTCATGAGCTGAAGCTAAATAAAATTATAGAATAGAGATGACCCTCTGTTCTCCTCATCCTCTTCCCAGTCCATCATCATGTATATATTTTTTTCTGTGACAATTCAAGTTTTCTTGAAATGAAAAAGTTGACACATTGTTGTCGTCATCCCAAAAAATATAGAATAGAGGTTTTTTTTTTTTTTTTTTTTTTTGCATGAATAGAGATTCTCTAACCCTACAAAAGAGCATATATATACTTAGAAGGGGCAAAAATCTTACCACATGTTATTTTATTCTGATAGTTGGCAAAAAGATGAACCAATTCCCCCTAAAGCAAACAAATAACTCAGCATAAGTGAAACTAAGGAAAAGAGAGAGAAACCTAAAGCCCAGGTGATGGGATTAATTACCTTAGTGACAGCAAATCAAGACGGTAAAATAATCATAAACTGAATGCAGAAAGAGAAAAATGAAAAATACACACACACACATCATAAACTGAATGCAGAAAGAGAAAAATGAAAACACACACACACACATGTATGTATGTATATGTATACATATGTATGTATGTATATGTATACAAATGCATATATGTATGTATACATATGCATAAATGTATGTATACATATGTACATATGTACCTATATATGTATATGTATGTAAAGAGAGAGAGGGAGAGATCTGGCTCCTTCCAGAAGTAATCAAAGGCTTATCCCTCCCATTAAAAAACAATCTTAATGTATTTATATGAAAGATCCAATTCGTCAAAATTGACTTACATTATTCAAACTGCCGAAAAAAGTCAAATTTTAGTTTTGTTTGTTCATGTATCAAGTAGGCACAAAATAAACAGTTGAAAATAGCTTTTGCTTTGTTTTACTTTTGAGCATAAAAATTATCGATCCGGATATCTAATCACGATCTAAATACCTAAACTCTACCATACAAAGTTTTATTAGGTTTTGTATATTCTACACTATTAAACTAACGAATTCGCTATATAGAATAAATCATTTTGTACCCACTTGATGCGTGTTCACAGTTCGCTACGGAGGCCACTCCTCCTCCGATGCCAATTTCAAACCCCTCCTAAAGCATCTACTCCGGCCCAGCAATCACAATCTCCCTTCAATCAGACGGGACCTGCAAGTGGTTCCAATTCCATTCTGACGGATTTGTCGTGGCAGCAACTGCTGCAGCTCAAACCAGTTTGAAGAGATGAAAGAGAAGCCCCTTTTTGGGCTTCCTCGATCTGGTTCGTGCCCTTCCCTGCCAGAAGCGTCGAGCTCTTTCTCGTTAGTTGCGGTGGGCGAAGCATATCGCTTTGCTCAGGCTGAGGGACGGGTTCAGGAGCAACTGTCTCCGATAACGATGTTGTTTCGTCATCCAATTTAGCTCGTTTGGAATCGGACTCGCCTGAAGGGTCCTCTTCCCTTTCCCGTTTCCTAAGTAAGGGTGAGCCTTCGCTTTATGGATCACCTTCTGCCCAATGTGGTACCCTCGCTTTTTGGTTCCCATTCCATTGGGTTTACCTTGTTCACATGTTGACCCCATGGCAGGAAGATAAGACGATCATCATGCTATACTCTGGTGATTTCTTGCCTAACGAGGCACGCCAACTCCCATCATGTCGCAGATCACATTCCGTGAATCGAAAGGGGAAGCCCACGGAATTTCGACAAAGGGAAAGTGGCTACCTAACGATCCAAAGCAAGACGATTTTTTATAAAACTTAATTTTTAATTTTAGGGCACTTTAAAGTATAAAGATCAACTTCAATAGAGAGGATCTCGATAATGGATGTCCCATTTCAATGATATTATTTTAATCACCTTGAGCTCCATACCTAGTTTAGCTGGCCTTACTCTTTCTTTGACTTATTAGATCAATTTCAACTTTGTTTGGATTAGTTTAATTAGAAATTTATGGGTTTAAACAATTACAATAACTTATAAACTAACCTATAAACTAAATAACCATTTGTCTTCACCTACTTTTCCTTATTCAAGCATGCCCCCATACCCCCCATCTCCTCCAAACTGTTGATTTTGTCCCCTACCTTGCTGGCCTAAAATAATCAATAGAGAGAGAGACTTTCCCTTTCATTTTCCTCTCACAAACTCTCTCATTATTTTTCTCTTTCACATCTTCTCTTTAGGAGAACTCCCAAATTTTTACACTCCTAGTATCTATTTATTTAATATCGACCGTATCAATTTGGGACTTGGGACGTCGGATATCATATTGGCCCAATACTGGGTATATTTAATAAATATTGACTTATGGTCACCAGATAAGCCCATAAATTTGACTCATATTCGTCTTATTTTCTAGTTTATTGGGGAATATTCTGTATTTTTTGAATGATTAAATTTTGATCTATTAAAATATATTATTTTAATTTTGGATTCTACTTTGACCAAAACTGAACCTTTGACTTTGGCCTTTGCCTAGAATTTTGGGATGGACCACATAACTTTGTTATTCACGTTCATGCATGCTTTCATTTATATTTATATATATGTATGTATGTACATATGTTTGTGTACGTTAAAATAATGTTATATTATATATTTATATATTAAATAAAAAATCAACTACATCTTACCTTCTCCTTGGTCTTTAATGAAGCCGGCAACCCATGCTGGTGGGGAAGATTTAGCCCCTACCTCCTTTGATTTTTTTCCTATGCATATATTTATTCTTTTATGCATATATGTATATGTTATAAGTTCCGAGACATGGTGAACCAACAGAGGTGTATTTGCTTCCTGATCAACCTTCAACATCTATATTAGTTGCCTCTACTACTCCGGCTCCATTTTCAATGACTACTGCTGATACTAATCTTGGTGAGACCTCTAATTCTAATCTAGATCTACCAATTACGAAAAGTAACACAAAGTTACATTTCTCATTTGTTATATAAATTTATTTCTTACACTCATTTGTTCAACTCATGTAACAAACCTAACCAGCCACGTATGTGTGTGTGTATAATATACATATATATATATATATATATATATATATATATATATATAGAGAGAGAGAGAGAGAGAGAGAGAGAGAGAGAGAGAGATTACTGTGAAAGAGCCTCTAGCTCATAAAACTTATGTGAGCTAGCGGTAAGAGAATAGTTATCCCATTATTTATTAAAAAAAAAAATGGAATTATGGTCTCCACCTCCTTAGTTTCTTGAAGATCACATTTCATTGATTTTACAGTTCATTTGTTCTTCCATTTAGTGGATACAAAATATTATATTCACAAAAAACCGTTAATTTTATGTCCACTTGATGGAAGGCCAAATCAAAACTAAAATATAAGAAATTGGGTATGAGTGAACCTAGGGAGTTTGAGATCATAATAAAAAAAATTAAAAAAAATAATTGGATCATTATTTTGTTATCGCTAGAGCAGGTAACTTAAATGAGTTAGTGGCTCATTTCTATTATTCTCTCTCTCTCTCACACACACATACATACATACATATATAATATAAAATTAAACCTTACCACATACCCATCCCCCATGCTTGTTGTTGCAGCCTTGTTGGCCAGTAGCCATGCCCCCTCACCTTCCCCCATTGGTCTATCCTCTCTTTCCCTCCATTCTCTCTTTTTCTAATTTCTTTTTATTCTCTTATTACATTCTCCCCCTCTTTCTCTTGTTTGCAACAAGAGAAGAAAGGAGAAGTGTTGAGATTTGTGCGCAACTATTAGATAGTAAATAATAGAGAAGAGAAAGAGAGAAATCAATACAGAGATTTTACGTAATTCGGCAATATGCCTACATTCACAGGGCGGCGGCTCAATTTTCACTATATGAAAAATAGGGTTACAATACATATATATGCAAACCCTAATAATGTATGGACATAATTACAATATTACTCATGTACCATACTGCAGAGGCTACGCCCCCCGCACCCCCCAACCTATATGCGACCGCCCACAAGACCGGTTGTTTCTCAACTTTGGGAGCCCTACCAGGCCCCTCTACTACGAAACAACCTGACCTTCTTCCAGTATTAAGAGTCAACTCCAACAATCTCCACCTTGGCAATTAATTTGCTGTAACAACCTAATTACATCATAACTTACATTCTTGATATCAGATTAATCCCAAAGTGAGTGCGTTGTGTTTGTCTCATTTTTCTATATTTTTTATGATTTTTTTGAAATTTTCAAGATAGTCACTTAAAGTAATATTATTTTAATCACCGGTGGGTCCTACACATATTTTGACTAGTCTTTCTTCTTTTGACTTGTAAAATGAACTTTAACTTTATTTGGGATAGTTTAATTTGAGTTTATGCCCATAAATAACTCCAAAAACATATTATTACTAGTCATTTGTCATATACCTATTTTGTCTTTATTCATCCATACCTCCCAAACTTCATCTCCCCAAATTATGTATCTCAAATCTACTCCCACTGCTGGACCGAAATGAAAAGAGAGGAAAATAGACTTTTTTTATCTCATTTTTCTCTCAAAAACTCCATTCTTCCTCTCTTCCATACACTCATATATGATCTCATTATAAAGATATTTGTATAGTTAATATAATATAAAATGATAATGAAAAGTCAACCTAACCTACCTATTTGTCCTTTGGCCAAGCATGACAATCCATTCTCTTATCCCCGTATCTCCTTTGTCTTATTATATTTTTTTCTTCCTCTCTTTTCATTTCTTCTCCTCATTATATATTCTCTCCATTTTTCATTCTTCTCTTCCTCTTTTTACTCCAACTCTCAAAAAGAAGAATAAGAAAAAAGAAGAAGAAAAGAAGGAGAAGAATTTCTTTAGCATCAAAATAGGCTTATCTTCCTAACCCATCCACTCTTATGATTTTATTTTGTAACTAAAACCATTTATAGCTAATTTAGCATCTTGATTTGTTTAAATTTAGAAAGGTGATATCTTTATACAAAATTCTCTATGATTATTTTAAATATAAAAATATGATTCTTACACTTTACTCTATATTTATATATTAAATTTATGATTTATTTATGGCCTCCTATTCTTAAACTATAAATTACAAACTTAAACCATATGCCTTATTTTGAAATTACAAAGAAGCTATCTTTATGAATGTTCATCATTTTTGGATATAAATTTGAATTTTCCATATAAATTCTTCGTGTATAATGCAATAATTTTAAATCACTTTCCACATGCTATTAGAACATAGGTGTGTGTGTATATATATTCAAAATCATATTTTAAAGAGAGGGTTTCAAATAAGTTTTTACATTAAATCTGTTAAAATAATTTTTTATACGAGATATTATGTTAGGTCATAATTCTTTTTATACTAATTCATATTTACATGAAAAATATATACATTAGTAAGGTTTAATAAATTTGCTACTTTGCATACTATGAAATAATGCTAGAAATTAGAAAATTCATATGTTGTTAAAGTAATCGATAAAATAGTGTTAAGCCTATTTAATTCCCATTTTTACTATTTAGTACCCACTTACATAATATGTGTTTATATGTATAATTGTATATATATGATTCACATGCATGATCATCATACATGCATGATCATTATAGATATTTTTACATCCTAATACCCACTTACATACGTGTTAATATGCATAATTGTATATATGTGTGGGTTACATACATGATCATTATTTGCATAACACAAATTCTAATATTCTATGACTCAATCATTCTTACTTTGACATATACGTACTAGTTACTCGTACAAGATACATGAAAATATACTGGATTTTCTTTATTAATACATACACATATCTTGATAATACCATGAATCATGACTTGCCTGTTAACTTAATTTTGACATGGGCCACATTTTGCTTGTTACTCGGATATTGATTAGATGATAGACATGTATATGAATTAATCTTGACATAATTGGTTCATCACATTCCGGATTGATTTGCATGTAATATAATTTGAAACTTTGGATTATGGAAAAACTAAAGGGTGGACAAATATTGTACTGTGGAAGATTTAAGATAAGTTGCGCAATCGAAATAGGGGTTTATACGCTCATGGAAGATTTAAGATAAGTTGTGCAATCGAAATAGGGGTTTATCCGCGGAAGCGTCCGGATGGTACTAAGCCATCATCTCTTATTTAGTCAATATTTATGAGACGACCGATTTCTCAGTATCAGTATCTGCTTGAGTGCTTAGCGACACGGCTGGTTCAGCGCCAGCATCTTAGTCGGGTCCCGGATATACACGGATACTTTCACGATACGAGTCTATTTCTTCACCATTTAGTTCAAATATAAAATAAAATAAGATATTAACTTAAACTTGATATGCATGAGTCTCTGTATTTGATATTATTACTTGATCATTTAATATTTTCATACGTGCACATACTTTTTATATGCACATTCATATTTTACTTGTCAGTTCATATTGCACACTCACTAGTTTTTATTATTTTACTTGTCGGGTTTGATCTTGAGCTCCCCCACACGCTCAGATACTAAAAATGTGAGCGAGAATCCGCCATTGCAATGATCCATACTTTTTGAAACAGACCGAACAATAATAGATTTCTAACCTCCACTTTCGTATTTCTGAGTTTGGTATGCATCACTCCATTGGGACTTGATTTCAAATTTTGTATCAAAATTGTACTTGTTACTTCTTATTTTAAACATGTATATCTTCTCTTTTATATAGCAGTAGACAAATTCCAAGATCCTGATAGATGACTAGTATTTAGTTCCATTTGTTTCTACTTTTACATATTTATAGGTCTCGTGCACGTCGACTTACACGTGCCCGTCGGTAACGCACTCCGTTTTCGTATCCCTCTGGAAAATGAGACGTTACATCTGCCCCTCAGGAGAAAGACACCTTGAGCTTTACCTCAAAAATAACATAGATTGGGGAATGTCTCATCTTTAGCACCTAGAGACATTAATCAAGTCCAAGCAATGTTTGAACTTGTCCACTGTGATTGGCTTTGTCAACATGTCTGCTGCATTCTCTGATGTATGCACCTTCTCAAGTAACAGTTCTCCTGAAATAACAAATTCCCTTATCTTGTGATATCTAACATCAATATGCTTGGTTCTTGCATGATAAATCTGGTTCTTTCTAAGAAGATGGTACTCTGCCTATCACAATATAACTTTACACCATCTTACTTGATCCCAAGCTCCCTGATAAGCCCTCTCAACCACAATGCTTCTTTGGCTGCCTCAGTTGCCGCCATGTACTCTGCTTCAGTTATGGATAATGCCACAAGTGACTGCACCAATGAACTCCAACATATGGATCCCTGCGAGTGTGAAAACGTAATTTGTATGGGACCTCCTATCATCCAAGTCACCTACATAATCTGCATTTACATATCCCTGAACTGAAATATCATCATGCTGCCTCTTAAACATGATCTCACACTCTATTGTACCTCTCAAGTACCTGAAAATCTACTTCACAGTTTTTCAATACTCTTTGCTAGGATTTGCCATGTACTTGCTTACCACACTGACTGCATATGCTAAATCTGGTCTAGTACACATCATTGCATATATCAAACAACCCACTGCACTAGCATAAGGTATCTTTGATATCTCTGCAATTTCTTCTTCAATCTTTAGGCACTGATTAGTAGACAATTTAAAGTGATTTGCTAATGGTGTACTCACTGGTTTTGCATCTGACATGTTGAATCTCTCCAACACTTTCTTCAGATAGTTTTTCTGAGATACCCATAATTTTCTGGCCTTTCTATCTCTGTTGATCTCCATACCAAGAATCTTCGTAGCCGATCCCGTCTTTCATATCAAACTTACTACTCAACAAAAACTTCAATCTGTCTACCTCATTCATGCTCTTATTAGAAGCAATGAGCATGCCATCCACATACAACATCAAGAAAATATGGGAATCATTCTCAAGAGTTTTGTAGTAAACACAATAATCATACTCACAGCGATTGTAACCAATCTGAATCATGTAGGAGTCAAACTTCTTGTACCATTGTCGTGGAGATTACTTAAGCCCATACAATGACTTCTTCAGTTTACACACAAAGTTCTCTGTTCCTAGTTCCAAAAACCCTTCTGGCTGCTCCATGTAAATTTGCTCCTCCAAATCACCATGAAGGAAGGTAGTCTTCACATCCAATTGCTCTAGCTCCATATCTAAACTCGCCACCATTGCCAATATAATCTTGATGGAAATGTGTCTGACAATCGGAGAGAAAATCTCCTCATAATCAACTCCTTTGCTCTACGAGTAACCCTTAACTACCAACCAAGCTTTGTATCTTTCCCTTTCTTTCTCTGACATTGCTTCTTTCTTTCTATAAACCCACTTACAGCCTATCAGTCTCTTCCCCTCTGGAAGCTCCACTAAATTCCAAGTATCATTCTTATGCAATGACTCAATTTCCTCCATCACAGCCTCCATCCATTTGCTTTTCTCCTGACTGCCAACTACATCCTGAAAAGTTGTAGGATCGTTATTGCTGATAATGAGTGCATAAGAAACTGAATCCTCAAATCCATACCTCGTCAGTGTTTGATAGTGCAGCATGGTCTATATTGTAACGCTGCTCTTCTTCTGAGCTAGAATTGTTTACTTCCTGAATATTAATCTCTTTGTCAGCATTATCTAGCTCCACCTGCACCACTTGACTCTTGCTATTGCCCTTGCCTGAACTGATCTTCACATCTGAAAAAGCTTTAAGCATGAATGCTTCATTAAAAACTGCATCCCTACTGATCACCATTTTCTTCGTATTTGGATCCCAAAACTTGTACCCCTCTACACCTTTCATATAGCTTAGAAAGATGCACTTTCTTGATTTTGGATCAAGCTTGGATCTCTGATCACTAGATACATGTACATAAGCAAGACACCCAAATACTCTCAATGTAGAGTAATCAACTTCTTTACTTGTCCAAACTTCCTCTGCAACACTTCCACCTAATGCTGCCCGTGATGATCTATTTATGACATAACAAGCCATATTTACTGCTTCTGCCCAAAAACTCTTTGGAAGCCCTGCATTCAGCTGCAAACATCTGGCCCGTTATGCAATTGTTCTGTTTATTCTCTCCGCTACACCATTCTGCTGCGGTGTATTGCGAACTATATAATGCCGCTGAATACCATGCTCCTCACAGAATTTCAGAAACTGTGAATCTATATACTCTGTACCGTAGTCTGTCCTAAAATACTTAACCTTCCTATCCGTCTGATTCTCTACATCTGCTTTCCACAATTTGAACTTGGCAAAAGTTTCAGACTTATGCTTCATGAAATACACCCAGACTTTGCTAGAAAAGTTGTCAATAAAAATAATGAAATACTGAGATCCACCTTTTGATGGCTCTCTCTGATCCCCATACACCAGAATGTACATAATTAAGAATGTCCTCTGTCTTGCGCTTACTCGCCTTGAACTGTACTCTAGATTGCTTTCCAAATACACAAAACTTAGAGAAATCCAGTTTGCATGACTTGACTCCCTTTAGTAAATTCCTCTTATGAAGCTCAATCATACCGCACCCTCCTACATACTCCAGTCGCATATGCCATAAGAGCGTATCATATAACTCTGATTCTACTGTAGCAACTCCAACTACAATTGTATTCTCCAACAGTTTGTAAATATTCCCTGCTAACTTCTGACCCTTCATTACTACCATAGCCCATTTCTTCACTGTCAAGACCCCAAACTCTTATAAGAGTATTCATTGGTGTCTAAAGTACCCAAGAGACAAGGTTCTTTCTCAACTCAGGTACATGCCTAACATCACCCAAAATCCTCACCACACCATCGAACATTTTAATTTTAATTGACCCCATTCCAATGACCTTACATGATGCATCATTATCCATTAGAACAGATACAAAATTAACTGATCGATATGAATCAAGCCAATCCCGGTGCACACACATGTGATATGCACATGCTGAATCCAGTACCTAAGAGTTATATAATATGTCAGAGTTACTTGTAGAGACTGATAACATGTCATCTCCAGAATCCGTATCTCCTTCTGCAACACTAGCCGAGTTTGAGAACCCATCACCTTTCTTTTCATTATCCTGCTTCCTATTTGGACAGTCCCTCTTAAAGTGGCCCATCTGATTGCACTTGTAGCACTTTACGTTTTTCTTGTTTTTATTCCTGGACTTCGATCTCGAATTTCCTTTATTAAAACCATCTCTATCCATCTTTCTCCCACGATCCTGGTTGCCCTTTGCGATCAACCCTTCACTCTGAGAACTTTCACTAGTATTCAGTTTTCGCTGGTTGTACGCCAGCAAGGCTAATGCGACCTCCTCCAATTCGAGGATTTCTTTTCCCCACGTTAATGTGGTCACCAAGTGATTGTATGAAGGAGGGAGAGAGGTTAGCAATATCATTGCCTTGTCTTCGTCATCAAACTTGATATCAAGCCACAATAGAACACTAATAATCTGATTGAACGTGTTGAGGTGTTGAATCAAATCTGTCCCCTCTGTCATCTTAAGCCCATAGAGTCTCTGCTTCAGATGCAATTTATTTGTGAGGGATTTCGTCATATAGCGACTCTCTAATTTTAGCCAAAACTCTGTCGGAGACTCCAAATTCATGACGTGATACATGACCTCGTCCGCCAAATAGAGCCGAATTGTACTCACTGCTCGCACCTGGAGCTCTTCCCAATCGGCATCTAGCATAGCCTCTGACTTCTTCCCATATAGCGCCTTCACCATCCCTTATTGCACCAACAAATCTTTCAGCATTCGCTATCATAGTCGGAAATTTTCAGTTCCATCGAACTTTACAATTTAAGAACTCGCCATTTGAACCTGGCGCTCTGATACCGATTGTTGAGATTTATGCGCAACTATTAGATAGCAAATAATGGAGAAGAGAAAGAGAGAAATCAACACAGAGATTTTATGTAGTTCGGCAATGTGCCTATATCCACGGGGCGGTGGCTCAATTTCCACTACATGAAAAATAGGGTTACAATATATATATATATATATATATATATATATATATATATACAAATCCTAATGATGTACAGACAGAATTACAATATTACCCATGTACCGTACTGCGGGGAATTACGCCCCCCGCACCCCCAACTTATACACAACTGCCCCCAACGCCAGTTGTTTCTCCGCTTAGGGGGCCCCTCTGCTACGAAACAACCTGGCCTTCATCCAAAATTAAGAGCCAACTCCAACAAGAAGGATATGAGAAGAGAAGAGAAGAGAAGATGAAGCCAAATCTTAAGATAGGATTATCTCTCTTAACCCATCAAGACAAGCAAACACTATACTCATATTGCATTAAACCTAGTTTAAATAAAAGATTACGATTAAATACTTTTGTTTTATATTTTTATGTTTTAATAAGATGACTAGCATATAAAACATGTAAAAATTGTAACTCGAGAACTTAAATAGAATTTATTCATGTAAATACACATGCTTCTTCGCAAGATAGCTCATGATAGGTGATCTTTTGGTGTTATCAACAATGATTCTATTATAACTATGGTGATCTAATTAATGTTCTTCCTCATTGCCATATTCTTCTCTAAATTTTGAAATTCTCCTTAACCTATTCCTTTAAATTAGATTACTCTTTAATAATTAGTTTCTTTATGGCTATACATAAAATATATGGCTTTTACGATTTCTTGGATTATTTCAAGTATGTGAGAGTATTCATAATAGATATTTGTAATACTTACAAGTATAGATTCGTAATAAGTTTACTTGTGGATATTATCACCCTCTTCTCTATAGTAATATTGCATGTTTTTCATCATACTGCGACTTGAAAATGACAAATTTTGTTGTACCCATGGATCATATAACCAACTCCGAGGATTTTTAGCAAGAGGTGTATTGTGGTTGTCATCCTTGTTAATTACCCATGTATGTGCACTATACCCAAAGTTGGGACAATTTCAAGCAATTAACTATTTTTTTAACTAAGTATTTTCATACCGCTTATCATACTCGTATGTATATTTGTACTCCGTCTTATATACTTGTACATATGTATCCCATATGGCATAAAAAACCTGAACATATGTATTGTGTAATCTCGTATTATACTCAAATATTCATACTTCATGTTTTTGTATTCTACTTATATCAGCATATATTTCAATACATGGTACTAGTAGCGTACTCATTTGCTCATCCTATAACTTGTTTTTTATGCTCGTATTTACGTATTTACTTACACATATTTCCACATGCATATATTCATATTCTTTTCGTACTTGAACATATTCTTTATGTTTAATTTCATTCCATTCATATGACTGCACATGGACTATGTAAGTGTGATGTATATATTAATAGGATCATGCATGGAAAACTAAGTCAGAATCTCCCGACACTTTATCATTATAATTGTCACAAAGTTTTTCCTTTGTTGATGCATTTCACTTTAATATTTGTTGACTAAGATCCTGTAACAGACATGACTAACTACTCCACTTTCTTTTCCTGTCATTAAATCTTATATTGTTAAACCTGGTATTATCGACTTGAACTTGATCATAACACATAACAATGTAATCAATAACAAAGGCTATGGGGGGATTAAGTAACGAATATACGAAAGTATTGAAGGGAGATACCAAAAGGGTTGATCAACTATCACAGCACCAGATTGTTCTTTGTCTGAACTGCAACTGCAAACATTCTCCGGCTATGTCATTGACCATTCTCCAGCTAATGCAGTTGACTATTCTCCTGCTATACCACTAACAATTCTCCAATTAACAGTATTGACCATTCTCTGGTATGTTGTGACCTCTCCAGCCTCTGCCATTGACTAGACATAGTCTCAAGTTTAAGGATACTCCGTGATACGTAAACTATTCATTGCTTAATTCCAAATTTAATGATAAAAACACAAGACTTCAAAAATAAACTTGTACCTATGCTTGAAAACTATTACACTTATTTTACTTGTTTACTGCATAAAACTTCTTGTTAGGAATTACTTTTACCCGTTATCTTCTTTTACTATTGATGCTTATATTGGGTGTCATCATTATTTTTTTATTATGCCATTTTATCCCCGATGTTGTTTTGCACTACTATTGTTATTGCATTTACTACTTTTCTTCGCATGTTACATAATCTCCTTTACCAATCATACATGACATAGAACCTCATGAGTATGCCAGAACTGTTGCATATTTATTGCCTTGAGCACGAGCTCCATTTTTGTTACTTCCCGAGTCTAACCCCGAGCTATCCCACACTTAGTTATTGATGTTGATCTTTGGGAGCCTACATTGTCACCAGTTGATGATCCGTATTTCCTGGAGCAAGCAACGCAACAAAAGTCTCCTAGGATTTCTTCTTACATGTTGATGTATTTTGTAGAAGACCCAAATCTATCATCTATATATTCTTGTTCGCGCTGCTCAATATACCTTGCATTCTATTTTTTAGTTGGACCATACTTGTTTTAATTCAGTTGTAGACATGTTGTACTCTATATTTTGGTGAGACGTGTTATTGTTATTCATTTTATTCCAGCTATGTTTACCATATTATATTTTTGGTCTCGTGTACGTCGCATTATGCATGGCCGTCGGTAATGCACCCAGTATAGAATATATCACTGAAAACTTTCAGGATATATTTTGCAGCGTTACATTAGGTTTGAGTTTTGGAGAAAAGATCAAGCTTCTAAGGTTCTTCAACCTTCACAACTTCAACATCATCACTCTCATCTTCATCCTTTACCTCAGAAACATACGGCAAGTAGAGCCACACTTATCTCTATGATTATTTGTACCTAGAGTGATCTTATAGTTAATTTAGGAACTAGATTTGTTTAAATTTAAAAGATGTAGTCTTTATACATAATATCTATATTTATGCTATAAGAAAAATGATCTTTACACTTTACTCTATATTCACATTTCAAATTTGCGAATTTACATATGTGCACCATTCTTAACCTACAAGTTATTAACTTTAAATATATGCTCCATGTTTAAGATATAAAGATACTATCTTTGTATATGTTCACTATATTTGGATATAAAGATATGATTTTTCCATATATGAAGTTCATTCTTGATACAAAGATTTGATTTCTATATAAATTTCATATTCAACTTGCCATGAGAAAGATTTCATATGATATATATGTATGGTCCTTCATACTGATATTCAAAGAGAGGGTTTTCATATTTAATTTGCTAAAATATGATTTTCAAACAAATTACTATGCTCATGTTATAAAGATATTTTTATGCTAATCAATATTTTCACTTGAAAGATAGGTATAATTGTAAGTTTTAACAAATTTATTACTTTTTCATATCATGGAAGCATGTTAGAATTTGCCAAAATCACAAACTATTGGAGTAACAAGACTGTTAGTACATGAACTTGTTTAAATGGGTACCCACACCCTGATACCCACTTGTCTGGTATGCAATTTATATAAGTGATCAATTTTTCCATCACACTCATTTTGGCATTGTATTGACACTTTCGTGCTAGGCGTTTGACTTATATTTGATAGTTACTTAATACATAATACATAAAAATAAGCCGGATTACCCTGATTAGTACTTGATCATGTCTTGATATTGTTATGGATTCTATTTACTTATTAACTTGATTTTGCCATGGAATTTGTCTTTCTTGTTACTAGGATACTGATTTAATGATAGACTCCTGACTGGTTTACTGTAGTTTTGATTGATTCGCTTGTATCATGACGGGAAACTATGGGTTAGGAGAAAATAAAGGATTGACTAATTCTGTATCATGAAAGGTTTAGGATACGTTGTACAATCGAAATAGGACCCATCTATGGGGACGTTCTGATAATACTGATTGTAGTTTACAATATCCGTATTTGCTTGAGTATTAGCAGCATGACTGGTTCAATGCCAGCATTTTAGCCAGGTTTGGAGCATGCACATGTAATTCTACGATAGAAGTATATTTCTTCACCAATTATTTCCAAGAACAAAACGTTAATTTAGACTTGACATACCTTGTATATTTTAGCTTGACAATCATACTTTGAACATTTACTGTTTTCTGCAAATACATATATTGTTTATACTCATTTTCATATTTCGCTTTCTAATTTACGTTGCATAATCCCTACATTTATTATCTTACTTATGGGGTTTGATTTTGAGTTACACTCACATGCTCAGATATTAAAGATGACGGTGATCCACCAGTGAATGACTTGTATTTTCTGAAGTAGGTCGAGTAGTAGTAGATTCCCTATGCCTCCACTTTTATTTTTTTAAGTTTAAATGTATTACTCTTTTGAGGGTTTAATTCCTAATTTTCGTATCAATATTGTATTTATTGAAACTGAATCGGTCTTTTGTACTTGTTACTTTTTGTTAGAGACGTGTTTTATATCTTCTTACATATTGCAATAGACTAATTTCCAAGACTCTAATAGGTAAGTTGTATTTTAGTTTCATTTATTTCAGTTGTTACTAACATATTGAGCTCATGTATGTCAATTTACACGTGCCTGTTGATAGAACATCCCATTCCATACTTCGTTGGGAACAAGGTGTTATAAGACTCTTTGGATATGGAGTATAACTATGGGAAAAGATGATCCCTCAGATCCATGGAAGACCATGCACCTCTCATAGATATACTTCTTCCAAGATGGATTCATGTTCTACAGGGTATGGAAATGGCATGAGGCCAGTAAAGATGTTCGGAATCCCAGCTACGAGTGACATATTCATAGATGGCTTCTTGTCTTTAGTATTCACCTTATCCAATTTAGGTTCCAAATTCCGTAGCAATGTTCTGTTATATTTTTGGCCACATACATACATACATATACATACATACATATATATATAGAGAGAGAGAGAGATAGGGTAGACTACTATTAATAGTATTTGAGTGTGGATCTATCCACACTCAAATACTATTAATAGTAGTCTAACCTAACTCTCACTCTCTCTCCATACATGCATGCATGCATGCATACATACATTCCTAGATTTTGGATAGTAGTATCCATACTCAAATACTATTAATAGTAGTCTACCCTAACTCTCTCTCTACACACACACATATATATGTATATGTATATATATATGTATGTATGTATATATGTATAGAGAGAGAGAGAGTTAGGGTAGACTACTATTAATAGTATTTGAGTGTGGATACTACTATCCAAGATCTAGGAATAGAGAATCCAAAATGAAAATCAATTCCGGTAAATATGATCTATCCCTCATAAACTATCTACAAATAATATTTCATAATTATTAGATTTTATTTACTAATAGATCAAGCATTTAAAAATTCGTGAAGTTTATGACAATTTTGTTGTGTTCGTTTTGTTTGTACTTTATCCATGATTAAATAAAATCCAATTTTCCTGAAATTTTATTTTTAAATAGTTTATGAAGGATAGATCACATCTACTGGAATAGATTTTCATTTTGGGTTCTCCATTCCTAAATCTTAGTTAATAATAGTATCTACACTCAACTACTACTAATAGTAGCCTAGCCTAACTATATATAATATATATAAACTATATATTATTTGGTTTTATTATGCCTTATTAATGAAATGCAAGGAGTTTCACCCACCATTTATTCTTTAAAAAAAAAATTGTATTGTTAAATTGTTTGGGTATGGTTTCCTAATAAGATCTAATGCGGTTTTTGGTCTGGTTTTTTGGACAAGTCTATACGATTTTTGATAGCTTCATATCCTCACGTCATTTGAAAACACGCGCTCTTGGTAGTCTACCACTCACAATATGTTCCTCTTTTGATGAACATCGCTCTTTCATCCTTATCTTGTGCTCCTCCCATGTACTTAAGAGACAGTAACTTATTTGTCTTGTATTACCTACTGGTGTTTCTTTCTTTATACACCTATATGTGGGCCCACTCTGTATTATGGCCACTTTGTGTGAGCCTCTATGTCAGGAGGCTTGTCAATTGTCCTTCTCTTTGGGCTTTCAAGTCATGAATGATGGTAAAAAGATGATAAATCGGAAAACTATTGTTTGGCTTTTGTAAGTTTGGTGGGAAGTTGTTTGAGTTGAATAGGTTGGGTAGAGAAAATTGTGGAGGTAGGTGTTAGTTGTTCATATGTGAGTATAGTCTCACATATCAGATAGAACAAAAAAAGTTTATGAGTTTAAATACAAAGTTGGGATTTTAACCTAATGGCTTAAGTTTTTGGATCAAACTGATTCTCAGCTTGTGTTTAGCCCATCATGCTCCCCGTTGGACCCGACGTTCTCCCCAACAATTGGTATCAGAGCCCAGATTCGGACCAAGTTAACTCTGGGTTTGATTTCCTATGTGTCGGCTCTCTACGTGGATGGTTGTCAAAATTAAGTTGGTCGGGTTAACTTTGGGTTGGTTTCCCACGTGTCTGCCTCCACGTGGATGGTTACCAAAGTTAAATTAGTATACTCACAATGAAGGAAAAAATTATTAGTTGTTCATAATCGGATAGGACAAAAAAAATCTATGGATTTAAATACAAAGTTGGAGCCTTGACCTAATAGCTTAAACTTTTTGGTCAAACTGGTTCTCAGTTTTGTGTTTAGGCCTATCATGCTCCACGTTGGACCCGATGTTCTCCTCAACAGTAGGAAGGGTAGGAAGAAGCTAGAAAGGACTCAGATATCTATTGCTATCATTTCAACTTACAATATATACAACTCAACCTAGTTATATGGATGTCTCCGTACTCAAAACATATTTACATACTACATGTAATAAGAATTCTAACACTTCCCATTAACTAGAGTCGTTTCATGACTGTCGCATGTGTTGTACTTACTTACCTAGAATGACGGTGGACGGAAGCGATTTAGGGTTTGTGGTGGATGAATTGGGGAAGAACTTAGAGTTTTGTAGGATAAATTAGGGTTTGGATCTCACGTCCATGCGAATCACACGCCCACTCTCTCACGAATCACTCGAGAAAAGATTTGATAAAGCAAATCACATGCTCTCAAAAGAAATCATATTTCACTCTATCTTCAAATTAGGGTTTTACAGGTCATATATATAGAGAATTCTAAAGTAACAAAATACCAAATCTATCCAAATCTCTAATCTAATCAAATCCTAATGCAACAAGATAATACCAAATCTAACCAAATTCTAATCAAATCCTAATTAAATCTCTATCAATTCTCCCCCGCTTGGAAACATTCACCACCGGTGAATGACGACTGGAAGAAGATGAAGCACATCGGATGAAGGCAAACAAGCGTTTAGATATCCAGACAACCTTTCCACCATACTAAATATGTATAAATCCGACATATCCGGAACCAAGTATCAACTTTCGTGCTTGTCCATGGCGGTGAAACTCGTGGATGTGGATGAAGTAGAGCGAGCTGAAAATCTGATGCTGTGAAGAACGTCGGGCATAAAATAGAAGCTCGATGATCATCTGGAGTAGAGGACCAAGGCACACGTGAAATAATCACAATCGAGCGAATATCAGGGGCTGGTGGAATATCTGACTCCAAAGTAAGCATAACAAACTCCCGCAAAAACCTGAAAGGATTCGTACGTTGGGTGTGAAAAGCCTCTACATTTCCAAAAGGAAACCTCGTAGGTGGAACCCTAATCAATACGGATCCAGCTAGAAATACCTATACTCTATTAAGTATATCTGCAATAAACTTATAAACATCATTGCTAACTATAATTTGCCTATGGAGATTCACACACAAACGATGCAAAAGTGGTGCAAGTGAATCTATAGGTGGATAAGACTTGTCAAGAGATATGGATCTAGACTCGATAGGCTCATGATTTTTATGCACAAAATGGAGCAATTTATCATCTTGAGTTAGTGTTATTAACCCATTCTTCTTATTTTTAGATGGACTCTTGGGTGGAGTTAACACAATTTTCTTTCCATTACACACAAATGCATAGGTATTGGACTTTCCATAATTCTTAACATCTAGGTCAAATAACCAGGGTCTACCAAGTAAAATATGTACAGCATCCATGTGTAAAACATCACACCAAATATGATCATTATAACTCGAAAATTGAATAGGCACAAGACATCGCTGAATAATAGCATGACAACTCTTATCAACCCAAGTTACATTATACGGTTGAGGGTATGATTCAGCTTTGAGGCCCATCTTGTCAACAGCCGATTTAGAAATTATATTTACACAACTACCTCCATCTATCATGACTTTATAACTCTTACCATTGTGTGTGATATATGTGTGAAACATATTAGATCTACGCCAATCCTCATTTATTGATACAAAATGCAAACACCTAACAACGTGTAAAGGTGTATTTATTACGTCATCTTCAACATCACTAAAATTTCCTTGAGATTCGTAAATTTCTTCTTCAGTTTCACTATCATCTGTATTATGAACCTCATTTATTAACAAATTTCTTGTAGGACATTGATAAGCAAAGTGACCAAAACCATGACACTTGAAGCACTCAGTTTGTTTTGTGGCTAGTTTTGATGACTCACCAGTGACTGTTTTACCTTTTATATCCTTAGGAACAATATTAGTATTTGTAGTATTAGTGTCAGATTGTCGCTTGGCATACTCCGCACTTGTGAAAGTGGACTTTTTATCAAAGGGTGTGCGCAAATATGTCTAATAGTTGAGAGCGCACTGAAATGCATCCTCAACAAAATCTAAAGAATGTGTAAGCACTTCACGCTTGAGTTCGGATTTGAGTCCAGTGCGAAATCGTGAAAAGGTTAGACGACTATCTTCTTGAATGTCACATCGCACTAAGAGCTCATCGAATTTATGCATATATTCAGTCACACTCATATTTTCCTGTTTTAAATTAGATAGCTGATCAAGAAGGCGATTCTTAAAAGTTGGAGGAAGTTATTTCTTTCTAAGTTCTTCTTTCATTTCAAACCATGTTTCAATTGGTTCTTATCGCTCTTTTACTAATCGTCTCTCAACTGACATCCAATATACTTTACTTGACCCTTGTAATTTTAATTTAGCGAAACGGACTCTTCGGGCTTCTGACATCCCATACCACTCAAAAAGATAGTCCATATCCGCTAACCAATCACAAAAACATTGGGGGGTCATAAGTGCCATCAAAAGAGGAAACATCTAGTGGATGTTCATCCTCAAAATTATTATTTCTTCCAATATTATGATATCTTCCTTGTCTACTTTCATTCCTCTGATTATTTTCAGCAGGTTTTTGCTCATTGACTTGTGTTTCTAAATTATCTAAACGTGTATTTATTACATCTAAACCAGTTTGAAGTTTTTTATTAGTATCCATTATTTTATTTAATTTATTTAAAATCTTAGTCAGATCCATGACTTCTCTAAAATTTTTGCCACTACGAAGTATACAATAATTATCTATATGCAGTTGCAATAAAGCACACAGATGAATATGCAAAATCCTAGACACAAACTAAATGCGTGACTATATGATCAAATAAGATATTTTAATGTCCGAAAGTTGCTATATGCGAAGGAATGCAATTCCTATTTATGCAATATAATGTAACACACAAATAAATCTCGTGGCAAATTATAAGTAACAATAAAATGTCCAAGTCCACGCAAATAACAAGAATAGAGTACAAAATATTACTGACTGAATAACAGCGCGATTAGAAATTACCTCGATGTAGAGTAAATCACACTTAGGCACGAATTCTTTCGAAGATTGTTGGGAATTTTACACAAACTCTGGAGTAGAAATCCCACAAATCGGCTCAAGAATTACCTCAAAATTATCTGGCTTGAACTGGTTGCGAATTGGGCTCAAAATGGCTTCAAAATCCCACTTGATCCTTAACGGGTCTGTTGGGCTGCTGCGGATCCACTAGAGTGCGGGTTGGGTAGCTATTGATTTCACTGAGCCCAAAATCGGGTCGGGTTGCTGCAGATTGGATCTGTGCTTCGAAGAGGATCCAACTCCTGTCGTGAGGTGTGGCAGCCGAGTCGATCGCCCTTGCGAGAGATGAACCAGCAAGGTTGGCGCGTCGTCGGAGCTTTGGTGATGCCACCGACGAAGACTGAGACGGATCGAAGGAGGACGAAGAGGCGGTGGAGGTCTTGGGGCTGATGGAGAAGATCGAAAGTGGCGGCTTCAATCGACAGCGAGATGAAGAGGGCGGACGACGGCTGGAGGGAGCGGTGCTGTCGAGGTCGAAGGAGGTGATCGGCGATCTGTAGCTGAAGATGGGGAAAGTAGCGACGTGTTGGGAAGATCAGGAGTTGATTCTTGATCTGTTATTGGAGAGGGAATCGAGACCGACAATCTGAGGTGGAGATGGCTGGCGGAGGTGGAGATGGCCAGCGTGGTGGTCTGCGATGAAGAGGGGAGTTCGCCCACTTTGGATGGGTGTGGGAACGAAGGATGGTGAAGAAAAGGGAAATTGTTGCTGACGTGGAGAGGATGAGGGATTTTTTTTTTAAATTTTTCCTTTCGTTTTTCACTCTTCTTCTCAGTTTCTTTCTTCTTCTTCTTTTCTGATTTTTTTTTTTTGTTGATCTCTCTCTGTTGTCATTCTGCCCTCTTCTTTTTTTCGTTTTTTTTCTCTTTTTTTTTCCTTTTTTTTCTAATCTGTCCTCTCTCCTCTTTTTTTCACTGATTTTTTTTTTGAATCGAAAATAAAAAAAATAAAGAAGATGGGACATGGAGATGGATTTGAACTCTGATACCTGAGATTTAATTCTGATACCAATTTGACGGCAGACGGAAGCGATTTAGGGTTTATGGTGGATGAATTGGGGAAGAACTTAGGGTTTTGTAAGATAAATTAGGGTTTAGACCTCACGTCTAGGCGAATCACACGCCCACTCTCTCACGAATCACTCGAGAAAAGATTTGATAAAACAAATCATATGCTCTCAAAAGAAATCATATTTCACTCTATTTTCAAATTAGGATTTTACAGGTCATATATATAGAGAATTCTAAAGTAACAAAATACCAAATCTATCCAAATCTCTAATCTAATCAAATCCTAATGCAACAAGATAATACCAAATCTAACCAAATTCTAATCAAATCCTAATCAAATCTCTATCACAGAATCTTCTAGATACAAGCTACTTGTAGATATTTATAAATGGGAAGATGGTTGTAGAATTTTAGAATAAGAAATTATAATAAGCACATTTAAACTGCTCAATTAAATATTATCATATTCAAAAATAAAATTTCTATAGCTAATTAACTTTCTAAAATTAGATACAGACATTTATAAATTCACAAAACAAACTACTAAAAGGATTTTAATTCTAATACAAAACAACAGTATTCTTCTGTAATTATACAAGATAGTTTGATGGAGATCAGGATTTGATTTGGAAATAAATTAGATTTGATTAGATTTGGATCTTATTAGATTCCACAAGACTTCGGATACCTCATATGTTGCACACTTGTTCTGTAAAGAGGTAGTCCGTTTGTATGGCCTTCCTAAGTCGATTGTTTCTGACAGAGATATTCGGTCCACGAGTCATTTTTGGCGAACTCTCTGGAAGAAAATGGGTATCACACTTAACTTCTCAACTGCTTATCATCCACAGACAGATGGTCAGACAGAATTGTCAGTCGTAACTTAGGAGACTTGCTTCGATGTTTAGTGGGCGACCATTTAACCACGTGGAATCTTATTTTACCTATAGCGGAGTTTGCATATAATGGTTCAGTCAATAGGTCTACTGGGATGAGTCCATTTTAGATAGTTACAAGTTATAACCTAGAAAATCTATAGACCTTCCCTCCCCATAGGTGATAGGCCTAGTGCCTCAGCCGAGTCTTTTGCATAGCATTTGCATGATTTGTATGATCATATTCGTCGGCAAATAGCAATTAGTAATAATAACTATAAGTCTGCAGCAGACTCGCATAAAAAGATTACAGAAATTTGCAGTTGATGATGAAGTGATGGTTGGAGTGCGTCCAGAGAGGTTCCCTCCAGGAATCTTAAAGAAACTTCATACTCGACGTATGGATCCCTACCGAGTTTTAAAGAGGATTGGTTCTAATGCTTATGAGCTTGCGATTTCCCACAATCTCGGGATCAATCCAGTTTTCAACGTCGAGGACCTGACTCCATACCGTGCTCAATTTGATTATCCAGCAGTTATTCCAGATCTACCATCATCAGTTTCGCCAGGACATCAGCATTTTCCCATCCGTACACCACCTCCTCCTGCTCCACGGAAGCGTCATATTGATCAGATTGAAGACATTCTGGAGGATGAGATTGTTTCGACTGCTGATGGTGGATATCAACATTATTTGGTGTGCTGGCGTGAACGTTCAGACTCAAATTGCACTTGGTTGCGCACCAAAAAAGTCCAACAGCTCGATCCGGATTTACTCGATGATTATCATCTTCGTCATTTACCGGAGCTTCATGTTTTGAAGCCGGAGAGAATTGATGGAGATCAGATTTGATTAGATTATGATTTTGTTTGTTATATTTGATTGGATTTTGAATTTTATTAGGATATTTGATTAGATTAGGAATTCGTATTCTATTAGAATTTTGTTTGTTAGGGTTTTCCTATATATATGGGCTTTGTATGGAGAATTGGGAGATAAATAATATTTTTGAAAATTTTGAAAAATTTCTCGCGTGGATTTCGCTGAATTAAATATTTCCTCGTGGATTCGTAGAGAGTGGGCGTGGATTCCCAAATCCCGTAAGTTCTTTTCCAATTTATCTATTTTCCCCAATTCATCAAAAAAAAAAAAACCTAATTTTCAAAACCCTAACCCTAATTTTGCTTCCGTCCTGCGTCATGTAGTCAGTTTTTTTATGATGGAATCTCAATGAAGGATAAGTTTTGAGACTTTGGTCTCCGGTCTCTCTCCCTCCTCTTCTTTTCTACCCAGTCTATATTAAGGATCCTGAAACAATGACATCATATAATTTTATTTACACATGCACCACATGTGCTACCAGACTTGTATACAACAAGACTTGTATACAACAATGATACTTTTTTACACATATGATAATTTTATTTATAGATGGCCCAATTCTCTATTCAAGCCGCATAATAGGAAGTGCAGCTTATAAGTAGAAGTGTAAGCTAAGTTTAATAGGACATTTAGGCCATGAGTAAAGAAAAATGTAATAATGATTATTTATCAAAGAAATAATTATCGACCACAGCTTAGATAGCATGAAACCTGTCTGCCACTGTCATCCATTGGTGTGCAGTCCACCGCAAGAAAGGTACCAACATCATCAGCTGTTACCACATAATCTGGCACTGTTGCTCCTGGATTAAAGAAAAGAAATCAAGAAAATGAAACATTTCCTTAGTAGAATCTTCTCATACTAATGATTGATCTAATGAAATAACTGATGCATTGGACATTCTAAAACTACCTTCTATTGACTGCCTGGTACCATTTTCAAGATGACGAACCCACTAAAATAAGGTACAATTTTAAGGTTATTAGTATGCATGAACAAAACATAATTCGCAAAAAGAAAGAACAGCTCATGAACACACATCAAAAGGAGTCCAGTTTAAAGTTTTCCTGTTACTTTCTTCTTCTTTTTTTCTAGAGGGATCCAGTGAAAAGTTATAAATTAATATGTCAGCTACCTGGAAGATGCAAAGAGAAGTCCCATTCGTGGGAAATCCACATGCTCTCAGAGTATTTCCTGGTTTAGCATCACCAATAATTTGGAATCCTTCGATACCAGGCAAAGATACCTCACCTGTTGGAAAGAGTAACTGCCTGTCAGTGAACAAAGGAATGCAATAATCAAGTTATATTAGTTTTTTTTACATTACCTTCTGAACCAGGAGATGCTTGTCTCTCATGTGGGGTTGGTATATAAAACTGGGATTCAGCTACTTCTTTTCTATTCACTGCATCGGAGGTGTTATCCTCTCGGAAATCAGCATTTCTTCCAAGCTCCCTGAGGTGGGAAGGCTCATAAGTGCGGAAAGAAATTGACGTGCTTCAATCAAATTAAGATAATCTCATCATTCCATTAACCCATGGAGGGAAACCTATAAATCTGCTAGGGCGTCTGGCCCTTACAGAGGTGATCAGACCTGCTGGGGCATCTGGCCTTTAATAGAGCTGAACAAATAGAAATCAAGCTGCCAAACCCCAGATAAAAGTTTTTTAAGTTGTGGTTGCTGCCTCAATCTTTAAGGTGATATGTTCTTTAACATCCAAATAATGGAACACGGAAACAAAGAGAGATTTAGAACAATAAGTAGATCAGCAATTGAAAATATTGCATGTATACATAGATGTGGAATGTTGCATCCTGGTCAAGTGCACCACAATATTTGTAACATAAGCAGAATCAGCATATATTACTATGAAAAAAAATTATCCTCAGATCATTCGGAAAAATGTTATTTTGAAAGATCCTGTGCTCTCATTACTTTTAGTCAGATTCAAGGTGATGCCCCATGGACAAGTTCTGATGAGAACAACCGTCATTCCAACTATTGGCTTATCACTTGCAATGCCATATTTCAGTCACCTTCATGATCTAAATGCTTTATAAGTTGGTAAATCTTCCTTTTATTAAAGCCATAATATAAGATAGAAAATCAAATGATTTTTCTTTACCTCCATTTACAGAAAAATAATGCGAGCTTTTCGCTCATTGAAAGGGTAGGCGTAAACTTAAAACAAGCAGAGGATACACTTAAAAGCAGCATGATCATAACAGAGCCAACGGAGAAAAAGAATTCATGAAGCAGACCACAATGATTTTATGCAAAGGCTTTTATGTTATTTTCGTTACTGTTTTCACTGATCCACATTAAGCCCCTACTTTTGTTCCACTGTAGCTGTCTAACAATGGTCATATGTTCATAATAAGCTTTTATAAATATATATACTCATAATTTCTTCAAATTCCTGTGATAACTGCAATCTAGGCTGTGAATACTAGTACCTCATGCAAGAAAAAGAAATGCACTCTGTGCAACTCATATATGAAGGTACCAAAAAGGAAACTAAAAAAATCAAAAAAGAATAGTTAAGCTAGGAATTGAAACAGCAAAAACAGTCAAAAAACAAGATTAACTCTGTTGTCTGATATGAATTTTTCATAAGATCGAGTGGAGAAATTCTGCTTCAAAATATGACAAAACTTTGCACCTTAGACATCCTTGGTCGCATTTTCTAGTTCCAAGATGTTAATAGTGGTTCTCATGTCTGAGGAGAGGAACTATGTTCCGCAAAACATAAACAACAGCAAGAACTTATCAGCCGACATACAGTCCTAGTATAGAAATACCATGGAAAGTAATAATATTAAAATCTTGTTCAGATACTGTAGGGCATTGAGGGGAAGAATCCATACCAGCACTTTCAATTAAGAATCCCTAATTTATCAGGCAATCAATAGTTGTTACTGTGACATTCGCTAACTGTATTGATAAAGATCCTAAAGGAACCTTCTCCACCCAATCCTATGAAACCCAGCCTGTAATTGTAACACACATAAAAAACACACCTACTAATACACACACACACACACACACACAAGCATAGGAAAAAATTTTATGTGGGGCTACTATGTGCTCCCACTATGATCAATCTAAATGCGCCACAAGAACTTAAAAGGATGTCCAATGCTTTAGAAGTCAGTTCATTATCCTTAATAAGTAAATTATGCTGTTCAAGAAAAAAATAGTTTCAAGGAACTTTAAAGAATAAGCCACTTTCAAGGTATGCAATAACTGAAGTAAAGCAAAAGCACTAACTTATTGGAGTTCAACGGAAAATTCCTATAATGCGAATTAGGACTTGGGGCAGTTTTTACTCCCTTCATATCAGGCGTTGACTCTCCATGATCCAGATAATGATTGTATCGGTGTAAGTTGCTCGTTCTTGGGTCCTATACATAGAACACCACTTTGTTAACTTCACATTTTCATGGAGAAACCAATCATAGCTTTGTAGTATGAGATATTACCAAGGGTGGTTGAGATAGTTGATTTTTTGAAAATTTTGGTGGCTGGCGATCACTATTTGAGGTTAGATCAGCAGGCTGGTTTCCTAACAGTCGCTTTTCCTGATCCAAACTAGCCTGCAGTAATGGGCAATGTGTTCATACAATCGAAGAGTTCCACTGTCTAAAAGATCAAGAGTTAAATAAATAATAAGTTTAAACTGATCCTCAAGAAACCTGTTGCTATGCAATTTATAGCTGTAGATGTTGCTTTACCCTTTGATGCAAGAAAATATTCTCTGCATAATAGTAAATCTACTAGTATTTCATTGTACTAGGTGATTTACATGGCAGAATCTAGTAAATTGTTCTTCATAATAAGTCATGCATTATCAAAAATGCCTATGTATAACATCGCAAGAACAAGTAGAGGTGCATGGAGGGTGGCGATGACATAGATTTCAATTTAATTACGTTCGCATTCCTATTAGTTGTTTTTCAGTTAGAAGGAATTCAATTCATAAATTAAAGGATAAGTAACAAGGTTTTCAACCTTCTGTTAATTATAATGTTGATAAGAAAGTAGAGATGAGAGAGTTTAAATATGATTGAGGATCAGATTTTCAACTATGACAAAAAAGAAATTGGGAAGTTCAAATAAATAGTGGTTTCATTAAGGAAACAATCAGCTGCTCCTACTGGGTTTATGTGTCGCTTAGGGAAAGGGGTGAAATGCCCATGAGGTTCTACTTGGAAAACAAAAAACCCCTGGATTTAGTTTCATCACCTTTCCTTCCTCCCAATGAGTACATTCGGCAGATATCCGGCTGCTGTTACGTAAGGACATGTAACAATACAGTTGAAGAAAAATTCTCCCCTTTTGGTTTAGAATACAGAACTATGTCCTTACAATATGACAGTGCCAAATCTTAACAGTAGAACCACCATCATCATTCATGTGTTCCAGTCCCTCGATCTCTCTCTACTTTCCATCTTTTGTTTTCTCATTTATTCCTTTTATGTTTATTCTTACCTTTCCCTCATAGGTGAATTTCATCCAAGCTGACAGCAACTGAAGAAATTTAAAAATAGATTAATATTAGAATCTTCATTATGTCTTATATTCTTCAAAATACATGGCTAAGTAGGCTTTCAAGAACTGAAACGCCAAACACGAAGAAAAATTTGTACAAAATTAGATTCTGAAAGTATCTTTAATAGAGAAGTGATGAGGAAGAAACAATTCTTTCCACTGGCAATCTTTTGTGTTCAGAATAGACGATAGTCTTGGCAGGACGGGAACCTGCAGAATAGATTACGAGTCATTATCAATTTCTCTAAGCACCTAAAATGTTTAGACATTTGCCATTTGCATTCCTGAATAGATCCTGGGTTGTTCAAAGTATCAGAGCATTCTTTATTGAGCTGTTCAAACTATCCGAGCATTCTCTCTTGAGTTGTTCAAAGTATCCAAGCATGATGCCCCAGCCTGATGTCTACAATAGCATCAACCACCACTAGAGAGCTAAAGAGTGGAAAATTATGAAGGAATATGTGTCCAAAAAAAATTCTGCGATATTTTGCTGCCTATTTATGCTGGATCACCTTAGTATGAAGATTAGGATACCTCAGGTTTGATACCCACGTCTTTTGACAACTATCCAAGAACGTTGAAGAAAAATATTGAAAGATTACCAAATTGTTGAGATGGTAGGAGGTTATTCAAATGACGACAAGAAAACAAGAAATAGAACAGGAAGAAGAGGATAATCCCAAGGAGACAATAACTAGTGATTACAAGAAAATAAATACACATTACAATATGACATTATGACAATTACTAACGGACTCAAAGGACATTCCCATCAACAGGTGTTAGGGGAGATGGGAAGTGGATGATATCACTTTTGACTTGTTGGTACAATAGGCCAAAGAGGAAGTATCCACATTGTTTTGCAATTCCGGTTTATTTGCTGAAGCAATTTTCCAGCTTAGGAACAGGCTCTTTGCAATGTTAACAAACTAATGTACAAGATAATAACCAGTCAAAGAATAATTGTGAGCTTCCACAGTGAACTCTGAACAAATTCTCTTTTACTTTAGCTCTTAATTTGTAAAGATTATTATATGTTATAAGGTTATTCAACTATTTATTTGGCATATCAAGGGAAATATGCAGAGCTAAGGAATTAAAAAGATATGGATCAGATTTTCTGCTGGTACAGACTATAAAAAAGGAAAAAAGGTCAGTGAGCTCTCATCTAATATTACATGGAGTTCTATTTTGCCTTAATTAGCTTCCATAATGTAAAGATCACTAGATGTCAGAAAGTCCTTCAATGCTTCAACCATATGTTATTTTTCATTGCCAATGGGAAGATGCAGAGATAGGGAATTGAAGGTAATAAGGATCAGATTTTCTGCTGATACAGACCAGAACCAGAGGTTTCTTTAGATAACCATAAACTCCTTTAGACAAAGAAAAAGGATGGCACGAAGACATGATTCCCTTCTGCAGTAACTTTATTTTAATACTCTGCTTAATGTCCTAGATTTTTATATCTAGTTGTAAAGCCCCGATTAAGAGTTGCTTAGATAATTTATAGACTACATTATCTGAAATGGCGCACTATATAGACACTGTTATCAGAAATGGCACCTTGTATAATACACATTATAGGTCCTCACAGAACTAGGTAGTGTAATAGTGCCACTCTGGTGCAATGTGAAAGGACAAAGTGCTATGAATATGAGTATAGAGTAGAGAATAAAATAGGAGAGATGTGGATCTCATGATGATACATAATTTAAGAACAGCAAGAACATGTTTCAGAAAAATGATGAACACTGGGGGGGGGGGGGGGGGGGGGGTGATAAAGAAAAAAAGAAATTAAACAAAGAGCTACGTGTGCCTGAAAACCAATTTAGTTTATGCTAGGAGGTTAAATATGGAAGTTTTCCCATTACGATGAATAATAGAGATATACAGGTAAGAGAATACAAAATATGATTTCACTGGTATAGAGAACATGTAATGAGGATCTAGTGAGAGATTAAGTGGGAGGTTTAAAGAAAAGAAAAGAAAAATATATCCATTAGATGCTATGATATGATTAAACATATGCGAGATAGAGGGACATATAGGGTTAGAACAATTAGAGGTGAGGACAGAGGCATTTACTACCACCACAGAAGAGAGCAAACTGATAGTTATTCAAATTTCTTGACAGGATTAACTTCAGGAGTACGAATTAAAACTTAGGTAAAGTTGTGAGAATAAAAACAAGAAGAATTGAGGGACTTAACCAAATTTGCCAAAATATAATATAAATTGAGCCCACAATTGAGAAGTATATGACATGTCCCCAGGTCCAAGAAATATCTGAGTCCAACATGCATGTCTCACACATCTACGACACAACCATTGCTTCACTATAGAAGAGAATCTACATGGTTATTTCTTCTCCTTACACAGATTTGTCTGTCAGAGGGTCCTTGCTAGGTTCAATGTAACACCCTAACCTTGCTTGTGATTGCAGACCAAATAGGAGTCCAATTTAAATTCCATTGACCATACAGGAACAAATCCTCTTTGCTCAGATCACACTCCCCAAGATCAAGCAAGAAAAGACTTTATTGGAAGACATGTGCAAAATATGTCCCTCACAAAGATTCCCCACAACACTTACCCCCCCCCCCCCCCCCCCCCACCCCAACCAAAAAAAAAAACACCACAACTACCCACCCTCCTATACCAACCAACAAACCAAAAATTAAAACAATAAAAAGTAAAGAAACTACAAGGAAAGAACATGGGCTTTCAAGCAGAACAACAGTCAAGGACCTTTAGTACATCATCAAGCTCTCCATCCATCCTTCCTCTAACCTTTCTCCTTTCCACTAATCAAACTCCCTTCTGGTCATAAACCCGAATAGCCATCACTGTTATTTGTCAAAGTTCATTGACAAACCTCTTTCTGGTGGTGGGAACATGAGATAGTAACGCTTAAATTAATAGAAACACCACCTTCAACATCACCAAAACCTTTATCCCAAACTTTTGGTGTATGAATTCTTTTCTTCCTTTTACCTTAGTTAAGGGCCATCCATCCATGTTCATTTAGATCTACCTCTAGTCCTCCTAGATCAGTGGGCTATGATTATACTTCTCGTAACTTGTGCGGCCTCTGTTGTACATGCCCAAATTATATCAATCGGTTCTTATTTTATCCTTAAGTGGAGCAACTTCTTGTGAATGCACTCATCTCTCATTCTATCTCTTAGTATAATATCACTTATCCATCTTAGTATTCACGTTTCTACCACGTAGTTCTTGAATATTTGACATTCAAAGCCAGAAAGCAATGGTGGTTTTATAGTCGTCCTATGAAAATTCCACCCTTCAACTTCAGTGGTATTTTACGATCATAAAACCATCATGTTTTGATCTTATGCATCACATCTTTCTCAATTTCGTCATCTTCATATGCGATTGAAGATGCAGAGTATGGGGAGTTACCAGAATTAATTTCTGGACTACCACAAACTAATCATTTTCATTCTATATAACCATGGTAGTCCAGAAATGCTTTTAATGTTTGCTTACTTCGTTTTTTTGACCATTTCAAATAATAAAAGTTTGTGATCTGAACCATACCAAATAATTAAAGCAATCATAACGCTAAATGTCACAACGTTCAATACTCCAAAACAGATCTTTGTATCAATTGTGTAAGAATGATAACATGAGGAGAGGATGATAAACTTACATCAGAAGATTTGATTTTCCATTCCATATTCTGATACAGACGCTGAAAATACAATAAGATTGTATGTTATATTCTTTCGGCAAGAATTTGACATAATTCATCATGGTTACCAAATCAAATATATGCCCCAAGGAAGTAGTGATACATTTTGTAAAATGTTTGAAATAAAAATGCTCAAAGCTTATCACTTGTTACGCTAAAAAAAACTCAGGTCCTACAGTATCAGAATTAATCAATATGATTTTTAATTAGTCAAAACAATTTGTAATTAATCGAATTGCAGAAGAAGCTTGAAGTGTCCAAATGTAGAATGAAAAGTAACATATTAGTCAAAACATTGTTAAATGCCCATCATTGTATGGAAGCAGAATTCAATTTTATATAACATATACAATTGGGGGACTTCGAACAGTCCAACAAAAGAACCTTATACCCGACAAACTCACGTTAAAGAAGATAGCAAAACTTAGTGTCAAGTGCTCGCCTATAGTGAAAGAATTAAAGCCTGGCAATTAATATGTTTGGAAGAATTTTCTTCCCAGTAGGAGAGAAGTTAGGAGCTATACACCTTATTACTACCTATAACCTATAGGCTACAACAACAAGAGGCTCATTGACCTCGCACCATGTCTCTTCCACTGTTTTTTTTTCCTTACATGGACGTCTTCCTATTTACGTATATAGGAACATCTTAGATATTAGCATACCTCTATTGCCTATATAAAGCTTTGTTCGACGTTCTATATTTCTTTTAAGCATAAACCCTCTTAATATTAATAACATTTACTCTACAATACAATTCTATATAATAACTTAAATTTTACGTTGTCGGACATATTAAGTTATGATGTTCCATATTCATTTGCACTCAACCAATAAACTCAAATTTTACAAATCTGAACTCCTACAATTTAAATGGTTCTTTTTTAATATCAGATACTACAGGGATTCAATAGCATTCTAAAGAAAAGTTTTTAAGGCTGCTTATGTGGCCACATAAATGTATATGCCCTCAGACCAATCCAATATGAATTATGCGCTCATAGTATATGTTATTCTGCATAATCAGATCCATGTAGATCAGGTGTATCCATGCTCTCTTATAAGGGCGACAAATTGTATTGATTTTTTAAATCAAATCTACTCATAAATTGAAATCATACTAAAACTTAGTATGACAAGTGTTAGATTAGAAAACTATGTTGTATTTGGGTTAGTTTAGATTTAGTCTCACATCATCTATTGGATTGTTTGTATGGTGTTGAAACACTTATAAAGTATGTATATCTTAACTCGTAATAAAATAGATTGGCTGGTTCTGATTATTTCATAATATGGTATCAGAGCGCATTAGAAAATAAATTTCAGTCGTCAATCTCAACCATCCTAATCAATAGCTGACTATGATTCCAATCCTGATTCCGACTCCGCAATCGTCACCAATTCGAAGCCAACTCCAATTCCGACTCCGACTCTGCAATCACGTCGTCAATTCGATTCTGTATCTTTTTTAATTTATGCTTCTCTACTTCCTGATGGCAGGGATTCAGGCTGATCCCTCCTTAACTGCAATACAGTAATCTAACCTTGATGCAACTCTTTACTCCTTTTTTGTCGACTGCTTCTAAAAAAGAAGTTTATCTGCTTTTTACTACTGCTTCTAAAAAAGAAGTTTAACTACTGCCTACTATTGCTTCTAAAAAAAATTTATCTGCTACCTACTACTAATTCTAAGAAAAAAATTTATCTGCTGCCTACTACTGCTTTTAAAAAAAAAGTTCATCTACTACTACCTATTAACTTTCGATGGTAAGATAAAGGCCTACCATGGCAGTGATTGTAGAACAGTAAAAAAAAATCCCTCAAGTGGGCACGAGGCTGGAAACCCAGCACTCGCGAGCGCGAGGCTAAAAAAAAAAATTTCTTTCCCTCGCGTGGGCGCGAGGCTCAAAAAAAAATTCTTTCCCTAGCACGGGCGCGAGGCTAGAAACCAAGCACTCGCGGGCGCGAGGCTCAAAAATTAAAAAAAAATACATCTGCGAAACCAAGTGATTATTTCTCTTCCCTCTCTCTCTCATTGCACAAAATTGTAGCGCTCCAATTCTCTTGAACTCAAAGACCCACGGCCTTCACAACAGCATCCCTTTTATTACCTCTTCATTAATTATAACTAATCATAAGTAATTTAATTCAGATTCAATTTTCTCCAACTTAATCAATATTGTAGGATAATATATATATATATATATATATATATATATATATATATATATACACATCTCGCAAACGCGAGGCTGGCAGTAAGGCCTGGCCGCCCGGTCTTCGGTCTCACGTACAATAAAAGTGGGCCCCCGCCCAATGTCCTCGAGGTGCTATTTTGCATATTTTATAAACTCTAATCAGATTCTAAATAATTTTTGGGTGCAGAATCAGAACCAGATACAACGTATCTTAGAGCAGATCTTATCAAAAAGAAATTCAAATATCTTATCAAGATTATAAAAAAAATCATGTTTCTATCTATAACGAAACTCTCTCAACAAACTGAAACCTATAAATACCCTTCCAGAGGGACTCAAAAGGGATCTTTTGGCAATTCAAGTTACGCGCGAGAATCTTGAAGCTTTGAGACCAGAGAGAGAAATGAGGTCCGGCCATCATCTTCTTCTTCATCAAATAAGAAGTTCCTCACGTCGGATCGTCAACAAGTTCTACTAGTTAGATCCCATCGCCACATTAGAACCCACTATTTATTGTAAAATAGAGTGATAATCTATAAATCCTCTTATTTATTTTTCTTTTGTTCTTTTTTCATTGTAATTTTGCAAATTATTGTAATCAATGAAAGAAAGCAAGAATTTTGCGAACTGGTGACCAAAATGAGAGACGTCTCTTTTATTAAATAAGAGATCGTGGTGCAATCCGACGTGAAGAACATTGGGATATGCTCGTCATTGAAACCGACCAGCAAAAGTACGAAAATTATCTCTCCTCTGGGTCGGTTAATACTATCACTCCTGGAGAATATCAGCAGCCATCTAAATTGCCCCCAACAGCCAAGTGGGCCCCTCACTCAGAGCACAGCTGAAAGTTCCTCTTCTTCTAAAGTTCTTGACCTTAGAGAGTATTTGACAAATAAAAGAAAGGCAACTCCATCGCACTCTACATACCATTGCGAGCAGTTAATTTCAGCTGTATTAAATAAATGTTGTTGTAATAAACAAAGAGTGTCTTTATTTGATAGAATAATAGAACCAGATCAAAGCACTCCGAAAAGAAGGCGAGGTACTCTGAAACCTAGAATCAATAAAGAAAGAAAATTAAAGACAGTGACCTCAAATATGGTGGGCAAAAGCAAGAAAGTTCAGGAGAAGGAATGGGGTCAAACGCAGATGACGAAGAACATTGCCATTTCACCCGCCTCAAGACTGGCGTCACCGCTCCCCAAAATTATAAAAGACTTGCAAAAGGATATGAGAGCGATGATAGCGACAATTTGGCCTTAGTTTTCCCCAGTTATATACTTCTTCCCGATCAAGAAAATCAACATCGCACGCGGTGGATAGGTCCAATGACGTGGACCAGAGGTTGGAAGCCCAAGAGCGATTAACAGCAAAAGACTATTGATGAGCTCAAAATGATGCTTATGAAAGTGGTCAAAAATACCCAGAAAATAGCAGAGGACAAGGCTAAAACTTCTTTCTCAGAACCACCACTCAAAACAAACGAGGATAAGGAGAGAAAATGAAGAAGAAAAAGCTTACTCTGAATATGGAGAAGGCTCTAAATTCTTCTTCGTTGACTCTCATGTTGAGAAGATGGAGAAGCTATAGAACCAACTTGACGCATTGATGCAAAAGAAGGATTTGAAGGAGGCGGGGATTTCAAGACCATACCTGTTTGAATGGGATTTCGCTCCTTATCATGAAAAATATAAACCCCTCAAATTGGAATCGTATAACGGGAAAGGATCTCCAAGCCAATGCATATACTACTTCTTGTCGCAAGCCGGTCATCTAATAGAAAATGACCTCATAATAACTAAGATATTTGTGAGTACACTGCGAGGGCCTGCCTTCACGTGGTTTATGCAGTTGTTCCCGGGGACTATCTATACCTGGTATGATGTGGAGAAGCAATTTCTAGCATTTTTATTTAAGGATGACACTGAGATATCAGTTCATTCTCTTCTTACAACAAAATAAGGAGAAGAAAAAACAGTCAAGAGCTTCATAGAACGCTTCCGAAAGAAATCCGTGCAATGTCGACACGGTATGACTCAAGAAACCCTGATAGAAACTTATAAATATAACTCCAAGACCGGCATGCTGATAAGAATGGGAGCTGTAGAGGCTAAGACCTGGAAAGACCTGTTAAAGTAGGAAGAGCAGGCGGAAAATATAATTCACCGAATATAAGAACATCGCACTATGAGAAACTCTGCAAATAATAGGCCATATCTATAGAATCCCAAAAACAAAGAGAAGACTGTGATAGCGTCAGATGCAAATCCAAATCCGAGACTCCAAAATCCAAGAGGCATGGGCCAAAACAAGCCCCGACCTGACGGGACGTACTCACTCAAGACAGAGTAAATTGGCACTCTATTTCATCTCCTCAATAAAAAAAGGGATGTTGAAATTTTCAGAAAACTGAAAGCTAGAGGATGTAGGAAAGACCAATGACCGTAATTATTGTTTGTTCCACCAGATTATTGGACATCCAACTAAAAATTGCTACCCTCTCAAGAATCGAATCTAGGTATTGTCTCCAGCTCAAAGAGGAACAAAATAAGGTTTCCGCAAATATGGCAACTCTGGTTATAAAAATCAATGAATTTCCTGCTGGAGTGACTCTTGCACTGACAGAAATTTATAGCCACAATAAATTTATAAACAGCGATTGGTAAAGGCATGTCAAATCCATTTATAACTGGGGGTTTGATAAAAATCCCATTACAAAATTTGTCACAATAAACTCATAGCCACTAAGACTAAGAGAAGAGAAAATCAAATTCTCGACAACTCACCATACCGAGGGGAATAGCATGACTAGCCCAACACAAACGGCGATTGGTAAATGCATAATAAATCCGTTGATAGCGGGGAATTTGCTAAAAATTCCACGACAAATTTTGTCACAATAAACTTATAGTCACTAAGGCAAAGGGAAGAGGAAATAAAAATCCTTAACAACTCACCGTGTTGAGGGAAATAGCATATCTAGCCCAATGCAAACGACTATTGGTAAAGGCAAATTAAATCCGTTGATAGCTGGAGGTTTGCTAAAAATCTCGTAAATCTGTCATATTAAGTTCTTACCTCTGACAGCGAGATTTGAACCATTTCATTCGTTTCACTTCAATACGATTACATCTGTCATGTTAAACTATTAACTCAAACTCTTAACTCTATCAGCAAGATTTGAACCATCTCAATCATTTCACTTCAATATGATTAAATCTGTCATGTTAAACTCTTACCTCTGACAGCGAGATTTAAACCATCTCACCAATTTCACTTCAATACAATTACATCTGTCATGTTAAACTCTTAGCTCCGATAGGAAAGATTTGAACCATCATACACTCCACAAAGGACGGTTTCTTTACTGATCTTAATCCGATCACCGGCTTCGTCTGTCACCTAGACAAGTCACCCACGCAGCCGAAACTCGATGATCCTGACCCGATCATCTTGGCATGTGCAATTAGGCGCTGTGCCGAAATCGATGATTCTGGCCCGATCATCTTGGCGTGTGCATTTAAGCGCCTCCGCCAAAACCCCAAGCATGTGCAATTAGGCGTCTCTACCGAAACCGATAATTTTGATCCGATCATCTTGGCGTATGCAATTAAACGCGTTTATCAAAACCCCAAGCATGTGTAATTAGACGTCTTTATTGAAACCGATGATCCTGATCCGATCATCTTGGCGTGTGCAATTAAGCAACTCTGCCAAAACCCAGGCATGTGTGAATCTCGTGATCTTAATACGATCATCCCTTCATAAGCACGTCAGTCATATCTCTGTCTATGATCTTGTGATTCTAACTCGATCACCAAGACTTTGTCTGTTATCCAGCCGAGTCAACCTCATAATGATCAACAAAACTCAGCTTGTTATATTCTTAGTAAGTTTCATTGGGCACATTAAACAGTTGGGTTTAAAGTAAACAATCCAGATTTGAGACACCAATCTTGAATAGAAGTACAAAGTATTTTAAAATTTTCAGAAGAAACAAAATTTTGAAAACTGTAAAAAAAATTCTCTCGAGCGGGCGTGAAGCTGGAAACCCAACACTCACGGGCGCAAGGCTGGAAACCCAGCACACGAGGCTCAAAAAAAATTCTTTCCCTCACGTGGGCGCAAGCCTGGAAACCCAGCACTTGCGGGCGCGAGGCTCAAAAATAAAAATAAAAATACATCTGCGAAACCAAGTGGTTATTTCTCTTTCCCCTCTCATTGCACAAAATTGTGGCGCTCCACCAATTCTCTTGGACTCAAAAACCCACGGCCTTCACAGCAGCAACCCTTTTATTACCTCTTCATTAATTATAACTAATCATAAGTAATTTAATTAGGATTCAATTTTCTCCGACTTAATCAATACTGTAGGATAATAATATATATATACATCTCGCAAACGCGAGGCTGGAAGCCAGCCCCATACAGTGAGGCATGGCCGCCCGGTCTTCGGTCTCACATACAATAAAAGTGGGCCCCCACCCCATGTCCTCGAGGGGCTATTTTGCATATTTTACGAACTCTAATCAAATTCAAATTAATTTTTGGGTGTAGGATCAGAGCAAATCTTATCAAAAGAAAATTCAAATATCTTGTCAAGATTATAAGAAGATCATATTTCTATCTACAACGAAACTCTCTCAACCAACTGGAGTCTATAAATACCCCTCCAGAGGGACTCAAAAGGGATCTTTTAGCAATTCAAGTTACGCGCGAGAGGTTTAAAGCCTTGAGCCCAGAGAGAGAAGTTAGGGCCAGCCATCATTATTTTCTTCATCAAATAAGAAGTTCTTCACGTCGGATCGTCAACAGGTTCTACTAGTTAGATCCCGCCACATTAAAACGCACTTTTTATTGTAAAAAAGAATGATAATAGATAAATCCTCTCGTTTGTTTTTCCTTTGTTCTTCTTTCATTGTGATTTTGCAAATAATTGTCATCAATGGAAGAAAGTAAGAATTTTGCGGAGAACAGTGACAGGTGTGCTCTAATAATTTAAGTGATTTATCTACTACTGCTATTTCTGTTGCCCATCTACTTCAAGTTAATTTATACTATTGAAGAGGGAGACAATATTTTTTAATTTGTATAACAAGCTAGGTACAATATGCTCCAACTTGAGAGGGAGTATCAGAATAGAAAACTATTTTGTATTTGAATTTAGTTTAGATTTAGCCCCACGTTGCTTATTGGATTGTTTACATGGTGTTGAGATACGTATAAATATATGTATCTCTTAACTCATACGAAAATAAATTGGTTAGTTCTGATTATTTCATAACACGAAATTCTAAAAGCATGATAAAACCATAATTATACTCTCGAGCTCACCCATCTTTCTCTCATGTAAGGTGCAGTGAGGTTGTGATAAGGTTGATTTTTTTCTATTTTTTTTCATAACATCTTGCATCCTTGTCGCGCTATTATAACTATTTAATAGGACTTCTATCTTTGCAACCTCCCTTCTCAACCTTCGATCATTTTTATTGGTGAAGCTTGTTAATACTCAACACTCTACGAAACAACACATCAGCTCTTGGCACTTAATCTTTAAATAACGATTCTTGCATAGAAATTTTCTTTTCTTGTTTTTTAATTTATTAAGATTTTTGATGCATAATACATTTATAAATAGTGTTCTAGAATTTAATTTAATTATGCGCTTGGACAAGCATGAGTAAGTGAGTACTTAAAAAACTCATCAAGTACTTAGATTTCACTCAGAACTCGAAATATTAGTATTTTAATACGCACACACAAATATTAAATATGTAATATAAGAATAATACTCAAAATCAAAATAACTTACATGCAATAAAACAAACTTCCTGCTACCAAAAACATCTTCATAACTTCATACATTTTCAAATGGCTGATATAGGGATAGACATGAGTGTCATAGTTGGACACTAAATAGAGAGTAAGACACTACAATCCTCTAATGTAATAGACACGAGAACACGTCTATAAGTTGGCATTTTTTAGAATATAAAGATATTAAATCCAATATATGCATTGTTGTTATTCACTTATTGGAGAAGCTAAAAAATTAAGATAAACCATAAAACATTTGGTTTTTGTCAAAAATTTGGGAAACATACTGATGGTGGACGGAAGCGATTTAGGGTTTATGGTGGATGAATTGGGGAAGAACTTAGGGTTTTGCAGGATAAATTAGAGTTTGGACTTCACGTTCAGGCTAATCACACGCCCACTCTCACGAATCACTCGAGAAAAGATTTGATAAAGCAAATCACATGCTCTTAAAAAAATAATATTTCACTCTATATTCAAATTAGGGTTTTACAAGCTATAAATATAGAGAATTCTAAAGTAACAAAATACCAAATCTATCCAAATCTCTAATCAAATCTAATCAAATCCTAATGCAACAAAATAATACCAAATCTAACCAAATTCTAATTAAATGATAATCAAATCTCTATCAATTCTCCCGCGCTTGGAAATATTCACCACCTGGTGAATAGCGATAAGAAGAAAGTCAAGCATAGTCAACTGAAATTGGTCAATCTTCTCGAAATCTGGCAAAACTTTCCACCGAACTAAATATAAGAAAATCGAGCAGTTTGGAAACCAAATGTATGCTATCTGACATTTCCATGGTGGCGACAGTAACAATTGTAGAAGGTCTGGAGAGAAGTCAAAATCTGTCGTTTCTATAGAAAATAAAGAATTTGGAATGTGAGCTAGAAAGTCACTGAAAACATGATCTTCATGAACAGGGCAAATGAATATTTCTGTAGTTGGCTCTGACAGAAAAATCGAATCATCAACTTTTGGATCTGTGGCAAATTGTATGCTGGACTCGGTCTCATCGCCTAAAACCTCGAAAGCGGTATATCGGTATCTGGACTCTTTTTAGGGCACTCATACTCATAATGCCAAAATTCTCCGCATGTCGAATATTTGATAGGACACTGATGAGCAGAGTGTTCATATCCTTCACAATTTGAATATTGTTTAAAGATAAGATGCGGAGCATACCGTGCACGAAGAAAAAACTGCAACCGTTTCCAAGTTGGATGAGATTTATAATTACTGAGGTACAAATTAGAACCTTCTCTAACCAATTTCAATTTAGCATAGTTGTATTTCTGCTCTAAAGTCAAAGAAAAATAATGGAAAAATTATTCCAAATTGCTTTTCCAATTTTCATAACCATTAGGATCAATCTAACTATGAAAATATAGGACTACATCACACTCCACTTGCTTGAAATCGACATCAGTGTTGATGTATTTTCTATAAAATATGAATCCCATATTTAAATTAAGTTCAGAAAATACCAAAATTGGAATGTGTCGATTATATCTCGAATCCGATGCGACAGGGCTTCAAATGGCTTCACGATCACCCAAAAAGCTCTTAACAGGTCTGGATTCTCCTTAACGGGTCTGGAACAACTACTGCTTGTTGTTGCTTGGTGCTGCGTTGCTGCTGCCTGCTGCTGCAGGAGGAGAGGGGAAATTTGATTTTTTTTTTCTTCCTCTCTTTTTTTTTTACTTTTTTCACTCGATTTTTTCTCTCTTTTTATCTCTTTCTCTCTTCTTTTTTTTCTCACTTGAATTTTTCTCTTTTTTTCTGTTTCTCTCTTCTTTTTTTTTTGCTCCTTTTTTCAGATCTGATCTACTGCTAGATTTTTTTATTTTTTTCAGATTTTTTTCTCTCAAATCTAAAAATAAAAAAAATAAAATAAAAAAAAAAGAAGATGGAGATGGATTTGGATTATGATACCTGAAGATGCGGATCTTGAGCTCTGATACCAATTTGACGATGGACGGAAGCGATTTAGGGTTTGTGGTGGATGAATTGGGGAAGAACTTAGGGTTTTGGAGAATAAATTAGGGTTTGGACCTCACGTTCAGGCAAATCACACACCCACTCTCTCACGAATCACTCGAGAAAAGATTTGATAAAGCAAATCACATGCTTTCAAAAGAAATCATATTTCACTCTATATTCAAATTAGGATTTTACAAGCCATATATATAGAGAATTCTAAAGTAACAAAATACCAAATCTATCCAAATCTCTAATCAAATCTAATCAAATCCTAATGCAACAAAATAATACCAAATCTAACCATATTCAAATCAAATCCTAATCAAATCTCTATCACATACTCCATCTTGTATATGTTTTCTAGTGTATCTAAGTTTAAACTCTATTAAGTATTGGACATGTGTGGACAGAGGTGTAGTATCTGACACATATCAGATATGCCAATTTATGATTTGGGGAGACGTCCTATGCATGACAGTTCTTTTGGTAATTACAAAAAGCATAGTTTGCATATAAGAGTACAAGTTAGAGAGCGGATTACTAATTAGCAAGAAAATGAAATTCTAACTAGTTAAAATCATCAATTGGTATTAACTAACTAGTTACAACCATTAATTAGTATTTAGTGGTATAGACTAGATTACCGGAATCGCAATACGGAATACAAGGTGTGTTACTCCGAGAGATACGCAATATGATGAGGTTACGCTTATTCATAGTTGTATTTGAGAAGTACCCAGTAAAGCTTTTTTGGGTCATTTCAATAAATAATTGTGAATTATTTATGTACATGAGAACAAAGAAGAGCATACTTTCTATTTCTATGGCATAAGCCTCGAAAACCATGGTTAAGTCTATCAATGAAACATCAATACTAGATGCATCAAGAAATGCTAAGTGAATCAATTAATCATAGTTCTTTTCTTTTATTTCTCTAGTCGCTAATTTTAGACCTTTGGTAATCCAGGTCAAGAATGCACCACAATGACTATGCATGGACTGCATAGCTGTACAATGGGGGTTGAAGTGAATTAGGTAAAACGGCTAAAGACAAAGGGAAAGGATGAAGAATTTATAATGGAGAATTACAATCAACTCTGAGGTATAGATAAAGTCAAGGGCCAAAGAAAACACTTTTCTATGGCTGACTCCATTAATGAGAAAAGATTTAGATGATGATGACAAGGAAAAGAACAATTTATTAGTATTTTTTTACTAGTATCAAAGATACTGAAACTCAATAAGCTTTTATTGTAATCAGTGCGATGGAATAAGACTGCCCTTGAGGGTAAATATTGTTCTAAATATTGGCCACAATGAATGATATATCGTCCATTATATCATTTTGAAGGGTCTACCCATACGCTACAAAAGTTCGATATTGCCTCATATTCCCGATATATCATCCGATATCCTGCTATCGGATATAAAACTGACCATCCGATACGATCTTGATATTCGACATTTAGAACCTTGAGGGTAAATCAAAAAAAGATTTGTGCACATATCATATATGTATGTCAATGTGCTTATGAATAAATTATAAAGAAAAACCTTCTAGGTTTGGTTAGTTGAGTGTTTGCGTAAGTTTGACCTAAACATAAAAAATATAGATGCCTTTGAGGTTCACTCTTACGCATTCAGTCAAGATTTGCAGCCATCTAGCACGAGACATGTAAAGAATGAACCACTAAATATGACCCACTGGAATAACTAAAAGAATATCTTCAGTTTATGATTTGAATTACTTTGTATTATATTCTAAAAATAGATAGTCAAATACCTCATTGGGTACAAGTGTTAATTTCTTATCCATTTTTAAGCATATTTTCACGCCGCCATATCAACATTATTATCGAACTCAAGACCACTTGCATGGGGCAAGAACTGTCATGGGCCTTGGCCATGCCAGAAACCCATTCTATAAACTTTCCCTTTTCATGGGTATCCTACAATAAAATATTTATCCCAGTTCTCCATTTTAACCATCATGCTTTAGTTCTAGGAGCAACATCCTCTCCAATCCCACCATGATAACCATTTTAATCCATTTTAACCATCATGATGAATGATTGCAATCCCACCATCATGATGAATGATTGATCCTAAATAACTTAGAAGATTACTCCTGAATACTTCTTAGCCATCAATATAATTATGCCTTCATTTTTATTCTCAAAGTTTTCCTAAATTTTTTTTATCAAGTAGAATTTCTAAAATTAGAATCCATATATTATGTTCTCGATTTGCTAGTACCATATATTTTTCAATCATCCAGCATCTCTTTCTGATTGGAAATTATCCCTTTTTGGTCCTATTAATCAATGGCCAAACATACTGCACCAGAAACTCCATCGGAATATGCCTAGTAAGTCCATCTCAATCACCACACATGTTTCCTTTCTAACACCAAAGCCCTATATTATAAGCTTCTAAATCCATAATAAAGTGAACCATACAAATTTCCTCCTAAATCCTTTTTTCCAACAATCGTCGAAGTAGCAACTCTCCTGTGTAAAATCAAATGATGTTCCAACTCCATCATTAAGTTTTATTATAAAAGATTTTTTTCAGATATACCGCCTTTAGATAATCCTCATTTAGATAATCTCGCCTCAAATCGTCAACACTAAATATATCCCCTTAAAATTTTTACTTTTTCCAAATATCCAAAATGACTAAAATATCCTCAGCCTTGTGATAAAAGAGGGGAATGAAAATAATTAGGAGTAAGGGTATCTTAGCAATTTTTGGGTTATTTTGGATTTCAGAAGACTTCAAGTGGATATACAAAAAATTGAACATTTAAGTGGGCTGGTTATATAAAGTAAGAATAACATGTGTATTATCTAAAAACCGTCTTTTAAATATTAGACTAATTTAGCTTGAATTATTTGGGCAAAGTTTGATTTATATAAGTCCATTTTCAAAAAGAATATAAATATATAATACGTTTCCCAAAAATAGCAACTTTTATAGGAAGAAATTTAATAGACCTAATTGACCTAGTAGATCTGGGAGTCTTTGGTGAATTTGGTAAGTTTGTGGATTGTCGATAACTAATTATGAGGGACAATCAGATGTTTTGGAGGCGAAATAAATAGGTTCTAAGAGAACGCCTCCTCTTGCGGAAGGGGAAGGAGATGCAAAAAAGTTATGTAAGGGGAGATAGAGAGATCACCTGATGATCTTGCAATCTAATAATACTTAAAATAATATTACTTTTGAGTTAGTGCCTCATGCAGACATAGGCAACCATGTTAGACCTTGGCATGTTTCTCTTCTTTCTTCCTACTTTACTGTGTTGCTTACTTCTTCACGTATGTGCAGTATTATGGTAAATCAATCATGGAGAACGAATGTCTGGTGCACAACAGAGTTGAATGTAGAATGATAAAATCAACTCAAACTTCCACAAAATCTAAATGCCTTGAATTCGAATTCCATTTTTGATACTCGACAAATGAGACATCTGCCTCCAGAGAATTCCTAGGACCAAGTCCATCCAAACACAGCTCTCTTTACACCACAGCTCACATGGCCGCCAAATGCTTTATCCTGTTAACAAAGTTAATGGCAACCTAAACAAGCCAAGTTTGATGATGACACATCCCATTAACAACACAACTAGCCACAAGAATATGCCAAGCCAACACGAGTAAACCAACAAAACTAAAGCCTCCACAATCGGCAACACTAAAAGGAGGAACAATGAGATTTAGATCGGCAAAGAAAAGATCAATGAAGCTACCAGCAATCTCCACAAGTGCCTCCATGGCTGCACCTGGGATGTCCCTGTGGCCGTTGCACCTCGCCTTGCGGACAATGGAGATCGCAGAGGACCGCTCGGAGAGCTCCATGAGGTGCATTGCATACACGGTGACGCCTCGGCGGTCAGTGCCACAAGAGGATTCGATGAGGTTGATCATGGTGGGGATGCTTCAGCTGCTGTGGATGCAAGCGAGGATCCGGAGCTTGCTCTCGACGTCGGCTCGTTCAACGGTGCGATGGATGTACAGTGCAGTACTCCTACGAGCGAGCTTGCAGACAGCCATCACGATAGGCGTCGTTATGAAGGTCGTGAAGAGAGCCATCAGCACCTTGCAGTCCTTTCCGATGTTGAGTACGATGAGCTCGACTAGGCCTTTAGTGTTCATGAGGTTCAGCTTCGACATAACCTGCATATCGGTGTTCGGCATCGACCCAAGTTGCCTATCCGTCGGGCTCCCCAACGTCCCGCAAACGTCATCGACGTTGCTGAGGAGGTTGTGTTCTACCGGCACAAGTCATGGTGGAAGCTCATGAGGTGGCCGGGGGAGATCCCGCTATCAAGCACCCCGATGATGATGCCTCTACCAAAGTTTGAATCGTTCTAGAACCCGGCGACATCTCTGCGCAAGCCTAAGAAGTCGGACATGTGGGTGGGCAGGAGCGGCACGATCCTATCCGGATAGGCGTGGATGAAGCCAGGCTTCTGCTTCATCTCGAGCAGCTCCTTCTCAGTCAGTCTAGCAGTAAAACCAGTAGCAACTGATCTATAGGCATGGATTAGCCTCGACTCGATCGATGATGTAGTCGTTGTGCTCGTCGGAAAAACGACCGGATCAGTTCTTTCGGTCCTCGTCAATCGAGAACAAGGCGGTACCGGCTCTCCTGTGCACGTGGACGATGTCGGTCCGGAGTTCGCCTGCAGTGTTGTGGTTTTCGCTAAGCCCCAACACGGCTTTGTGATTTCTAGCAACGAGGCAGACACGTAGCAATAGAGGAGGAATAAGAAGAGGAGCATGGTTAAGTTTGAGATCATCATGCTTGATTTGTATTTTGCCTCTATTTCTCAACTGTGAGGTTTGTGATCATCATGCTTGATTTGTATTTTGCCTCTATTTCTCAACTGTGAGGATTTGAAAATAGCTCCAGACGAGGAGAGAAGAACTTCTTGTTATGAAAAGATAAAAAATTAAAAAGGGTCGGGAAGCCTCGCGGACGCGAGGCTGGGAACCCCTAGCCTTGTGCCCGCGAGAATGGGGGAGCCACATGAGCAACGAACCAAAAAAAATAACAAGAGCCTCACGAACACGAGGCTGGGAATCCCAGCCTCGCAGGAGTGAGGCCAAAAAGAAGAGAGAGAGAGCCACGAGGCAGGGAAAAAAATTTGGCCTAAGGCCAAGCCTCGCGCCCGTGAGGCTCGCCAAGCCAACCTCGGGTGCCTGTTTGCCCCATTCGACCCCCCGTTTCGCGCGGTGAACTCCCGACTTCCTGCATAATATATTTTGGCCTTGTTTCCAGCTATTTTTGCAATTCCTAATCCTATCCAAATTTTAATTAGAATCAAATTAATTTTTGGATACAGAATTCTTAATTAATTTTCATTAAAGTTTAGTAATTCTACAAATTCTAATCAAACTCAAATTAAATTTTGGACGAAGGATTTTAAATTAATTTTATTAGAGTTTGATAATTCTACAAGTTCTAATTAAACTCTAATTAATTTTTTGGCTACAGAAACAGAACCCGATCCAATGAATCTTGAGCAAATCAAATCAAAAGAATATTCAAATGCCTCATCAAGATTACAAAGAGATTTCGATTTCATCTACAAAGAAACCAGATCTTGTTCCTATCTACAAGAAAACTCCTTCAACAACTGGGGCCTATAAATACCCCAAGAGAACTCAAAAAGGATTTTTGGCCAGATCTCTCTCCTGCGTAAGAGTTCGTGCTTCCTCCAAGAATCAGAAGAGAAAAAGAACGAGTTCGCCTCCCACCATCGACGTCAGATCGTTAACGGGGAAAAAACTAATTCCCATAACCGTCTCGAATCCCACAAATCTTTAGTAAAAAAAGAGTGACGATTTATAAGTACTCTCTGTCTGTTTTTATTCTTTTCTTTTCATTGTAATTAAAAAAAGAGAGAAATTTTGATAATCTGTAATTTTTTTCTATTCAATGGCAATGGAAAGATCACAAATTTTCATGAAAAACATACTAGCGACCACAGTGGGAGAGATCTCCTATACTGAAGAGTAGATGGTGCTCCAATCTGACGTCAACAAGATTGGAGAGACGGTCGAGATGCTAGTGATTGAAATCGACAAGCAAAGGTATGAAGATTACATATTTTCGGACTCATCGAGTCCATGCTACAAGAGATCTGCACGGCGAGAATATGAAAAGACTAACTCTGAACAAGAAGAGGACTTCCTGGTCTTGGATGACAAGGAGGCGTTGATCCATCAACAGCCCTTTGGATTTCCGAGCTCTAATCCACCAAAGCAAACGGTGTCCCTCCCAATATTCAGAGAGCTCGCTGCATATAACGCCAAAGGAGAGCCCATCGCGGCGCAAAGGCGAACCCAAATCCATAACCGAAACTGAAGGGCGCGTCGTAGAGCACCCAGAGCCTGTTTTGCACGCCAGGCACGAAATCAGCCTCGCCAACCTAGCGAAGATCAGCCCCGCCAATCTGGCGAAAATCAGCCATGCCAACTCAGCGATAATCAACTTGGCGAAAATCAGTCCCGCCAACCTGGCGCTTCTCAGCCCCGCCAACCTAGCGAAAATCAGCCATGCCAACCTGGTGCTAATCAATTTGGTGAAAATCAGCCCCGCCAACCCAGTGCTAATCAACTTGGCGAAAATCAGCCCCGCCAACCTAGCGAGAATCAGCCCCGCCAACCTAGCGATGCTCAACCCCGCCAACCTGGCATTGTTCAGCCCCACCAACCTAGCGAAAATCAGCCCTGCCAACCCGGCGAAAATCAGCCCCGCCAATCCGGTGCTAATCAACTTAGTGAAAGCCCCGCCAACCTAGCGAGAATCAGCCCCGCCAACCTGGTGCTCATGAGCCCCACCAACCTGCCCCTGCTCAGTCCCACCAACCTCGCACTCCTCAGTCTCGCCAGCTTAGCACAAATAAATTTGATAACCAAACTAAATCTAGGCCAGCACACAAGGCTAGATAAGTACGCCAAGCTTGTCCAGCATGCGAGGATCGCCCAATATGCAAGGCTAGAATTAAGCCTCAGCCTTGAGAACAGAGGGATGCAAGGCTACCCAGCAGTCATGCAAAACATACCAAAATTAATGGTGAACATCGAACCAAACTCGAAGTTGAGAAACACAACTTCTATGATTTCTCGGAGCCATCTGTCTAGATGAATAGACATTACTCAAGAAGCAGGTAACGTCCCCAAAAGATGGTTATATCTGCACCACGAGAAGAAACTCCGGATTTACGAAATTATCTCATGAATAAAAGGGAAGCCGCACAGCCCCATCAATCATGCTGCTGTGAAAAATTAATTGTCGCGGTTTTGACTCACTGTCGCTGTGAAGCCCCGAGGACGTCAGTGTTCAGTCGGCTGTCAGCACCAGAATCTTGCATTCCGAAGAGAAGACGACTGCAGAGACAAGACTCAAACCAAGCATTGCCCGTTTTTACATCAAATATAGTGAATAAAAGTAAGAAACCAATCACAAAAAGGGTATGTCTCCAACATCGAGGCAGAGAAGACCTATTATCACACACGCCTCAAGACAGGTGTGATAGCTCCTCGCAATTACAAAAAACTGGTTGAGGATTTTATTGAGGAATATGATGAGCTTAGCGATCACTCGGCCATAGCAACGCCGAGGTTGTATACTTCTTGGTCCGACAGGGGGACAGTTCATATGGCCGAGCCGTCGGCCTAGATGAAACAGAGGATTGAGGCACAAGAACGCCCCATCCAGGAGTAACAAAAAAATATTGAGGACCTGAAAGCGATGCTCGCGAAGATCTTGCAAAACAATCTAAAGAACACAGAAGAGAGAGCAGGGGGTTTTTTCTCTTCTTATAAAACTAACAAAGAGAAAGATAAAACGGAATCCAACCATGATAAGACCAAGAAGGATGAAATGAATCTAACCAAAACACCGCGGGGGGGAGGCAGTGAGGAAGAATACTTTATTGATCCTCACGCTGAAAGAATAGCAAAGCTTCAAAACCAAATAGAAGCCTTAATGCACCGCAAAGGACTGCAAGAAACAGGGATTACGAGACCCTACCCGATAGAGTGGGAGTCCGCCCCATTTCCAGCAAAATATAAGCCTCTCAAGCTAAAGTCATATAATGGGAAGGGATCTCCGAACCAATATATGTACTATTTTCTTTCGCAGACCGGCCATCTTATGGGCAATGCCCCAGTGATGACAAAAAATTTTGCAAGTACCCTGTGAAGATCTGCATTCACTTGGTTTATACAGTTGCCCCCGGAAACTATCAATGCCTGATATGAAGAGAGAGTTCCTAACTCGCTTCTTCGAAGACGACACCGAAGTATCTATCCACTCTCTTCTGGCAAATAAGTAAAGAGAGGATGAGATGGTTAAAAGCTTCATCGACCATTTTCGCGAGATGATGCGATGCCCGCATAGCATGTCGCAGGAAATATTAATGGAGACTTGCAAGCACAACCTTCAGACCAAGATATTGGTCAAAATGGAAATTGATGAATGTAAGAGCAGGAAAGAGCTACTTAAGTAAGGCGAACTAGCCGAAGACCTCATCCGCCGCTTGGGAGAACAACGCTTCATAAGGAGCGCCCCGACAAGAAAGCAATGTCGCCAAAACTCCCAACCGAAAGAAAAATAGGCTATGGCAGCGGGAACACCTCCACAACAGAAGTCCAAAAACCAAAAAGAGAAAGGCACGTCTAAGCAGTACCCCACACCTGTCTACAATTTCAAAGACGAGCAAATAGTGACGTTCAATTTGCTCAACAGAAAAGAGATGCTCCAGTTTTCCTCCAATCCGAGGCCGGAGAAAGTGGGGAAGACCAACGACCCCAAGTACTGCCTCTATCATCAGAACTTGGGGTATGCTACGAAGAATTGCTATACATTAAAAAGAAAGATCCATGTACTAATTGAAGCCAAAGTAATCACACTAAAGTCGGAACAGAAAAGGGTGACGGCTAATGCGGTCACTCTAACAGTTGGAACTAATGAGTTTCCCGCAGGAGTGTCCCCGGTGCCTACTGGAAAGATGGTCACGACTCGCATAACATGAAGGAAAAATGACTCCCCAGTCACCACGAAAAAAGGTGAAATTATATGGGTACATCCCGATCTTTTGAACGATGAGCAATGGTCCTCATCAAATAAACATAAGCTAAGCAAAGGAAAAACTTGCCACGTGGTTTCTGCAATCATCGAGGAAGACCACGATGAGACAAGTATGCTAACTGACTCTGAGACGAAGGCATCGACTTTGGCTACCTCATCAACACTCATCATGATGAGGTAAGCCCCCGTCAGGAAATCGATTGGGGAGGAGTTATATCAAAAATTACTCCAAAGCGCGGCCTGACGAACCCACCGCGACGAATGAAGAGCCACCCTCCAAGCAGAAAGAACTCCGCTTCCAGAAGGGGACAAGGAAGAATAGTGAGGCAACTGGTCCGCCATTTAAATTTGATGTGCTTGCTCAGCTAGCCAACATCCCGGCCGGCATAACTCTTTACGAGTTATTACAATTATCCAAAACAACCAAAGACGCACTGAGAGAAACTTTGAGTGACTCCAAAATATTTTTGGCTCAAATTGCAAAGCCGTATGTGGACGCAGAGGAACCTTAACCTCACTGCAACCAAGTGACGAGGCAGATTCTATGCATTACCTTCTCGCCGGATTATATGCAGGTCAAAAACTTTAAGCATAACAGACCCTTATATTATACGGGATACATGGGCTCTCTTAAAATAGACCGAATTCTCATAGATCCGAGGTCCGCCTTTAGCATCATTCCAAGGAGATTGATGCAGATGCTTGGAATCTCAGTTAGTCGACTGACGCCCACTAATACCTCCATTTTTGGAGGTAACTCCAATGGAAGCCATCCCTTTGGAAAAATCCGACTTCGCTGCCAAATTGAAAGTTTGAAATTTGAGGCATGTTATGTCATCGACGTCGACACTTCCTACAATATACTTCTAGGGCGTCCCTGAATTCACTCCAACTTGGTAGTGTCCTCTACTCTCCACCAATGTATGAAATATTATGATGATCAAAGAGCAGTCCATATGCTGATCGCCGACAAGCAGCCCTTTAAGGGAGTGGAGAGCTACTTCACGAATGTCATGCTGTATAGAGATACAGTAAATGCATCTGCGGAATCAGCAAATAATGCCAAAGGAGATTACGACGCAGCAACGAAGCGGACACCGAGCCCGAGCCAGCAGATGAAGAAGACTGCGAGTTTGAAATAAGTCCTTTTGTAATCAATATTAATGATTTTGATGTAACCAACGCCGCTGATGAGGCGGACGAGTGGGTTATTAATGAAAACATAGATTTTGCTTATTTTCCTACTGTTGCTTCGGACACTACTCCGTCTTGTACAAGCATGGAAGTAGGTAGCATATACGAGTGGGAGGCTCTAGCGGCATTCCATCTGCCAATACAGTCTTCGTTTGCTGGGCAGACCAAAATTCATAATGCGAACAGGGCTACTTTTGATGTGCCCGCTCAATGGCCGAACCAACAGTCGATAATATTCAGGCGTGTTGAGTCACGACCCGAACCTACCATAAATAGTGAAAGCGATTATCAAGCGGTACCGCAATTTGGCCATTACGAATCAATTTTCCACCGAATAATGAAAAAAATGGGTTACAATTTCAATCGCAAATAGGGATTAAACTTCGGAAGAGAACAACGAAACCTTTTGAGTTTGTTTGTCCCACAAGAAAAGAATCCCGATTATTATCATAAAACTTGTAGAGGGTTGGAATATTTTACTACTTCCAAATCCTCGGGAAGAGAGTATATAGACTCAACTGAATCAGAAAATCCTATAGAAATAGTAGAGTGGAATTACTGATGTCGGTATAAGTGTAATATTTAAAGTCTTTACTGCGAACATGGTTTTAGTAAGTGACGCAAGACGGAAGCGATTTAGGATTTTTGGTGGAGAAATTGGAGAACTTAAGATTTTGGGGGATAAATTAGGGTTTGGACCTTACGCCCAGGCGAATCACACGCCCACTCTCTCACGAATCACTCGAGAAAAGATTTTATAAAGCAAATCAAATGCTCTCAAAAGAAATCATATTTCACTCTCCATATTTTAAATTAGGATTTTACAAGTCATATATATAGAGAATTCTAATACAATAAGATAATAACAAATCTCTAAAAATAAAAAATCTAACTAAATTCCTAATCTAATCAAATCCAACTAAATAACTAATCTCATCTCTATCAGTAAGCCATGAAGAACTAGAGAATACCTAGGCACAGCACATGGATATTCAATGGGATGTCAGATTTGAGTAGCGAGAACTGCCTGAGGACTTGTAAACTATGTGTTGCACGGCATCCTCCCTAAGGACCCTAAAAAAGTCGCTTTCATAAAAAACAAGGCTACAAATTTTTATTACAATGCCATGCTCCAGACTCTGTATCGAAGATCTCATGACGGCATCCTACTTCGTTGCTTATCGAAAAGCGAAGTTCAGGAAGTTATTAAAGAAATCCATGACGGGACATGCGGGGCCCACTAGTCTGGACCAAAACTCTAAGACCGCATTAGAAAATTGGGATACTTCTGCCCCAAGATGATCACAGACGCAGTAGCATATCAAAGCGTTGTCATGTCTGTCAGGTCTATGCTAATTTCATACACCAACCTCCAGACTACTTGCATACACGTCAACTTCCAATTGGCCGTTCGAGGCATAGGAAATATATGTTGTTAGACTAATCACTCCGCCATCCTCTAAAGGACATCGGTTCATATTGGCGATAACCGACTACTCCAAGTGGGCAGAAATTGTTCCCATGAGGGAAGTAAACACAGCGGACGTAGTCAAATTTATCAAACACCACGTTATTTACCGCTTCGGTATGCCCCGACGGATCATCCACGATAATGGGCTTCAATTCATTAGTTAAGCCTTCGTGAAATTCTGCAGCAAGTTCAGAATTCAAGATGTAGCTTTAACGCATTATAATCCGGCAGCCAACGGATTAGCCGAAACTTTCAACAAGACTATTGTGAAGCTTCTACAAAAGTTTATTTTTTCAAGTTGTCGCGATTGGGATGAGAAGTTAGGCGAGTGTTTGTGGGTTTATCGTACAACAGTACGAACTCCAATTAAAATTACGCCCTTCTCTTTGGTATATGGTTGCGAAGTTGTATTGCCATTGGAGATCCAAATACCCTCCCTACGAGTAGCGCTGGCTACAAAGATGACAACTGAAGAAAAACATCAAAAGCGATTCCAAGAATTAGTGGCCTTGGACGAAAAATGCCTGAATGCAAAGTAGCAACCAAGTGCGCATCTCGAGGGCATTTAACAAGAAAATTAAACGAAGAACTTTTAAAGAAGTAGACTTGGTCTTAGCTGTCAAAAAACCAATTATTCTGACCCACTAGACTAAGGAAAAATTCAAACCCAAGTGGGAATAATCTTTTGTAGTAGAAATCGTCTACTCAAACGGAGCCTATCGCTTGATTAATCAAGACGGTGACAGGATGATAATACCTATCAATGACAAATTCTTGAAGAAATACATCTAGCCACCTTTAAAAAAAAGGGGGAAGGGAAGGCTAATGAAACCAATCGCCCTATAGCCACTAAGGCAAAAGGGAGAGGGACCGTTTGGTATTTAAACCCAAACAAAACCCTCGACAACTCATCATACTGAGAGAAATATGGCAAACCCAGCGCAAACGACGATCGGTAAAGACACATCAAATCCGTTAATAGCTGGGGTTTGCTAAAAATCCTATGACAAGTTTGCCAACTATGACAAGTTTGTCATAACGTCATCCTATAAGGATATTCATAACCCAATGCTTTAAAAGCAAAGAGAAGAGGAATTCAAATTCTCGACAACTCCTCATGCTGAGGTAAAAAGCATGAACCGTCCAATGCTATCAAAAGCAATAGGAAGAAAAATCGAAAATTTCTCACCAACCTCATTTTACTGAGGGTATCAATAAACCCACAACCGCTAAGACAAAGGGGAGAAGGAACGTTTGGCATCTAAGCTCAAACAAAACCTTCAACAACTCATTATGCTGAGGAGAATAGCATGGCTAGCCCAACGCAAACGGCGATTGGTAAAGACATGTCAAAATTCATTGATAGCTAGGGATTTGCTAAAAATTTCGTAAACCTATCATGTTAAACTCTTATTTCTGACGGCGAGACTCAAATGATCTGACCTCAATACAACATGTTAAGTCCTTATCTCTGACAGCGAGATTCAAATCATCTCAATCTCAAAAACAATCAAACCCGTCATATTAAGATCTTACTCCTGACAGCAAGATTTGAGAATGACACAAAATGATACACCCTATGATCCCAACACAATCATCGGCTCTGTCCGTCAGCTAGGCGAGTCACCGACTCTGTCTGTCAGCCAGGCAAGCTACTCTATAGCATAAATCCAATCATTTCGGTATATTTATCAGTACATCTCTGCCGAAACTCCTTGGTACGTTTTCTGAACACCTCTACCAAGACCCTATGAGTATGTTTTATGAACATCTCTGCTCATGGTTTTCTGACCCTAACCTAGTTACCTCGGTACGTTTTCTGAACACCTCTGTCGAAATCCCGTGGGTACATTTTCTGAACACCTCTGCCCATGATTTCCGATCCTAACACGATCACCTCGGTACGTTTTCTGAACACCTCTGCTGAGATCCCTTCGATATGTTTAACAGTACATCTCTGCCAAAATTTCTTGGTACGTTTTCTGAACACATCTGCCTATACCCAATGAGTACGTTCTCTAAACACCTTTGCCCATGGGTTTTCGACCCTAACACGGTCACCTCAATACGTTTTCTGAACACCTCTGCTAAAATCCCTTCGGCATGTTTAACAGTACACCTCTGCCGAAATCCCTTAGTACGTTTTCTGAACACCTTTGCCAAGACCCCATGAGTATGTTTTTTAAATATCTCTGCCGAGACCCCATGGGTATGCTTTCTGAACACCGCTGCCCATGGTTTTCGACCTTCACCCGGTCACAATCCAACAATCTATTAGACAGACACATGTATGATAAGAAAGAATGTGCAGACAACCCAGCGCCCTTGAGGCAAGGGGCAAGAGGAAGCTAAAATTCTCGACCAGTCTTATCATACTTAGGGTAGGAATAATCCAATGCCGAAAAGGCAAAGGGGGAAGGTAACCCATTAAACATGCCATGCAATCTTGACATGCTTAAGAGTATACCTCAGTCAAAGTTCCATGAGTACGTTTTTTGAACACCTCTACTCATGGTTTTTCAATCTAAACCTAACAATCATCGGCTCTGTCTATTAGCCAGGCGAGCCGTTGGCTCTGTTTGTCAATCCAAATAAGTCACATCATATTTAAAACGCTTAGCTTGCTACACACTAAGATATCTCCACACTCTTAGCAAGTTTCATCTCTATGAACTCATTCCCTAATTTCAAAAGAAAAATCCAAAGTATTTCAAAATTTTGCTAAAACAAATAGAGATAAAATTTTGAAAACTTTGGAGGTCTTGTAGAATGATAAAATCAACTCAAACTTCCACAAAATCTGAATGCCTTGAATTCGAATTCCATTTTCGATACTCGACAAATGAGTCATCTGCCTGCAGAGAATTCCTAGGACCAAGTCCATCCAAACACAACTCTCTTTACACCACAGCTCACATGGCCGCCAAATGCTTTATCCTGTTAACAAAGTTAATGGCAACCTAAACAAGCCAAGTTTGATGATGATACATCCCATTAACAACACAACTAGCCACAAGAATATGCCAAGCCAAAACAAGTAAACTAACAAAACTAAAGCCTCTACAATTGGCAACACTATAAAGAGGAACAATGAGATTCAGATCGGCAAAGAAAAGATCAATGAAGCTACCAGCAATCTCCACAAGCACCTCCATGGCTGCACCTGGGATGTCCCTGTGGTCGTTGCACCTCGCCTTGCAGACAATGGAGATCGCAGAGGACCGCTCAGAAAGCTCCATGAGGTGCATTGCGTACACGGTGATGCCTCAACGGTCAGTGCCATGAGAGGATTCGATGAGGTTGATCATGGTGGGGATGCTTCGACTGTTGTGGATGCAAGCGAGGATCCGGAGCTTGCTCTCAGCATCGGCTCGTTCGACGGTGCGATGGATGTACAGTGCAGTACTCCTACGAGTGGGCTTGTAGACGGCCATCACGATAGGCGTCGTGATGAAGGTCGTGAAGAGAGCCATCAACGCCTTGCAGTCCTTTCCAATGTTGAGTGCGATGAGCTCGACTAGGCCTTTAGTGTTCATGAGGTTCAGCTTCGACATAACCTCAATATCGGTATTCGGCATCAACCCAGGCTAAAAATCCATCGGGCTCCCCAACGTCCTGCAAATGCCATGGACGTTGCTGAGGAGGTTGTGTTCTACCGGCACAAGTCATGGTGGAAGCTCATGAGGTGGCCAAGGGAGATCCCGGTGTCGAGCACCCCGATGATGATGCCACTACCAAAGATTGAATCGTTCCATAACCCGATGACATCTCTGCGCAAGCCTAAGAAGTCGGACGTGTGGGTGGGCAGGAGCGACACAATCCTATCCGGATAGGCATGGATGAAGTCAAGCTTCTGCTTCATCTCGAGCAGCTCCTTCTCGGTCAATCTAGCAACAAAGCCAGTAGCAACTGATCTATAGGCATGGATTAACCTCGACTCGCTTGATGATGTAGTCGTTGTGCTCGTCGGAAAGAATGACCTGACCAGTTCTTTCGGTCCTCGTCGGTCAAGAACGAGGCGGTGCCGGCTCTCCTATGCATGTGGACGATATAGGTCCGGAGTTTGCTTGCAGTGTCGTAGTTTTTGCTAAGCCCCGGTGCAGTTTTGTGATTTCTAGCAGCGAGGCAGGCACGTAGCAGTAGAGGAGGAATAGGAAGAGGAGCATGGTTAAGTTTGAGATCATCATGCTTGATTTATATTTTGCCTCTATTTCTCAACTGTGAGGATTTGAAAATAGCTCCAAATGAGGAGAGAAGAACTTGTTACGATAAAAAAAATAAAAGGGGTGGGGAAGCCTCGTGAGCGTGAGGCTCAGGAGGCCACACGAGCGACAAACCAAAAAAAATAACAAGAGCCTCACAAACGTGGGGCTGGGAATCTCAGCCTCACAGGCACGAGGCCAAAAAGAAGAGAGAGAGCCACGAGGCAGGAAAAAAATTTTGGCTTAAGGCCAAGCCTCGTGCGGGTGCGAGGCTGGCCAGGCCTGCGAGGCTGGCCAGGCCTGGCCAGCCTCGGGCGCCCGTTTGCCTCGTTCAGCCCCCCGTTTCGTACGGTGAACTCCCGACTTCGTGTATAATATATTTTGGCCTCATTTCTAGCTATTTTGCAATTCATAATCCTATCCAAATTTTAATTAGAATCAAATTAATTTTTGGATGCAGAATTCTATATTAATTTTTATTAGAACTTGGTAATTCTACAAATTCTAATCAAACTCAAATTAAATTTTGTACGAAGAGTTTTAAATTAATTTTATTAGAGTTTGATAATTCTACAAATTCTAATTAAGCTCTAATTGATTTTTTTGGTGCAGAAACAGGACCCGATATAATGAATCTGGAGCAAATCAAATCAAAAGAAAATTTGAATATCTCATTAAGATTACAAAGAGATTTCGATTATATTTACAAGGAAACCAGATCATGTTCCCATCTACAAGGAAACTCCTTCAACAATCGGGGTCTATAAATACCCCCAAAAGAACTCAAAAAGAACTTTTGGCCAGATCTCTCCCACACAAGAATTTATGTTTCCTCCAAGAATTAGAAGAGAAGAAGAAGGAGCTCGCCTCCAACCATCGACGTCAAATCATCAACGAAAAAGGACCGATCTCCATAACTGCCTCGAATCCCACAAATCTTTTGTAAAATTTGTGAAAAGAGAGTGACGATCTATAAGTCTTCTTTGTTTTTATTTTTTCTTTTCATTATAATTAAAAAAAGAGAAATTTTAATAATCTGTAATTTTTCTTTATTCAATGGCAATGGAAAAATCACCTGGTTTCGCGGAAAACATCGAAGTATGTATAAGAACGAATCTAAGGATAGCAAATAAGGTTGTGAGTGAGAAGTGAGACCTATGGTTATGGAAGGAGACAAAGATTAGGGTTTGGCTTCATGCATAGAAAAAACAAAGAAAATTCTTAAGAAAAAGAGGAAAGTATTTGTGCCTTCACATTGCAAATGGTTTCGCATCAGGGTGTCTTCACACACAAAAAATCTCCATCGCAGAAAAAAATCTCATAAATTCGTAAATTCATCTCTCCCTTTACAAGAGGCTAAGATCCTTTTTTTTTTTTTTTTTTTTTTGATAAAAGCTAAATTCTAGCCTAGTTAACTAATCCTACAGATTTTATAGCTCAAAATCCCAACTATCCTAATCTATATAGATAAGCTTTTATCAGAGGGTTGAAATTATTTTTAAACAACAAACCAAAAGTATCTATCCTTCTTTAAAGTCTAATTAAATTATTCGAATCAGTAAATCCTTGAAGATAACTTTCCAAATAACTACACTAAATCTGTTTTGCATCTCTATGGTACCTTTCTTGGCGATTTCGATCTCTTATACGGTAGTAATGGATAAACAAGCCAACATAAAAAATCATAGGCCTCTTTGCTAGCTTCGAAATGATAGGTAATTCGCATCAAACTAGCCTCGTTAGCTCCAACAATCATCATTCATCTGCAGCTACGCACAGAAATTCAAATTTAAGGATCAATCCAAATCACGAAGCCTAAAGAGCCGAGATGTAGCACTTGACCATGACACCTTTTACTTTGAACTGGCTTCAATTAGTCATCCCACATCAGTATGACTTGTTAACTTGGCTCTAAGATAGTTTGAAAAACTCTTCATATCCTGGTCTCTTACCAACAATAACAGGATGGGTCCCTTCCAGTTTATTAGGCATTTTCTTATACTAGGGATCAAAGTTCGTCTTAAAGCCATAGGTTTTTTTCTTTTTTAAAACATCCTTGACTTCACAAAGTGTAATATTATATGATACAAAAATCAGATTGAATCATTAAATTCCACCTCAAGTTATATAATTATAACTGAACAGTTCATTTAATTCTGCTATTTTTCCATTTCATCTTTCAGAAAAAAAATTATGGAAGAAAAACCTCCCCACTTTTCTTAACTTCTCAGTTATCATGATTCTTTGATCTTTACTCTTACTAGAGTTAATGTTACACTAGTCCGCTTTATTTCTCTCATCCACGCAAGACTATTTATTTTATATATTTGTGTACAGCTCCTATTAACAACTTATGGACAAGAAACCTCCTCACTTTTCTCGATTTCTCCATCTTTATCATGACTCTTTGATCTTCCCTCTTAATAGAGTTAATGTTGCCCCACTCTACACACTTACTTTTATCATCCATGCAAGACTATTTATTATTTATATACTTGTCTGCATGTGCAGATGTATGCATGTATCTTTCTCCCTCCTTGGTTTTAGGCTTTTCATATAACTATATGCGGCCAGCACAGATATAAAAAAGTTAAAAGCATGAACGTAACCTTGTGAGAAAAGTACTCATTCTCCAACTTTGTTTTGAACCTCTGATAATCATTTGTGTAGATTTCAAGTCCTGAGGAGCATGTCTCTAGCATGTAAGCCTCCTTTGCTAAAAAATGCCACTATGCAACATGTCATGGCCAGTGCTAAAAAATGTCACTATGCAACATGTCATGACCAGTGGAATGGTTGTAAATATAGCAATATTTTAAGTTTTACCAGCCATTTTAATGTGTTTCAATATGAGGATGGTAGACAATCCAACTGGACCCCCTATTTAGCTCTATCTGTGTTATCCCTCCCAATCCCCATCAATTCTACCTCAAAGGACATAAGTTTATAGCTCGTGCTTCATGCTTATGGAATCAAGATCAATGTTCGAAACTTGAAATAATTTTACACTCATTTCATCCTTAAAATGTGAGTGCATAGCATCAAGTAAAGGATTCACAGGTCCTAGGGCAAAAGAATTAACATCATTCAATCACTATAAATTTGGTAAGGTATAAACAATAAGTGCTTATGTTCTAGAAAAATATACAGACAACTTTGTAAAGGATTAATTTTCACTTTTTTTTGCTAATTACAAATTAAATATAATCACTCTCAAGAAAGATACAATGAAGGACTTAGATCATGAGGATTAAAAAGAAAATACGAAAAATGCAAGCATATGTAACAGACGTAATCCCTTGTTGGATAACTAACTAAAAGAACTGATATGTGTATGTCTGTGTGTTAGATCATGATTGTGAGGATTAACAGAAAACACAAAAAATGCAAGCATATGTAACAAATGTGATCTCTCACATAACAAACCAAAAGAACTGGAGTCAAACAGAACAGATTTAACCTTTATATTGCTGGAAATTGCTGAAGCATTCAGCAAAGGCAGGCGAATACTGTATTCAGCTAATAAGCTCAGTAATGACGAAGTAAAAATATAAACCTCCTCCTCTGCAACCTGAGTATCAAGTTAAATATAAATTATTAAATATCTGAATATATAACTGTGCAATCTGGTAGAACAAATTATGGAGTGTACAGAAAAAGGTATAACTTTCTGTTAACACAACCAAAAAAATGTAAATTTGCAGCTATAGGGTTTTTGCCTATAAGATATGGATATGAATGCATGGATTGTGCTCCTATTTACATTACCATTTTTTGTAAGCCTCGTAAGATTTGCAACTAACATGAGAGTTACATTTGTCGGAAGAGAGATATGTTGAATCGGTTTTTACCCCTAATTCCCCAAAGGATCATTGAAAGAAAAAATTTTAAAAATATGCTTGGTTTATGTAAGGATGGATATACAGTAAACCACAAAAAAGAGGGTGTAATTTAGAGTCCATTATCAAAAGATAAGGTCGGGCAAGAAGGTAATAGAACTTCTAAGCAAGATTTTGAGTTTCGGCATATTCAACATGTACTGCAAATGTTGCATCAGATTTTAAGGTCACCGATCCAATGTAAGTCCTATGATATCATTTTGATGTTACAATACTTCCTATATTGTCAATATGTTGCGTCTGATATTGTCAAATCTAATACCATAACCTAGCAGTCAACATGGATACTAATTCTAATATTTTTAACCCTAATCATGCTTTTGAGTTTATAAATAAACATTTTGGGTCAGTCAAGACTAGAAAAGTCTCGAGTCAAGAATACAAAATCATCTTGAATCCATGCAAGGAAATGAGAATTTGATAGAAATTATGTCTACTTTATTATTGCAGAAGGGATATACCTACCAATAGATAACTTATTCAGCACAGTTAACTATGTCAGTTGATCCTAACTAATTGCATGAGTTAACATTGATTAAAACTTTTTAGCATAAATAGTGAGTAATCCCTTGTGTTCCATTAAAACTGATTACATGAGAATGTTATTAAACTCATTAGTTACATTAGATTAACTTAATTAGCTCAGTTACTTAAGGAAATAGAAATATGGAAAAAGATGAAGAGTGGCGTTCAGGAAGGACCAATATACACAATATCAGGAAAGGCACTAGTCCAATCTCATCCTTAGATATAATTCCCTACTTGGCAATGTTGACCCTGCAAGGGGAAGGTCTTCACACAATTATGACGATCGGCTTCCATTTCTCTTTGACAATAGAAGAAGCCATCAAACTTTAAGTTAAAGGCAATAGCATGGACTTCTTGAGCTGGATGCTCAAATAAGGAGCATTACCAAAAAAAAAAAAAGGGAAATGACTATGTGCTCTTTTTCGCACAAAAAAACTTGGAGAGGAATGGGGGTGATTACAATGATAATAGTAATGATAAATCAACCAAGTATCAATACTTCTATCATACCCTTGGATCTTTGAAACCAGCAAGGTTAAATGGAAACTTCCTCTTTTTTTTAAATTAAAATAGAAACTCAAATTATTAATGGCTCATGAGAATTCACTCCAATAACAGAACTTTTATCACATAGTAATATCACTGAACCCAGCTAGGAAAAAGCAGAATATGAATTTATAGTGGCTCATCAGAAATCCACTCTATACGGAATTGCTTGGTTGCACCACTGCTTCATACCAATTGAATTACAAAGAACTTTGACTGAGGATCATGTGTGGGTTGGTAGAGGGGAATATTCTAGTTGTGATGATTGTTTAGAGGGCACAGTTATCAACTGCTCATAAAATATATGTATACACAGTATACATGCACATACACACATGCACACACACGTGCACACTCACACATACTCATATACAAATGTGCATAGGCCTGCGCTCGTGCACACACACATAACGGTCGCGCACACACACATAAAGTTTAGAACCTGTTCCTGATTTTCATTCCAATAAAAAGTAATGATTATGGTGCGAACTTTGGCAAATACAATTTTGAAAACCAAAGATTTACACCTGTGAATTATGAATGGTCAATGACAGATACATAGAAGTTGATATATTTCAGAATGTAACAGGAAAAACACGAAAATTCTTTGTGAAAAAAGGTGCCAATATAGTTGATAGAAGCCTTGAATGATCAAATGATTAGAAGAAAGATGAGTGCGTAGTTAGTTTCTTTAGATGGTCAAGTCCACCTAGAACTTTTTTACTAGGTTATTTCAATACTTAACAGATAGCTTTGCCATCTCATAAATCAGAAACTATCATATCTTCAAATGGGCTTTATGAAAGAAAACAAAGGCACATTAGAATGAATATTATACAGATTTATTTCTTAATTTTGCATGCCCTCAGACTGGTTCTCATTCTAAGCCTACATGACCAATAGGACTAAATGTTGTCTTTACAGATTAAACATACTATGACCAATGACCCAAAACCTCACATGGCTCACCATGATGCCATCTAAGACCGAGTAAATTATTATACGCAAATCATGAAACCTTAAGCTATTTGGCCCCATAACCTCTATAATCACAGGATTCTTTTGTATCATTGCCGTTTTCAGTTTAACTTCAACAGTTGTAACCATGTTATTGCAACTCTCTTCTCAAATCTAGCAAACACAAATGCATGCAATAAATAAGGTGAAGAAGTAATCTAATCATTAATATTCAGAATCTAAATTTTGATTGATGATAACTATCCACACGATCAAATGCGAAAACTCTCTAAACAGTAGTATCAAGAATTAGGTGCTCTATATCAGTTTCTTGGCAAACTTGGTTCCAACCAGACCTTCAATTTCCAAAGTTGCATTACTAAAATGTATTGAGTTGATGTTCACAGTGAATCCACGGCCTTCATAACTCAGAATGAACTTGGGTAAAACTTCAGCTAACACAAGAAACTAAAGATATGAATACAAATACTAGATAACATATATTAGGCAGATTGTGTTTCCAATACAGTATCTTACTTGTAACTCATGTGCCAGTCTCATATTTTCTTCAATATAGCCTTTTCTATGAGTCAGGTCTTTTAAAGCATCAGTTATCCCATCATCCTGCTTCTCATCAAGTGCCTGTCGCTCCGAAACATTATTACACATATTACTTCAAACAAAAGGAAGCACAACAAAAATACATTATAATGATACAAGTACACGAACCATTCGTAAATCAGAAAGCCGCCTCTCTAAAACATGCTTTTCTTTCAATAGCTGAAGCTCCTGGAATCAGCCAACAAAGTTAGCAACACCCATTTTTCAACAATATGATTAGAAGTTTGACATTATTTGAGTTCACAGCAAACCCATACCTGTGCACAGGCATCTTCAATTTGTCTACGGAGTATCACAATCTCTTCTTCCTGCGACCGCGATCTAGAGTAGAGTTCCTGTTCAATAACTTAACCAAAAAAATTAACATCAACTTCTACAAAGTAACCTAAAAATGATCAAATTTTGCGTAACCGTTACCGTGAGCTCTGGATCCATAAGGCGATTATTCTCTTCATCTCTAGAATTTCTCGCACCATAATCTCTTTGCAATTGATGTCTATCAATTAATCAATTAATACTTGGTTACTTAAACTAAATCTCACTAATGATAATCAATAACTAAAACCTAATTAAATTGAGTGTCACCTGATCAATGAATCAGAGGTCGGGGTCCAAAATCGAGCATCGCCATTCCCAAATCCTGAGCTCGCCTCCACTGCCATCGTCTCATTCTGCGTAAAGTCACCCGAAGACTGCCGACTCGAGTGAACTAGATGCGTGTTTGCATCAAAAGGATCGCGCATTTTCTCCCTGCAAAAAAAGAAAAAATTAAAACTCTATTTTTAGAATATTGATCCAATAGAAGAGAACTTCGAGAGATTCTAGCAAAGAAATTGCAATTGACGCCAAAACGTTGGAAAATCAAGAACGCAACTGGAAATCTAATCATTGCAATTCTTCTGAAATCGCAAACAATTAGCCCTAATTTCTTCAATATGAGGAGAAACTTACGGTACCCTTTTTTATCCTCTTAAAAAAACTAATAACAACGTTTCAGTCTCGGAGCACCGATTCATATGGATCCTGATAAGCAAGATGATGGTGTAGAAATTGGATAGAGAGAAGCGTTGTTTTGTCGTGTAGCATCGAAGTCGTTGGAGCTCACACTGCCGTACTGTACGTGAAACCGCATAACATTCTATGCGACAAGTGATATCATCCGTCCTATCTTTTATCCGGTTCAGTTAATCGCCGTTGGTTCTTCGATTCTTGTGAGATTATGCGTTCCCAAAACGACGGCGCAGTGCCAGCTGGACTAAGCCCCTCTTACACGTAACTACAACAATTTATTTTTAGTTATTTTTGTTGCTGTCAGGGACTGTCTGGTGCAGGAATTTCGGCCTGAATTTGTATATAAAATCACTATTTTTATTCGAAATTATGTCATAAATTTGATTTTTTTTTTATTAATTGTTAAAAGAGAAACAAAATAATTAATTTTTTAGTAATTTTTTACACACCACCGTCACCATGGCTCGCCATAGGGAGTTTCCGAAGGAACATTAACGAGTCCACTTTTCATTTGAAAGTACTTGAAAAAAATAAGTAGGGGTATTTACTGGTTTGTCCCTCAAATCTTTAAATATTATGATTTTACCCTCCAAATCTTCATATTTATAATTTTGCCCCCAAATCTCATAAGTTACAACAATTTTGCCCCCACTCTAACTTTCCCAAACACAGTTAATTTTTTGACCATTTTACCCCTCATTTCCTTTTTTATTTTCCTCCTCTTCTTCTTCTCTCTTCCTCCTTTCTTCTTATTTTCTTCATTATTTCTCCTCTCTTCCTTCTCTCTTCTTCTTCTCTTTTCCTCCTCTCTTCTCATTTTCTTCATTTTTTTTTTTTTACTCTTTCATGTTCATATTTTCCTCCTCTCTTCTTATTTTCTTCTTTTTTTTTACTTGAGATAATTGATTTGGTGAGCTAGAGGAAAAATGCATGACATGAAAGAGTAAAAAAATGAAGAAAATGAGAAGAGAGGAGGAAAAGAGAAGGAGAAGAGAGGAGGAAGAGAGGAGAAATAATGAAGAAAATAAGAAGAAAGGAGGAAGAGAGAAGAAGAAGAGGAGGAAAATAAAAGAGAAAATAAGGGGTAAAATGGTCAAAAAATTAACTGTGTTAGGGAAAGTTAGAGAGGGGGGCAAAATTGTTGTAACTTAAGAGATTTGAAGGGCAAAATTATAAATATGAAGATTTGGGGGGTAAAATCATAATATTTAAAGATTTGAGGGACAAACCAGTAAATACCCCAAATAAGTATTCAGTGTGCTCAGTATTAAACTTGGTGTGCGCCTTTTGGAAACTCCCCTCGCGTGGCGTGCGACTGGGGCTTGCAAGTGGCACTTCTGGTTCGAATTCGAACGCGTGGGGCGTGGGCAGCTGGTCAAAGATTGCCAGCGTCTCTCTTGGCACTTTCCCTAGGGTCCTTTCCAAACACGAGCCCATAAGGGACTGGGTGGGCCCAGATGTAAATGGACTTGGGCCTCAGGCTGACTTTAGGCTAACACGTTTTGGCATAAAATTACTCGAAACTTGGCCAAAATCTCACTACGACGCTTCCGCCTCTATTTTAAATCAGTTGTGTAGTTTATTTTCGTATTCTTTTATAGCGCAAGCCAACTTTTCTAAAATTTCACTTCTTAAAGCTTTTAAGTCCACCCCATCCCATTGTACTCAACTCTGCAGTTTATAGAAAATTGGCAGCGGGGCTTAGACTTCTAGATGCGCTTTCTATACTTTTTTTTTTCTGTAGTTAGCTGAATCTAGATGAAGAATTAGATGCTACTTTAACTTTGTTGAAAAAGTAGAGGACACTTTAGTGAACCCCTTGTGCCTACAAATTGTATTCAAACCATCCAAAGCAAAAGAAACAAATCGTCAGCCTCTTAAATCATCCCTGTGTTTATTTGGTAATTAAAAATTTTTGGTGAGAAACTCCATTAAAAAATAATAATAATAACTAATGAGCACCCAAATATAAGATTCATGTATATTGCTAAACGAACATTAACACATGTAACATAATTATTTTCGACCTTAGAAGAAAGTGGGTTCAAGTTCCCTCATCTTCGACATATGAGGAGATTTTAAAATAAATTAGCCGGAACACATCGATGAGAAGTTTGTATAACATTACTCACACCATAAGAAAACAACTTACAAAGTTTACTAACAGTTCGTGAATGCATTGGTGCATTCCGTGTGCCCTTAGATATTTGGGGCATGCCTTCACAACTCCCCCTTCCAATCTTGCACCTACACTCTTGTCCATGGAGGTTTTGGGCCCAAGGCCCATGAGTTTATACCTTTTTGGTTTACTCCAATAAAAGAGGTTGAGCCAATGGCTCATGACTTTTACTGTCTACTGTGTTGTCAGAGGGAAAATAAAAAGGGGTATTTTCAGATCTGTCCCTTACATCATTATAAATTATAATTGAGTCCCCTAAATCTTCATATTTAGGATTTAGTTCTCTAAATCCTTTAAGTTACTACAATTTAGTCCCTCCCTAACTTCTGTTAGTCCAGTTTATTTTTTGATCTGATTTTTCCATTTTACCCCTCCTTAATTCCTTCTTCCCTCTTCCTCCTCTCTTCTCCTTCCCTCTTCCTCCTCTTTTCTCCTTTTCTTCGTTGGGTTCATTGACTTTTCCTCTTCTTCTTCTCTTCTATCTCTTTATTCTTCCTCCATTTTTCTTCATAAGGTATTTAAGTTATTTTATTATTTAAAAAAATAAAAATTAAATTTTGCCGTTATTTGGACGGAAAAACTAATGGAGAGACTAAATTGTAGTAACTTAGAGGATTTGGGGACTAAATCCTAAATATGAAGATTTGGAAGACTAAATCATAATTTATAAAAATTTAAGAGACAAACTGTAAATACCCCTAATAAAAAATTTGAATGGAGATTTTGGGCCCTAGGCCCATGAGTTTATACATATCTTCTGTATCATTAAAGCGAAAACAAGGCCCCCATGAATTTATACCTTTTTGGTACTCTCCAAAAAAATATTTTGTTCCTTGGATAAATGAGTAAGTTATGTTTTTCCATTGTCCCAGATATAACGAGAGATTTTCTTCACTCTCTTTTAGTCTTTAGGAACAAAAATTATAGACAGGACTCTTTTTATTTTTATTTATTTTTTTCTCATTTTCTTCCAGAATGGCTGAAGTCTACGAAATTTATAACAGACATTACCAAACTTCTATGATGCAGAATGTAATTTAGCCTCACCATTTAATGAATCCGTGTCCAGATACCTATTAATTCAAAGCTATCAATATTTTTGTTCAATTAAATTTCTTGCATGGAATTATTATAGAAGTAACGCATGGAAACTGCTGAAAGTAGTGGATATAAATTCTCATGGAAAAAAAAAAAAAAGGAAAGCAGAAGGAGTATCCTTTTTGGGATAATTTTGTAAAAAAAAAGAAAAAAAAATCTATATTTCAGATTTTATTTAAAAAAACGAATAACTTTTTCTAAATTTTCAAAAAACGACAACGGTGTGGCCATGTCAAGAACTATGTTTTTTATAATTTTGTAAATATTGTTGTTGGAACCTGAGTTGCCAATAGAATTCTCATATATTATTGTAAAAATAATATGCCATTTTTTATAATAGAATTTGAAATAGATATTATGGTTTGGAAATTAGTTGCCGTTTCATATAAATTATCTAAGCTAAGGTACATCTTTCACTACCTCTAATAATTATTTTTTAGAATATAATCTCGACCACCTTCTATGGTACATCTTCACTACCTCTAATAATTATTTTTTAGTTGTCACTCATAACCAATTTCTTGGATTTTACTTTTGATTTGGTCTTCCATCAGATAGATACAAAATTAATGATTTTTAATAAATAAAACATTTTGCATCTACTTGATTAAAGTGCAAATAAACTTTAAAATCCATAAATTTTGAGTCTAAAGAACTTAAAGAAATAGATATCATGATCCTAAGAAAAGTTTGAAAAAAAATAATGAATTCATTACTTTTTCGCCACTAATTCATGTAGTTTATCTGAACGAACGATTCATATAAAGTAAACCTAAAGAGAAGGAGGAGAAGGGAGGGGTGGCTCAAGTAGAATTTTTAGCTCTTCCAATTTTGCTAAAGGTATTTTTAGTAGAAACTAATTTAGTAATTACATGTGACAATTGGTAACGGGTCGAAGCCAGATCATATCCTACGAGGTCTATTTATGGATTCATTAATAAAAATCAATAGAATCCATTTGGAGATTCCACCTACTCAAAACCGAATGATTTATTTGAGAACTCAAACTCGATATTTAAATCAATTTTTTTGGGATTCTTGATTATTTAATATCCAATTTTTCTTCTCGATTTAATCGTAAATCAATAAGAAATATAATAAAGCTGTTCACAATTGTAATTATTATTTTTTAGCAATATTGCTAATGAATGGTCAATTTAACTAATGTAAAAGTAGAACATAAATGATTTATTCTAAAATACAAATATCAGTGTACAAATGCTTATTTAGAGGTTTGGATGCTCAATGATCCAACTTTGAATCCATTACAAGTTAGGGTTGTACAACCGGTTGGAGGGATCGAATTTCGGAGAGATCTGATCAACTTCGACTGGGTGGAGATAGTAATATACCAACTATCTTTTTTCGGTCAGAACTCTGACTAATACTAGACCGGTTGAATACAGTCGAACTCCGATAGTCTATTGTTTCTTGCGAAAGAGGTAAAGGAGTTCTCTTGTTAGGCTCCTATAGCTAGTAACTTCCAAAATCAGCAATCAAGATCCAATCTCTGACTCTTTAAGACACATAAATCAACTTAAAATATTGAAATGGAGGAGGCAGATGTTGAAACTGCATCAAGATTGAAATTTTACAGACTCATTCTCAATTTTATCAACCGGACATGATTGACCGAGAGATAAGTCTCATTAAGATTCACGCATACCACTAGGGATAATAATCGATGTGTCCTATGGCTAATTTTTTTTTTCCTCTCTTTATAAAGTTTTGAATTAGAAAAAAAAATTATTCCAAAATTCTACAGAACGAGCTAAAAACTGATCCATAAACGAGTCTATTATTAGCTCTACATGCCACACAAACTACTTCTGTACAATTTGTTGGTATAAATTTACCGTATGTCTTTTAACATATTATGACAGTATATGTAAAGTGGAGGTTACTAATTCTGTGGTTGCAGATTGAAGCATACAGATATGTTTTAGATTAACACAAGAGGGCAGATACACAGAATTGATACTGTTATCTTATAGGAAATTAATTCTGTAATTAGGTTTCAGTATTCTGTTATCTTATTACCTAACACAGAATTAAACTATTCTTCTTTAACTAGTTTACTTAACCTAAAGCGAATAAAGAAAAAACTGGATTATGAAAAATCTGGTTGCAGAAAGACTGGAAGAAGACTTTACTGACAGGAAGCAGATTGGATGAAGATCGAGGCTAGTGTTGGACACTATCTCCTTAAAATCGATTTGTCCTCCACTGTTCGCTTCTGGATTTCTTGGACGTCGATCTCCCAGGATACAACGATCGATCTGCAGAGGGAAGGAAGCCGCAATCCCTCTGCTCTAGCGAATCTGATAAAGGTTCTCGGACGTTGCGTAAAGTGCACCTCTAAAGCGCCCAATGCGCCCTAAACGCCCATTCGCCCTCGCACACGCGCATGCGCGTGCGCGTGCGGGCGGTGCATAGCACCACCCGTGGTGCTCAAGGTTTTCCTCTTCTTACATAAGCAAAATAAAGGAGCAAGCTATCTTATTTAAACCCACATCCTTACATTCCTCTATCCCATGTGGGACTATCTTTTCATCTTCCCTTTTTGTTCCTTTGCTATGTACTCAACTTTTGAAGCCAATTTCAATTCACTTAATTCATTTAATTTGAACTAGTGAATTGGCTCAATTTAAGGTTCAAATTAGTGAATGAATTCAACAATCCCCCACATGAATGAAATGGCTTAGACTCTAATGCAAATAACCAGAGAGTGTAATAGAAAGTTACCGCATCGGGAGAGGTGGCTTTTGGCTTTGAACCTTCCCTAGTGAAATATTATCGAGTTTACTCGCTAACCAGTGAACACGATGTTTTTGAACTGTTCAGCTTTTGATGTAAACTAAGACAATAATATTCACACGATTTCTTTCAACTTTATCAGATTCTATGTTGTGTCCATTTTGGCCTTGGACAACCTGGTAATTCTGTGAGTGCTCTTAGAGAACTTAGCCTTTCTCATTCTCATAGAAGCGGCCCCTTCTCACTCACATAGGTGATCTCTTATCAAGAGTATCCTGCCATACTCCACTTAGATTTCTAAGATATAAGGATCATTAAAATCTTAGTTTATCCTAACACGTTGCAGATAATCACTATTTTACCATAGAAATGAGATAGGAAATATTTTCCTCAGTGATTCTTTCGAGTTCCCCCACAATTCGGTTGTCCCTTTGAACCTAGATCTTGGGATCTCCAGTCAGTTAGGTTGGGTTGCCATTATGGAGTTACTCTTTAGTAGGCTGTAATCCCATTCCCCTCGACAACTTATATACTTGATCTCTAGTCAAGCCTTTTGTTAATGGATCTGCAATATTATCTTTTGATTTTATATAATCAAGAGATATTATTCCGTTTGTAAGTAGCTGTCTTACAGTTTCATGCCTACGACGTATATGTCGTGACTTTCCATTATATAATACATTTTGTGCCCTTCCAATTGCTGATTGATTATCGCAATGGATGCATATTGCTGACACAGGTTTAGGCCACATTGGAATATCTTCTAAAAAGTTTCGAAGCCATTCTGCTTCTTCTCCAGCTTTATCTAAAGCTATAAACTCAGATTCCATAGTGGATCTGGCTATACATGTTTGTTTAGAAGATTTCCAAGAGATGGCTGCACCTCCAATAGTAAAGATATATCTACTTGTGGATTTGATATCTTTTGAATCGGTAATCCAGTTAGCATCAGTGTATCCTTCAATCACTGTTGGATATCTAGTATAGTGCAATCCATAGTTAGTAGTGTACCTCAAATATTTGAGTACTCTAACTATTGCTTTCCAGTGGTTCTCCCCTGGATTACTTGTAAACCTACTCAGTTTGCTTACTGAGTATGCAATATCAGGTCTTGTGCAGTTCATTAAATATATAAGACTGCCAATGATCTGAGAATATTCTAACTGTGATATACTAGCACCTATATTCTTTGTAAGATGTAGACTCATATCTACAGGTGTCTTAGCTATATCAGTATTTCCCTTGTCAAATTTTTCGAGTATCTTCTCGATATAATGTGACTGGGATAAGGTATATCCATCAGATGTCTTGGAGATTTTAACACCAAGAATAATATCTGCAATACCTAAGTCTTTCATATCAAATTTCCGTGTTAACATGATTTTTACTTCCTTAATTAGAGCCATCGTGCTACCGGTGATAATCATGTCATCCACATATAAACATACAATGACATAGTTGTGCATATCCCCTTTTACATATACACATTTATCGCATTCATTATAGCGAAATCCGTTTGACAACATAACTCGGTCAAACTTCTCATGCCATTGTTTAGGTGCTTGTTTAAGTCCATAAAGAGACTTAACAAGTCTACACACCTTCTTTTCTTTCCCTGGAACTACAAACCCTTCAGGTTTTTCCATGTAGATTTCTTCATCTAATTCACCATTTAAAAATGCTGTTTTTACATCCATTTGATGAAGCTCAAGATTATATAATGCAGCAAAAGCAATTATTAATCTTATGGATGTAATTCTTGTTACAGGTGAATATGTATCAAAATAGTCAATACCTTCCTTTTGTCTATAGCCTTTTATTACAAGTCTAGCTTTGTATTTATCTATAGACCCATCAGGTTTTATCTTTCTTTTAAAGATCCATTTATATCCTAATGGTTTACTTCCTGGAGGAAGATCCACAAGTTCTCAGGTGTGATTTTGAATAATTGATTCAATTTCACTATTTACAGCTTCTTTCCAAAAAGGAGCTTCAGGAGTAGACATAGCCTCTTTATAAGTTTGAGGTTCTTTTTCTAATATATATGTTAGAAAATCCGGACCAAATGATTTATTAATCCTGGCCCTTTTGCTCCGTCTACATTCATCCTCATTGGTTTTATTTCCAGAATCAGACTCTGTTTCTCTTATTATATCATCACAAGTCCTTTTAGAGGAACTTGATTCATGTTCTTTACTAGGAAATACATTCTCAAAGAATACAGCATTCCTAGATTCAATAATAGAATACTTATGTATCTCTGGATGATCAGAGTTAAAGACAAAGAAACGATAAGCACTGCTATTATGCGCATATCCAATGAATATACAATCAATAGTTTTAGGTCCAATTTTAGTCCTTTTCGGAGTAGGAATTGCAACCTTAGCTAGACACCCCCACACTCTTAAGAATTTATAACTAGGTGCTCGACCTGTCCATAATTCATAAGGTGTTTTCTCAAGTTTCTTTTGGGGTATCTTGTTGAGAATATAATTGGCAGAAAGCAGAGCTTCCCCCCACATGTTCTAGGGTAAACCAGAACTTATTAACATGACATTCATCATTTCTTTTAAAGTTCTGTTCTTACGCTCAGTAATTCCATTTTGTTGTGGAGTGTAAGGAGCAGTTGTTTGATGTATAATACCATGTTCTGCACAAATTTGTGCAAATGGTGACTCATATTCACCATCTCTATCACTTCTTAGCATTTTTATCTTTTTGCTAAGTTGATTCTCAACTTCATTTTTGTATTGTATAAACATTTCAATTGCCTCATCTTTTGTTCTAAGTAGATATACATAACAATATCTAGTACAATCATCTATAAACGTAATAAAGTACTTCTTTCCACCTCTAGTTTGAATAGATTTTAAATCACATACATCTGTATGAATTAATTCTAAAGGTTCAGTACTACGTTCTATAGAGTGAAATGGAAGCTTAGTCATTTTTGATTCAACACATATTTCACATTTATTTTCAAAGTTTATATTGAAATTAGGCAACATATTCAAATTTATCAATCTTTGTAAAGTATAATAATTAACATGTCCTAATCTACCATGCCAAATAAAAGGTGACTCAGTCATATAAACAGAAGAATCAATTTTATTGATAACCTTAGGGGCAATGGTCATTACATTTATTTTGAACAGACCATTGGTCATATACCCCTTACCTACATATACACCATTCTTTGTGAGTATAAACTTATCAGACTCAAACACAAGTCTAAAGCCTTTCTTACTCAAGACTGAACCAGAGACCAGATTCTTGCGGACATCTGGTACATGAAGTACATCAGTAAGAGTAAGTTCTTTCCCCGAAGTCATCTTCAGTACAATATTGCCTCGTCCTTCAACCTTGGAGGTTGCAGAGTTACCCATGTAGAGTAGTTCTCCTTCCACAGATTCATATGTGGAGAACATCCACTTGTTGGCGCAGATGTGGCGAGTGGCCCCAGTGTCCACCCACCATTCTTTAGAGTTGCCACCAACTAGGTTAACCTCTGAGACAACAGATGTACAATCTACATTTGCACAAAGATTTTCTTCTTCGGCCAAATGTGCATTAGGATGCTTCTTCTTCTTCGAAGAATCTGGTGCCTTTCGCACACGGCAGTCCTTTGCACGATGTCCAGGCTTGTCACAGTTGTAGCACTTGCCATTGAATCTCTTCGAGTTACCACTCTTAGAGTCTTCACCATTGTGCTTTCTCTTCCTGTCATTAGACTTATTGGAATTTTCCATAACATTAGCTTTAGAAACATTGTATGGATTTCCAATTTTCTTTTCAGAAAGGCGGTTATCTTCTTCAATCCTCAATCGTACAATTAGATCTTCAAGTGTCATTTCTTTTCGTTTATGCTTTAGGTAATATCTAAATTATTTTCAAGATGGTGGCAATTTTTCAATTATTGCAGCCACTTGAAAAGATTCACTGATAGTCATACCTTCAGCATGAATTTCATGAATGATTACTTGAAGATCCTGTACTTAGTTGATTACATTTTTAGAATCAACCATTTTATAATCCAGAAACTTACCGACTACATATTTCTTAGAGCCGGTATCTTCTGTATTATATTTCTTGTCAAAGGACTCCCAGAGTTTCTTAGCAGTAGCAACTGAACTATATACATTATACAGTATATTGTCCAAACCATTGAGGATATAGTTCTTACTCAAGAAGTCCGCATGTTTCCATGCTTCAACCGCCTTCACTGATTGTTGATCATCTTCAACAAGAGTAGGCACAGTCTCCTTCAAGTACTTGGCCAGATTCATTGTAGTGAGATAGAACAATATTTTCTGTTGCCATCTCTTAAAATCTGAGCCACTGAACTTCTCTGGTTTCTCGTACTGGCTTGAAGGCACAGTTGGAGTAACCATGACAGGAGTTATCACAGTGGACATATCAGATGTAGTAGTCATCTACAAATATTAAAATTTATCTATCTTAATGTCTTGTAATAAATTTTAACTTTCTAATAAAACAACACTCCAAATCACAAAACAGAAATTAACTAGTCTTTTCTAAAAGCAATTAAAATTACTAGTGATTGATTACTAGTATGACAGTATTTTAATCTAAAACAAAATATCAGTTTAAAGATTAAATACTATTATAACAGAGTTCTAATTGATAACAGTACTCTTAATTGATGGTATTGTGACAGAATTCCATAACTTAGTTTTAAGAATGTTGGTTCTAAACAAAAATGTTTAAACTGTATTCTTAAAAAGTTAATCTAAAACATGCACGAAATTCGATTTTAAGAATGTAGGTTCAAACTAAAAATGTTTAAACTGTATTCTTAAAAAGTTAATCTAAAACATGCAAGAATCGATTTTAAGATTGTTGGTTATAAATTTAACGTATGTCTTTTAACATATTATGACAGTATATGTAAAGTGGAGGTTACTAATTCTGTGGTTGCAGATTGAAGCATACAGATATGTTTTAGATTAACACAAGAGGGCAGATACACAGAATTGATACTGTTATCTTATAGGAAATTAATTCTGTAATTAGGTTTCAGTATTCTGTTATCTTATTACCTAACACAGAATTAAACTATTCTTCTTTAACTAGTTTACTTAACCTAAAGTGAATAAAGAAGAAACTGGATTATGAAAAACCTGGTTGTAGGAAGACTGGAAGAAGACTTTACTGACAGGAAGCAGATTGGATGAAAATCGAGGCTAGTGTTGAACACTATCTCCTTAAAATCGATTCGTCCTCCACTGTTCGCTTCTGGATTTCTTGGACGTCGATCTCCCAGGATACAACGATCGATCTGCAGAGGGAAGGAAGCCGCAATCCCTCTGCTCTGACGAATCTGATAAAGGTTCTCTCTGGTTTATGTTATGCAGGACTGGACTTTATTGAAATGATGAACAGAGTTCTTCTGTAGACAGAAATTCTGGAACTTCTGTCTGCAGAAGAAGAAAGAAGAGAAAAAAAACGTGTAATTTGAAACACTGACCCAGACCCTATTTATAGGCTTTCAACAGTCGCAACGGTTGAGATTTCAACAGTCGCAACAGTTGGCCGTTTCAACAGTTGTGACCGTTTAACGGCAACCGTTGACGGCGGCCGGTGACTGTTGGACGGCCGACCGTTGGACTTCAACGACTCTTGACTGACGGGGCGGGTGCAGGTCGAATTCATTCAGTTCTGAACCCAATAGAGGCAACCCGAATCCAATAGAACCAAAAATCAAAGGCTCCTCAGCTCCTCGCGACGTGGCCGTTTCAACAGTTGTGACCGTTTAACGGCAACCGTTGACGGCGGCCGGTGACTGTTGGACCGCCGACCGTAGCTCCTCGCGACGTTGCGTACGTGCGAAGTGCAAAGTGCGCCTCTAAAGCGCCCTAAACGCCCATTCGCTCTCGCACACGCGCATGCGCGTGCGCGTGCGCGTGCGTAGCACCACCCGTGGTGCTCAAGATTTTCCTCTTCTTACATAAGCAAAGTAAAGGAGCAAGCTATCTTATTTAAACCCACATCCTTACATTCCTCTATCCCATGTGGGACTATCTTTTCATCTTTCCTTTTTGTTTCTTTGCTATGTACTCAACTTTTGAAGCCAATTTCAATTCACTTAATTCATTTAATTTGAACTAGTAAATTGGCTCAATTTAAGGTTCAAATTAGTGAATGAATTCAACACAATTATGGGATGCTTGGATTTTAGAGCCAAACAATTTCTTCATCGCTAGTTATCTAATTAAATTTTAGCAATTTACGGTGTATTTTTTTTTTTCTTCTTTTCTCTCTGTTTTCTTACTTCTTCTTTTTTATTTTTAATATTTTTCTTTTTAACAAGAGATGGAGATGGTATTTATCAATAGTGAAGCATAAGATGAGAAGACGCTTAACAATAAAGTGCGAGTCCAAACATAGACAAGAGGCTTTGGAGACTCAACACTAAAAATAAAAAAGAGAAAAGTGCAAGCCTCTTCTACAACTGGCACCTCCTCTAAATGGTTTCTTAGAAAGTGTGCAATTTCTTAGAAAGCATGAAAGTGATTCTAAGTTTTAGCACAAAAATCGATAAAAAAAAAGTTTTAAACTCATGTTTGAACAATTTTAACTTTGAATCAAATTTATAATATGTATATTCACTGGTTCAAAATTATAAATTAAATAAATACAGTGGCTTTAAAGTAATTACCAAGGTAATGTAATAAATATAGGATCACATTAGAAAATGAATTGTAAAATTGTGGATTCATATAAAATTATTCATTCTAGTTTATTACTTATGTAATAAGAGCATAGGCTTCCTAGCATCAAGGATGGTGCTATGTAACCATCTACACACTTGCAAATCAGTTCAATTGCAGACTGTTGTGGCTGTTATCTGTTGCAACTAAACTATTACGACTATTAGTCGTTGAGGTTTAGCATTTCCAACAAGAACAGTTGCATTTGTTTAACGTTATAATCATTACTATTACAATTTGAACCGTTGAAATAAATCGACGGATCCAACAGAAACATTATAACTGTTTGGTTTAAATGCCTATAATTAGGACTACTCGGACATTCATCAAGATGCATAGTTTTTTACAACAGAAATCTCTTTCTTGTATTCTCATTACATTCATTAATTCAGACAAATAGAGAGATTGATTTAGTTTTGGTTTGTTAAGACAATAGGAGTGTCTCTACATTCCAATTATAGTGTAATTGTTGTATTATGAGAGACTGACACAAACTGAGTTTCAGAAACTTATATAGAGGAGGGCGAATCTATATTTAGGATATAGCCTCAATGGTACACTCAATCTTCCATTCAAAAATAGTTACAATAATGTTCTTCTAACTTTGTTTACATAGTCTTTTTCTTCTAAATATACAGTATAATTAATTTTATCAAGATGTTTGGATTTCTAATATCCGACTATTCTAACTTAACATCTATATTGTGGAGGGAAGGTAATATTGTGTAAATTTTGTAGCAAATGAAAAAAGCAGATTGGATACTAAAAATATTTAGAAGGAAAATTTTTCTCAATGGTTAATAGAGCTCGCAATGAAAATTGTTTTTGAGTTTTATCGTGACAGGTGGTAGTGGTTGAGTTCAGGAAATTCTAAATGCGCACCACACTTGACTTAATGAGCAGACCATTTTCCCCTGGTGCTGGTGGCTACTTAGTCAAATGTGGTGCATGTTTAGAATTTTCCGTTGAGGTACTGTCTTAGAAAAAGAAAAAAAAAAAAAAAAAAAACAACTTAACATCTATAACGATATTTAATCTATTTATTATATCCAAAAAAAATTAAAAAATACAAGATTGGGCGTTGCATCCCACTGTTGCGACTCGGAGAAAGCCGATCGTGGGTCACATCACTTCCCCATCCCAGCAACCAATCACTTCGGACTATCTAAATCAACACCCCCACTCGCCCGCAAAACCTGCCCAGCTAAAAAGTCCGCTCCCTGACTTTCTCACCTCACCCCCAACTGCCACATTCCCCCAAAAATAAAACGCACCAAAACTTCACCAAACCCACAATCGAACCCATTCATTCTGACGGCATAAAATTTCTCAAGAGTGGGTCCCACCTCATTAAAAGCACCCACTGGTCCCTTCCCGGTGACCAACAAAACCCTAACCCTAGTTACCACTAACCTGACCACAATCCACTCACTCCCCTCCTCAGCTCCCCCTGCCTTATATACACAAATCAACCCCAGCCCAATCCAAGCCCTCTGCAAGCGTTCAACACTAACAACAAAGTCGATCTACTGCGGCGGCGATGGAGGCCGATTACATTGCAGAGGAAGAGGATTTTTGGAAATGTCGAAAGCACCCCTCGTCCCGGCGCCGCACCGGCGTCTGCCCCTCCTGCCTCCGCGACCGCCTCCTCCTCCTCTGCCCCGACTGCGCTAACCTACGCCCCTGCAGCTGCTTCCCTCCATCGTTATCATCCTCCGCCTCCTCTTCCTTCTCATCTCACTCCTACTCCATCGATCCTGCCAGATCCAGCGTCTCTGGCTCCATCGGATCCGTCGGCCGCGTCTCCAGCCTCATCGAGAGCGAGCCCGCGTTCCGCCGCACGAGATCGGCCGCCTTCCTCTTCCTCCGCCCGCCCCGATCGGATCCGGTCGAGGAGGCGGCGGCGGCGGAGAAGGGGAGAGGATGGGGAAGCTTTCTGGGGTTCTTGAAGGGGAGAGAGAAGGGTGAGGAGGAGAAGTTCTCGAGATCGAGGTCGGTTGGGGTTTCGATTCTCCATTCGGATTCGGCCGCGACGGCCGGAGAGGGGACGCTGAAGGCGAAGAAGTGGCAATTTCCGAGCCCGATGAGAGCGTTCCGGCAAAAAAAGACGGCGAGGGTCGTACAAGAACGGTCAGCGTTGTGTCGAGGATGATGACGATCGATCGATGATAAATAAATGATAACAATTTAGAATTTTAGAAATTGTTTTTTTTTTTTTTGGCTTTTTATTGCATATTGTATATATACATGTTAATTAATTTTAAATTTTTTTTTTTACTGGAACAATGTATTAGGTTGCAATAAATTTTTTTTTTTTTTAAAATAATTTTAAGAATCCTTTACTTTTAACCCCCCAAAGGAAACATTCTGCAAAGCATTCTGTTTAATCGTAAAGTGAATAATAGTCTAATTTACACTTTAAGCAAATTTCTAAACTAAAACACCGAGTTTTGTTAGAATGCGCATAAACTTTTATTAAAAAAATATATATATAGTTAGAGGAAATTTACCGTAAACTTGATAATTATTAAACCACATCTAGTAGTTTTAGAGAAAAATTGACTGAATGACGAACTCACAATTTAAGAAAATAAATGAATATATATAGAAAATAGTTTATCGAATAATATCCAGATTTGTGATGAATCTAATTTAAGTCACTTATGAAATGTGTTCTAGGATCTAAATTGGGAAATTCTATTCACACAAACCACTTTGTTTTAAGACACTCATAATTCCAGAAAAAAAATAATGATACAGGTATCCATTTCATACATCTCATCCAATTAAAAACAGAAAAGAAAATAAGCGTACATTTTTAAATCTGACAAGATGGCTGTTAATATTGACTAGGTTAATTTTTGAGGGTTAAAAGATTGGCTCCACTTAGTCAAACTGTACCAAAGTTGGTAATTGAACGTGTTATCCACGTATTTTATGGCGTTTAATAATCATTGCCAAGTCAGATTTAATGAGAATATATTTTATTTTATTTTTAGTTTAATTTTGTTTTGAAGAGAAGAATAGAGTAATAATGTACGTAATTTTAATAAATGACCCAACCATGGGGCATACGGTGGTGGGGTCTGGGGAGCAGCGACGCAACAAAAGCCCCTTATCTGTTGGGCGTCCCCATATCACGTGATGTCGTCGTTTTCCTTTTGGTCTCGAGCCTTTGCCCCTATGATGATGTTGCAATTCATGAAGAATTCCGAGCTCCGGCGACCGGCGGTGAACTGATTGCAAGCAAAGATTACATCATATCTGAACGGTGACATCCAGAATGGGATGTTAATTAGCTAGTCCCACCTTCTAACGTTTTAGGCGGGTCACGGTTCGATTTATCTTATAATCATCTAAATAGAAATCATATCATGATTTATAGACATAATTATGAGTTTTAAAAAAATTAATTGCATGATTTTTAATATATTAAATCATTTTATATATTTTTTGACATTGCAATTTGGTAATAAAAATTTAAAGATACAACCTACTTACTCATCATACTTTAAGACTCATTTGACTTGCACTAATAAGATTATTGAGTAATAAACTTATAATGTGCATATAATTAAAAAACAAATATGCTTTCTTTTTAAGAAAAAACTGAAAAGAATAAAAATGGAAAAGGCAAAACAATAAGTTATATTGTGCTAATTTTGACAGTTTTTTTTTCCCCTCAAAATCAGAATCAGTTAAAAAAAAAGCTAAAAAAGGAAATAGTTGTAATACGCCCGTAACGCCCCCAGTAGTGGGCTGTTGTGGCACACGTGCACGGCGTGCCATCATACTAGCCCCGTGCCTGACGGAAATCACGAGAATGCCACCGCACGGGATGTTCCCACTTTGTGAAACCGCATGCACATTGATTTTTAGTTTAACTGTATAATATAATTTACCAAAAACCAGCTGTACGCAGACTGCGTGCACGTACATGAATCACAGAATGCAGCTGTCTGTAAATTAATTAGTAATTAGGATGCATTGTATGTACCACCCTCTCCTTAGGTTCACTCTTCCTTGATAATATTATGACAGTAGTTTCCCTATAACTTCGGACTCCCCTTTTTTCTAGAAAACTATAATGTTGCTGGTTACTGTAGTTTCTCTTTAAAAAAAATATTACAATTACAATCAGACTAATTATCCATATAAAATATTCTCATTAAAAATAAATACAAAATTTATTTTTTTAGAAATATAATATATTATTATACTTCCAATAATAAGTCGTTAGTACTCTCGCATGTGATATATTTATTTTTCTATTTTTATTTTTATTTATTTTAATTTTTAGAGATAACTCCCAATACGATGGTCTTATTTTTATTTATTTATTCTGTAATTATTTGGTTCAACGAGTCAGTTAACTTTGGAGAGATAATTGTTAATCCACCAACTAACAGTTTGAAATTTGTGATGATTGGAACTGGGCGGGGAATCGTTGACATTTGCGTCGAGATAGAAAACGACAAAAGGATGCAAAAAAAGTTTTACCACCCGTCGAGAGAGTTTCCAAAAGAGCACACAATTTTTCTTAGTGAGCCTACTCTTTTAAGGGTCATTCGGACTTAAAATATGCCAGGGGACTCACCAGGAAAAATGGTGTGCTCCTTTGGAAATACCCCGATGGCGAAATTTTGTCGGTACCTGTTCGCGTTAAGCAATCAGCAATTCAATGGCGTTGGAGTTCGGACAATGTGGGTTGAAAATATGGTATATATATATTTTTTTAATTAGAGTTTAGTTGGTCTAACAAAAGTTTGTTTAACTATATGTCTAACAAACAAGAAAAGAATGTCTCTCAAAAGTCTCCTCAAGGCATCATGTTTATTTATAATCTGAAGAAAAATTTACGGATTGGAGCTTTTTTTTTATTTTTAAAAAAAGTCAGCTCAAGTGCATTATTCAAACTGTTCACTGAACTTAGGCCTGAGATTAACGGGAAAAATATTATTGTTTATACTTTTCCTTTTTGTTTATATATATATATATATATATATATATATATATATATATATATATATATATATACATAATTAGTCATGAGTCTCTTTCAAAAAATAATCGAGAATTTCTTCACAATGTTTTGTCACCTATTTTCTCAATACTCTAATTTTCTCTTTAGGAAAGAAAAAGAAAAAAATAAACAATAGAAAAGTCATACCATGTGCTTTAAATCTACAACCTGCTATAACCAGTTCTTGTCGTTTACCCTCAAGCCCATTTAATAGCTTTTCTTAAGGGTGAGCATAATTCAGCTAAATCCGAAATAACGGATTAAAACATATCTGAACAAATAAAAATGAATCAAACTAAAATTATATATATATATATATATATATATATATATATATATATATATATATATATATATATGAGAAAACAGAAAATTTACTCGCAATGAAAAGAGTTCCTTCATTAATGTTTAAGTGACCCAATAATTTTTCTTTAATTCTTTTTATGATTACAATCTCTACCTCTTTAATTTCTTTTGGATTAAATTTGATAAATTTTGGAGTTCATTTATCTTTTCATCAAATGCATATAAAATATTTTATTCATTGAAAACAGTTAATTTTGTGTAAACTTGATGGAGGACCAAATCAAAACTAAAATCCTAGAAATTGAATATGAGTGAACCCTAACGACTTGAGATCATAGTTCAAAAGAAATTTTTTAAAAAAGATTATTTGAGATAGGAGAAATGAATTGCAGTTCAAGTAACTTGCGTGAACTGCCAGCTCATTTTCATATATATATATATATATATATCTCTCTCTCTCTCTATATATATATATAGAGAGAGAGAGAGATGATAAAACGGAAAATTCACTGGCGATGAAAAAATGACACGTGACGCCACTCAAGCTAACAAATAAATGATGAAAGTAGTTATGAGAGGAGAGAAAAGATTTGATTTAAATTTGATATCATGAGTGACGCCATGTATAATTATTTTTATTGGGTCACCTCAGTACTAGTGAACGAATATATATATATATATATATATATATATATATATATATATATATATATATATATATATATATATATATATATATATATATATATATATATATGAGAAAAATGGAAATGAACTGACAGCTTATGCAAGTTATTTGAGGTACAGTTCATTTCCATTATCTCCAATAATTTTTTTTAAAAAAATTCTTTTGGATTATGATCTCGACCCCCTAGGATTCACTCATACATAATTTCTTGGGTTTTAGTTTTGATTTGGTCATACATTAAGTTAACACAGTTTTTAACGATTTTAAATGAATAATAACATTTCGTAACCACTTGATGAAAGTTTAAATGAACTCCAAAATTTATGAAATTTAATTTTATTAAGGTTAAAGAGATAGAGATTCTAATTCTAAAAAAATTGAAGAATTACTGTATTTTTGACCTCTTGCTCACATTACTTTTCCTAAGCTAGCGCTTCACCTGCAGTAATATATATATATATATATATATATATATATATATATATATATATATATATATATATTCAATACCAATTGCATAACTTTAAGAGATTTACTTACTAAAATGATTAAAGTTATATATATATTTTTAAAAGTTTTATTCAAAATTTGATTACTAATCCAATCAAACTTAACCAAATTAGTTTGGTTCGGTTTAGCTTACCCTTTCTAATTGGTTCAGTTCGATTTTGCCGAAATTGACAAAAAAACAAATCAAAACCGACCGATACTCACCCCCTAGCTTTTCTTAATCTTAAGTAATACATGCATTGCACATGTCTCCGTTGCATGAGCTTCTGGTGATCATTTCGCTCATAATAATTCATTTCGCAATGAATATAGTTGTTAAAATAAGTGGTTTTTCCGCACTTCCACTATCTAGCTAGAAAAAAAGGATCCAGACCTGCACGACTTTTGTTTATTTAAAATGGATAAAATTCAAGGGTTCACCTGCTTGTTTAAGCCCATGAAACTAGAGTAGCCGGTCTATTTGAGGAGTTTCATTTCGGCACCCTCATTGGGCTGGGGCTCTAACTCTCAAAGCTTACGGAGTTGTTCGGACCCAATATTAGCCCAGTGGTTTCTCACAGTAATTTACAGTGTTCAATAAAACTGGGTGGTTCAATTTCTAGATTTAATGGAAAGATTTAATTTGAGTTATTAATATAAGTTACTGTCCTATTACCAAAAAAAATAATAATACAAAGAATAACAGCAGCAGCAGCAATATAACAATAATGATAAATAGAAAATAAAATCCATATAATATATAATTAAATCATTTCTTTGAGCTTTTTTATTTTTATAAAGTCTTTCTAAGAATATAAAAGTTTTTAGATTTTTTCTAAATACTACAAAATTCAAAAAGCAAACAAAGTAGAAATTAAAAACGGCTGGCTCCATGCCAAGTACCGTTCTAGCCCTTTCCTCTTTCAAAAAACCCATACACAAGGCGAAACGTTAATCTAGATCATAAGGGTATTCCAGTTATTTTATCCCACCCCATATGATAATCTCCGCCGTTATTCAATCCCCATCCTACCATCAACAGCCTACTCACTTTATCTCCATCAAAAAAAAAAAAAAAAAAAAAAAAAAACAAACGAATGAAATAAGAGAGAGAAAGATAATTAGGAGAAAGACTCCGTACCTATCTCCGGCCGGGCGACCAAAAAAAGGTTGAAAAAGAATTGCGGCGGCGGCGGCGAGAATGGGAGGAGAAGGGGCGGTGATCTTCACTTACGGGACGCTGAAGCGGGGGTTCTCGAACCACGGGCTGATGCAGGAGATGATCCGATCCGGCGACGCCTCCTTCTTCGGCACCGCCCACACGTGTGATCCCTTCCCACTCGTCTGCGGGCCCTACCACGTCCCCTTCCTGCTCAACTTCCCCGGCGCCGGCCAGCACGTGCGGGGCGAGCTCTACTCCGCCGCCCCCGCGAGATCGGGCGCATGGACGAGCTCGAGGGCACGTGCCGCGGCCACTACGAGCGGCTGCCGATCAGGATCAAGATCTTCAAGGAATTCGAAGACGGGGGAAGCGGGGAGGAGATGGAGGTGGAAACGTACTATGCTTATCAGAGCTACGCCGGAGAGTTGTGGAGGAGGAGTGGGGAGAGGGGATTCGAGGTCTACTGGGAGCAGGAGGCGACGGGATACGTTAAGCGTAAAGATCGGCCGCAGGACATCACATTTCTTGATCAGATTCGGATCTCTGTGGCCTCCAATTAATTAATATCTGCGATTATTTTATAATTGGCGTAATATTCCGAATCGCCGGCGCGCCAGCTGTAAAATTTTCTTCTTCCTTCTTTTTTCTTTTTTATTTTAATTTGGATTTTTATTATGATGAAACCTATAGACTTCATTATTGAGTTCTTATGCTTGGATAAAACTAAGAGGTGACAAAAAGACTTGTGTCTACATTTAGATTTTTCTTTCCAATAAGAAATCTCTAACTCATAATTTATGAGAATATTTTTGTGCATAGGTCATTAAGAAATCTCTACCACTAACGCTAATTAAGAGCCAGTTCATGCCACGTGTTCACTTTCCTTTCTAGTATGTCATATTGGGAACTTCTAAAGGGGCACAAGGTTTTTCCTAGTGAGCCCAGTTAAAACTTCCACTATATAACAAGTATGTCCTGGAAAAAAATTACCTATATTGTCCTCTGCTTCTCCCGCTGCCTCCCCCTCCCGTGCGCATCCGTTCGGACTGACAATCCGAACGGATCTCGGCTGTTCGGACTGTCAGTCCGAACAACCGAGAATCGTTCGGACTGTAAGTCCGAACGAATTCGGACTGTAAGTCCGAACAGTCCGAATTCGTTCGGACTTACAGTCCGAACGATACCCGACTGTTCAGACTGTCAGTCCGAACAGCGGAGTTTCGTTCGGACTGACAGTCCGAACGAATCCCGTTCGTTCGTACTGGCATCCCGAACAGTGGCCATCAACTCGGCCTCTGAATATTCCAGTGGTTAATTGATTTATTTAGTTGTAATGAAAGTAACGCCAGTGTATGGACTTTTATTATTAAGTATTTATATATTATTATTGGAATTTAGGCAAGGAAGCAAGAAAACATACAATTAAATACGGATACACATCACCAACCACATTGATACACTGATACATCAATCAGTGCAATACAATGATACACCGACGCACAATGATACTCCAGATACGAAAATATAATGATACTGCTGATACACAAATACACAGATACTCATGATACACCGAAATAATGATATAATGAAACATGAATACTCCGATACATTGATATTTCGACACAACTATGATACAATGAAATAGTATTTATATTAAAAGGAGAAAAAGCGAACAAGAGAGATCATTACATAGAAAAAATCATAAATTCAACATAACTTGATATGTTTGCAAGAAATAATTTTACAGCGGCCACTTCAAGTTACATACATTATCCATATCATTACATAACTCGTGCAATGATCACTGTCTCCTTGTTTTTCTCGGGGGATTACGTCTGCTTCTGGTTCGAGTCATAATTGCCGTATCGGGTGCATTAGGAGTGGATTGATCTGGTGTTGGTTCTTCCGCTTGCTCTTGTGGTGGTTCTTCTTCAAATTGAGTGCAACCGGTTAGCACGGCTTTGATCTTCGCAAGTGCAGTAAATAACAATCTAGATCGCTTCTTGAATGCCTTATCCCCTTGCGCAAGTAATGGATCGATTATTGCTTCTATGCGTGTATATCTCTATTATATTAATGGACACAAAAACAATAAGCAGCAGAAGAACTGGTTAACCATATTGAACATAAAATTATGAAGATATATGGTTATTACCTCATCATCGACATTTGCCCGGGTTGCTTGAATTCCTTCCTCTGCTGGGGGTTCATCTGGTACTACTCCAAGGAAGCGTTGTGAAACTTTAAATAACCAAGAAATATAATCTGACATGCAATCAGATGGGTAGTCAGCAATAGACCCACGGTGCTCCAGATATAATACGTGATCATACCAATTTATCCACATCTCCTCAATGTGCGTGTACTTTACCACATAACTATTGGCTGTTATACCCCGTGCTTCACGTAATGCTGAGAATGGTGGAGGTAGAACATACTGTTGACGACCAAACTGCCTTAGTACACGCACTGGATGATACGGCTCAATCACGCTGAAAATCTTCAACGTACCCATAAAAAATGTAATTTCTCTGAACGGATATTTCTCTCTATAATTCCGATATGGATCCCAATCAACCTGCATGTACGTTGGATACAAAGAAATACATTAGTTACTGTGACAAAACCTGCAAACTAAATAAGAATATGAAAAAGGGGAAAATATTACCTGGTTGCCTGTGAGTTTATCTAGACTTGACCGAATAGACTGCACATATGATTGGGAGATATTGTGATCCCGTCTGCTCTTCCGGTGGTAAAAGATAGGCTCGAGACCGGCATAAAACTTGGAAAATGAGCAAATATCCAAGCCTGTAGTAGTGTCAAATACCCCGCAATCTGAGCAACGTTAGCTCGAGAAGCAAGCCCAAGCTGCCTATATAACCATGCAAGAGCACCAGCACCCGATGCGAACGTATGAATATCTTCGAGATCATGCAGCAATGGTAAGTAATCAATGGAAACTCTCGTACAACTCTTGTCCGCGAAGAGCGTGCAACAAAGAAGATAAAGTAAATAAGCCCTTGCAGTGTCAGTATCGACAACCCCGCAGAATCTTTCTCGTAACCAATCTAGTCGAACCGATGCACCGCCTTTGGTATTGAGCTCATTCCACGCTTCATCATAACTGACGTCCAAGGAATGAGTAATTGTATCAGCAGCTTTACGTGAAACTGCTGATACTTGTTGGCAGACGGATTTTCCAACAACAGGTAAGTCAAGCAAACAGAAAATATCATCCAACGTGATCGTCATCTCACCAAATGGCATATGAAATGTGTTTGTTTCAGGATGCCATCTCTCAACAAATGCACTAACCTCAACAGCGCTAATGTACTGGTAGGAGCATTTCACCAATAGATACAATGAAGACCCACGTACTAATTCCATAAAACGGGTGTTTGGCTCAGGTGTTAACAATGACCATGCACTTATTTTTCTCCAGTGACTAATACATCGAAGTGGATCTCGTTTCTGTATATATACTATAGTCTTAACATATGCACACACACAGTAGAGTAGTTTAAGGTTTAAAGCGGAAATATTACCTCATCTTTTAAAACGAAAAAAGCAACGTGCGTCTTAAAACTCTTCAGTACTGATAAATCAACTGGACCCCGATAATTTGACCCATGAAGATCATCTTCAGAGCCTTCTGCATCAGTATTCCCTTCTTCTAGTCTTTCACTATCATATCTCATCAAATTCGGAGTTTCTATATTTATTTCAGTATCTACGGCCACTTCGATTGCTCTCTCTCGTATCGACCGTTAGATTTCTGGTCGAGATGCTACTTTCTTCCTCCTTAACGAGGCCGTCGGTCGAACGCGAGAAGATTCTGCCGGATCCATCTATGTAACACAAAAATATTTTATTTATAGAAACTTTTTATCAAAACAATAAATTAATTATGAGCAAATAAGTAGTAATAAAGTATAATTTGCTACAAATATAATATTTTATCTATTAGTTTTCAATTTCTAAATTAATTAATAAATTTTAATATTAACACCTATAATTAGAAAATAACTACTTGTTTCGCAAATTTTACAACTACGATTACAAAATTATATTTTCTTCATAATTATAATCTAAATATTAAATAAACAAAATTAACAAAAAAAATGTACTCGTTTAGAATCTCCCGAATGTAAATTATTATCAAACCATACAAGAAGTTTTCAGTTTTCAACACAGTTACAGAGCATATAAGAATAAACAAAATAAAACAAAATTAAATTTAAATTAAAGGAAACTTATAGTAGAGCTCAAAAATTCTGGACCGATAAGAAATCAGGTGTTGGGGTGTTGCAGCGGACACTGGAGGCAGAGGGTGTGGCAGCAGCGGGTGGGGGCGGAGCGCGTTGGGACGGGCGGAGGGTGGGGGGGCCGGGCGAAGGCGGGTGGGGGGGGGGGGGGGAGGGGGTAGGGGCGGCGGATGTGGGGGCGGGCGGAGAGCCTGGGTCGGGCGGAGGGGGTAGGGGCGGAGCCGGGTGGGCGCGGGCGGGCGGAGCTAGATTGGGTCGGGCGGAGATGGGTGGGGGCGGAGGGGGTAGGAGCGAAGGAATTACGGGGCAGGCGGAGCTGGGTGGGGTCGGGCGGAGCTGGGTGGGAGCGGAGGGGGTGGCGGCGGGGGGTGTGGGAGCGGGTTGGAAGGAGAAGAGAGGAGAGAGATCTGAGTTGAGAAGGAGATGATGAGAGGAAGTGAGAATAAGGGAAGGGTATTTTGGAAATTAAATTGGGCTCACTAAGAAATTTTATCTCATTCTAAACTTTTACTGGGCTCACTAGGAAATCTGGGCTCACTAGGAAAAAAGTTGTGCCCCTTTAGAAGTTCCCGTCATATTTACTAAAAGAAAATTTCAAATTAAATTTAAAAAGAACACACTAAGAAAATTATCTGCACATGCATCATAATTTTAGTGGACTGTCCATAAAATGTGTCCTGCAATCCACATCCATTGTTCACTTCAAAAGAATAGAGGTTGCTGCTCTTTAAAAATAGAATTAACGTTTCATAATTTCCAGTTTAGTTTTATTCTTTGTTGGCTGAAATTGCAGGCAAGGTACTTAGCGACATGTGTAGCCGTCAAGGTTGCACATAATCAAATGAGGTTACTAGAAGTTAAGAACTCAAAAAAGCTAAAAAAATTGAAGGGGTTTTTACATACCTGTCCCTTACATCTTTAAAAATTAGAATTTAGTCCCTCAAATTCTTTACATTACTACAATTCAGTCCTCCAAACATAATTTTTGTCCAAATTTCCCATTATACACATGAGTTACTTCAATTTAGTCATCTATTCTCTCTTCCTCTTCTTATTGGATTCCTCTCTCCATTCTTCTTCTCTTTCTCTCTCTTCCCTCTTCTTATCCCTTTTCTTATTGGGTAACTGAGATTAACTGGAAGGGAAAAGAGATAAAGGAGAAGAATGGAGAGGGAAATACAATAAGGAGAGGAAGAGAGGAGTAAGAAAAAAAGAAAAAATTAAAGTGAAGTACCTCAGGAATATAATGAGAAATTCGGGCAAAAAATATAGCTAGGGGACTAAATTGTGGTAACTTAAAGAATTTGGGGGACTAAATTATAAATATGAAGATTTGGAAGAGTAAATTCTAATTTTTAAAGATGTAAGGGACAGATATGTAAAAACCCCAAAATTGAAATGTGGACAATATCTAAGTGCCAATTCATAAAACGTTATATAATCAATCAAGCCTCTTGAGAGTCGGCTTCAACAGAGGAACTAATAGATAGGTACTTCGATTAAATGGGGCTAAGTGCCCCCCTGACCCTGGATGCCTCCACCTCTCCCTCATGCTTGCAGTTAATTCTACTTGAAAAGATTTTTGGGCAGTCCAGGGATCTTTCTCTTCCATTAGACACGAGCAAACAGAGATGCAACAAGCAAAAGAAATATTGACTTTTTGAAAACCTTCCCAGCAAAAAGAATTCAGCAGCCTGATTTTCTATCTAAACAAGGTCATGTGGCAGGCTAGGTTATCCTCTAGATCCGGAATTTCTCAAATTATAAGCGAGCAATAACCACTTAAATTGATAGATTTCAATTTTCAACCTACATAAGAGGCATGACAGAGCTTTCAAGGGTCCTACGAAGATCTTGCCACCTAGCTTGAAGGATATAGGAAAGGGGTATTTACTGATTTGTCCCTCAAATCTTTATATATTATGATTTTGTCCTCCAAATCTTAATATTTAGGATTTTATCCCCCAAATCTCATAAGTTACAACAATTTAGTCCTCTTCTTTAACTTTCCCTAACAAAGTTAAATATTTGACCATTTTACTCCTCTTTTCTTCTTCTCTCTTCATCCTCTCTTCTTCTTCTCTCTTCCTCCACTCTTCTCCTTTTCTTCATTATTTCTCCTATCTTTCTCCTCTAATCTCCTTCTCTTTTCCTCCTCTCTTCTCCTTCTCCTATTTTGGAGTTAATTCATATTTTAAATTCATATAGAAATATAGGAGAAGAAAAGGAGAAGAGAGGAGGAATATAGGAAAAATAATGAAGAAAAAGAGAAGAGAGGAGGAAGATAGAAGAAGAAGAGAGGAGAAAAATAGAAGAAGAAAAGAGGATAAAATGGTCAAATATTTAACTGTGTTAGGAAAAGTTAGAGAGGGGAACTAAATTGTTATAACTTTTGAGATTTGGGGGACAAAATCTTAAATATGAAGATTTGGAGGACAAAATCATAATATATAAAGATTTGAGGAACAAACCAGTAAATACCCCTATAGAAATTATTGACAATTTCGGCAGAATAAAATACCTGCATTATTGCTGCATTCCAACAGCCATCTATTGCTGCATTCCAACAGCCATCTATTGCTGCATTCTAACAGCCATCTATTGCTGCATTATTGCTGCATTCTAATGGCCAGCTGACTCAATCTTAACAACATGTCAACATATAATCGATTGGTCCTCTTCATGTTAGCATATGTTTGAGTTTGGTATCTGTGGAAAGTTCAACTGAAATAGACAAGAAAAATATTAGTTTTATAGATACCACTAATGATAAGACATCTGTCATTGAGAAATCAATAATACCGTTACCAACCAAGAAAGCAACAGGTCGGAAATATTCCAAAAGGGAAAATAATGCATGAAAGCAATATTACAAATGCAAGCAATTGATCAATTATGATTTGAGAAAATCATATGCAGATGTGGAACGACCGTAGGACTCAAAGTGGAAAAGCTTTGATGTCCTCTTGCGTTCTGATACAGAGACTTCATAGCTTCCAACAATGTCAAAAGACAATAATTGCACAAAACGGGAAGAAGAAATTTTCATCGCATCGATAGTAACCAGGCAATTGGTTTTAACTAGAGCTGCTTACTGGGCCGGGCGGCCCGTTGGGCACGCCCAGCCTGGCACGTGCTGGGCACGGCCCGGCACCTCGGCTCGGGCCGTGCCGCGGCACGAGACGGCCCGGCATGCCGTATTTTTTTTTTTTTTAAATCTAGCTGTTGCGGGTGTTTAGGAGGGTTTTTGCAATTTTTTTTTGCAAATAGCCCCTCCAACGGCTAATTTTATAGCCGTTGAGGATTTCTTGCAAAAAACATTTGCAGATTTTTCCCCCAACAGTCAAAATAGCCGTTGGGGGGTTTTTGTAATTTTTTTTTGCAAATTAAAACCTTTCTTTCTCTATAAATACCTCATTATCTCCTCTATTATCATTCATCATTCTTATACACAAAATTCATTCTCTAAAATCTTCTAAAATCTTTAATTCTCAAAAAGTTTCGAGCAAAACAAGTAGCAAGTTTCAATCAAGTGATCAAGAAGTCTAAAATAAGTAAGTCTCCCAAACAAGATCCAAGCAAGTTTTCTCATTGAAGTAAGGTTTTCTTCGCTATTTCGGTTTCCAGTTTCATCTCTCTAGCTAGATATTTCACTCTCTCTCTCAAATAATTCAGCGGTTAACAGGTATTTATAATTTAAAATTTTTTTGAGAATTTTAATTTGTTTTTTTCAGGATTTTATTAAAATGGATCCACACTCGTCTGGCGCTTCTTGCTCTCAAGCCACGAGTTTTTTTACTTCATTTTTAACTGATGAAGAATATCAAAATTTATGTCAATCCTTAGAACAACATTCTCAAGTACCATTTTCTGTATCTGAGGAAGAACCAACTGATACAACCATACCCGAAACACAAACTACCATATCTATTAGGGCTGTTAGATCGGACATATGGAAATATTTTGAAAAAATAATAGAAAACAATGTTAGAAAAGCTAAGTGTAAACACTGTCATAAAATTTATTCGTTTCCTTTAGCTAGTGGAATGAGTCATCTTAAAAGACACCTAGAAAAAAATCACCCACCAAATGTACCACATCAAACACAAATAAGCACATTTGGTGGATCATTAGGTATACGTAAATATGATCCAATTAAAACAAGAGAATATTTAGCAAGATTTATAATACATGACGAACAATCACTTATTTTTTCGAAAAATCGCAAATTTGAAAGATTTTGTAAATCAGCATTTACTGACGAATATAAAAAAGTCTCACGCTCAACATATACATCCGACATGTTCAAACTATATAAAGAGCATAGGGACACTTTAATAGCTATTTTTACTTCTTTAATTTTTAGAGTTGCTATAACTGCAGATTGTTGGGAAGTTAAAAATATGACTAATTATCTATGCGTAACGGCACACTATATAGATCAAGAATGGTGCATACAGAAAAGAATAATAGGGTTTACGGTATTTGAATTTCCTCACAATGCACATAATTTATCACAATCCCTTCTAAGTGTTTTTTTAGAATTTAGAATAGATAAAAAAATATTTACCATTTCTTTGGATAATACTTCTGAAAATACGGCCGCAATTAGAATTCTTAAAAGTATGACAAAACCAATTCTAGATGGAAAATTATTTCATGTTAGGTGTATTTGCCACATACTAAACTTATGCGTTCAAGATGGATTAAAAATAGTAAATGATTCACTAATAAAACTTAGGTATACATTACTTTTTATTAAAGATAGTGGGCCAAGAAGACAAACATTTAAACAAATATGTAAAAATATGAAAATATCACCTAGAATTGTACCTATAGATGTTAGAACAAGATGGAATTCTACATATAAAATGTTAAACATAACTATTCAGTATAAAAATATAATAAATACTTTTAATGAAATGGAGTCATCAATATATAGTTTAGATAATAATGAATGGCACCAGTTGCATTGCATTTCTAAGTTTTTAGGCAAATTTGAAAATGCATCTAGAGCACTGTCAGGAACTTATTACCCAACTACACACATTGCATTATATTATCTAACCGAAATTAGTTCGATTTTTAATGAATGTAGAAATCACTCTATACTTAAAAGTATTGTTGAACCTACGGAAATTAAATTTAATAAATATTTTAAAGATTTTTCATACTTATTATATTTTTCAACTATTGTAGATCCCCGTTGCAAGTTAGATGGACTTGAAATTTTAATAAATTTATTTTATACAAATATGTCTTATGAAAATAATGTAAGGGATTTAGTTAATGATATTAAAACATGTTTAGGTATTATGTATAAAACATATGAAGATATGTATGGTGTGCCAACACAAACTACAAAAGAACCATCTACTAGGGAAATTCGTAATCCAATAATATCATCTGTATTTCACAGGAAAAAGGCAAGACAAACTAGTACATATTTTAATGAATTACATTATTATTTAGAGAGAGCTAACTATGAAGATAACGCATCCCGTGAAAATTATGAATCCTTTGAAATTTTGGCATGGTGGAAATCACAGGAAAAAACATATCCCGTGCTTTCCAACATGGCCCGTGATCCACTAACTCCTCTAGTGTCTACTGTAGCATCAGAGTCTACTTTTAGCGCAGGTGGTAGAGTGCTTACGGACTTGAGAACCTCAATGGCGTCGGACACATTAGAGATGTGTGTCTGCTTGAAGGATTGGTACGACGCAGAAGATAGGGAACAAGACTTGACTAATGAAGATGTACTAGAGACCTTAGGCTTAACAGAAAAAAAATAAAGCTTGATTAAAAGTATTTAAATTTGTAAGGATATTCATGTATTTTCAATTTTTTTTTTTAATTTTTAACTTATAAATCTCTTAGAAAATATATTAAGAACAAGTTGAGAATGACGACTAGGGTCCTCTCCCCTCTTTTTAGGTTTTGTATAACTTCTAAAGAAATTTATAGAGCAATTATATGAATGTAACAAGATGAAATATAATATAATATTTGTATTTATTGTTATTACAATGTATTAAATCTCCTCTTTATTTTTTTTTTTAAAATAACCCGGGCCGGGCCGGGCCGGCCCAGGCACGGCACGGGCCTGCCGTGCCGTGCCGGCGGGCCGAGCCCAGGCCTAGGCCCGGGCAACCGTGCCGTGCCGGCGGCACGGCACTGTCGGCGAAAAATTCTGGAAAAGCAAAGCAGATCCACGAATTCAGAGACGGAAGCCCGCAATTCATCGGATCCGCGAATCTAAGAAACTGAGGTCCGCAAGTCTAAGAAACTGAGGTCCGCGAACCTGAAGATTGAGGTTCGAGATCCAGATGACAGAACAGGTTCGCGAATCTAAAATTGAGATTCGCGACACTACCCATAGCTTTCGGGTGGGGGTTTAATACAAAGTCACCTGACCCGAATAGTAGGGTTGCCACCTCGGATCATGGGGCTAACTACCAAACGAATGCAGCGGCGTCACTTCGGTCGTGGGAGCAACCGCCTAACGAATATAACGGCACTTCTCGAGTAGTGGGAGCTAACGGTCGAGTAAAATATAGCAGGACGTTACTCCAAGCCCCCTATAAAAGGTGGGAGCGAAAGAGACACAAAGACAGACAGAGGAAGAAAGAGAGAGACAGAGGCAGACGTCTTCTTTCAGAAATTACTCCTTGTGATCAAGAGCAAAGAGCCTTTTTTCTTTCTTTCTTTTAGCCAACTGAGAGAGATTGTACGAAGTGTCAACGGAGAGCAGGATCGTCCTCTATAGATACCTAGAAACCCAGCCTTAAATAAAGAGGAAGTCTATCTTCCTTATCTTCTGTAAAACGGGAAACCGTTAGATTGTAATCTTTTATTGATAGATTGTCAGTAAAGAGAAATTCAATTTTTATGGCGAACAGAAGGTTGGCGACTCCGCTAGGGATCTACCATCACCTCCGGTGACTTGGTGGTGGCTCAATCCGATGACATTCCAGTTGACAGTATGGTCGACTCGCTCACCATTTCCGTCGACCAGCAAAGGTATGAAGAATTTCTTTCTTCAGGCTTCAAGAGTCCTACTTCCCTAAGGGGATACCATAAAATCTCCAAGGGGTCAATTCTCAAGGAGATGGCAATAGCCCAGTAGAGGGAATCAACGGACCAAGATAGTCCGAAATCCCCTTCTTTAACAACGGGCTCTTTGCCAGTCCCGATAAAGACTCTTGATCTCTCAAGCAAAGTGGACTAAGGTCCCCGCTTCAACAAGGGGAAGCGACCACTACCCGCCCCGCAAAGCTGCGGAGAAGGAGTTCCTCTCACTCGTACAATGAGGAGAAACCTGAGGAGAAGCAAAGCTTGTGACCTTCACGGGAACGCACAACAAAAGGAAAATGCCAACTCATCTCGACAGAAACCTACGATCTAAATATGGAAGCCTAAGGGCGAGGTTGGCAAAGATGCAGAAGGATTCACTCACGTTTCCTACAGGAAGCGGAGTGAACCCGTCAAAATTGTTCATAGTCGATGCGGAGCATACATTCGCGTCCCAAGGGGAAAATCTGAAGAAGCTCGCGAACATCAAATTCGCAGAAAGTGCATGCCTATCCGCGAGGCTGAAACTCCAAAGTCCCTGAGGTTATCTCTCACAAATGAGCCCATCACAAGGGACTCCAGTGCAAGAGATCTTAGGGACTTCTAAACAGAAGAAGAGAAGAATCCCATGTATCTCAATGCCACTGTGAACGACTGATCAATGCAGTACTGTCTCACTGTCATTGTTCATCTCATGCCCGATCCTCGGTGTTTTATCGATTGTCGTCTCCATCAATATCGCCATCCCAATCGGCAAAAAGGAGACGACGAGGGCTCGAGTTTTCTGAACCGGAATACCCCGTGATGACCTCCAACATGATAAGCGTTGAAAAAAAGAAGAAGAAAAAGAAGGCGAAGAAAGTCTCCGAAGAAGAAGCTTCTGACCCAGAGCTCTCTTCGAGTTCGAAAGACCCATCCAATGAAGAGCGAAGAGTTTTTCGGCACACTCGACTCAAAAGTAGGGTGGTGATCCCTATGAATTATAGACAGATGGCGGGGATCTCATCTGATGAAGAAAATATAGCCAAGTCTGTTATGGCTGATTCACAGACGTCCGATTCATTCTTAGAAGACTCCACCTCTGCGTATATGACGCAAAACAATATCCCAGAAGAGTTCATGCGGAGAATGGAGGAGCAAGATAGGCATATCCAGCAACAGCAGAACGCCATCAGCGAGCTTAAAGATATGCTACATGTTCTGATGGAGTTGGAAAAGGTTAAACTAAAGAATGCAGGAAAGAAGACCGAAGAAGAAGGTCATGGTCCTCATAACAATCGAGAAGAAGAAGAACATCATAAAGATGATAACAACCGCTCCATGCACCAGGAAGGAAATACAAATGCTGTCTGGATTGAGAGCTTCCAGAACCAACTGAACGCCCTTATGCATAAGGGCGACCTACAAGAACTGGGTGTAGTAAGGCCATATCTCATGGAGTGGGAAACGGTATCGTTCCCAAAAAGTTACAAACCGTTGAAGCTCAAATTTTTTGATGGTAGAGGATCGCCAAACCAACACCTCTACTATTTTAAGTCGCAGATAGGGCATTTATCCGGAAATGACCCTATTATTACAAGAATATTTGTTAGCACCTTAAACGGGCTAGCTTTTGAATGGTTCCGGAGATTAGAACCGGGAACCATCAATTCCTGGAGCGACATGGAGAAAGCCTTTCCACTCGATTCTATGAAGATGATATGGAGGTATCAATGCCGGCGCTTCTAGCCGCTAAACAAAAGAAAGGAGAGTCAGCCCGGGACTTCATCAAAAGGTTCCGGAATGATTCTCTCAGATGTCCGCATGGGATGCCAGAAAAGACCCTGGTAGAAACCTGTCGACATAATTTATCGATCAAGATTCTAGCCAGGATGAGGATCTCGCCCTACAAGCTGAAGAAGCTGAAGAAATCGGGCAAATGCTTGAAGAAGAGGGAGGCGAGTAGAAACCGAAGCGAAGTGGTGATAACAGCTATAAGTCCCGACCCCGAGGATATAAAGGAAAGGAAACAATGGTCACTGATGCGCCACAACCTACGAAGACTTCCCCGAAGCTTCACCCTCAGACGCGAATGCTGCAAAAGCAATACTCCTTTAAGGATGAGCACACGAAGACTATCTTCAACCTTCTCATGAGTAAGAAGATGCTGAAGTTGCCAGAGTCTAAAAGTCCGGAGGAAGCTGGGAAAGTTAATGATCCTAACTACTGTATCTACCATAGGATCATTAACCACCCCACCCAAAACTGCTACATCCTTAAAGACAAAATTCAAGCATTAGTGGACGCTAATGTCATCAAGCTTCAAGAGCACCAGAAGAAAGTGACCGCGAACATGGTGACCGTCAAGTTCGGTAAAGCGCCCCACTGGATAGAGTCAACAGTTCAAGATGGAGTGCAGCCCATCCATAAAGGCACGATGCAAGTCATAAATTTCGACCCACACCAACAGCAAAAGAAAGGACTATTCCCTTTTGAAACTGATAGGAGGAGATACTTTGGGTATATCCTGATCTCCTACATGATGAACAATGGAGTTCTAGTTCCTCTGGGAAGAAGCGAAGAGAGAGGGTCTTCACCTCCAATGTCGTTTCCGTAATTCCCGAAGACGATGAGATCGTTCCTGCTCTGACCGATTCGGAAAAAGAAATCGAAAATTCCTTGGTCGCCGATGCAGACCCTCTCTCTAAGGGGACCCGTTCGGGAAAAAATTACTTAAAGAATTATGGCCAAACAACAGATTCTCAACCATCTCCAGAGAAGGTCAAACAAAAGAAGCTGAAGTTTGACAAAGCTCTAAGGAAGAAGGGAAAAGAACTTGCGGAAGACTCGCGAAAGTCATTCCAGTTCGACATCCTAACACAGTTGGCCAATATCCCTGCAAGGATAACCTTGTACGAGCTCCTGAAGCTCTCCAAATCTATTAGGGAAGCTTTAAGAGAGGCTCTGCAAGATTCGGAAGTATTCTTGGAGCAAATACCAGAGACGATTGAAGGAGAGTCTCTTTGCGCGACCTGTCACAAGATTTCTGGCAAAAACATCCCTTGCGTCACCTTCTCTCTGGAAGATATGCAAGTCAGAAGTAATAAGCATCATCGCCCTTTGTATTACAAGGGATACATAGGGTCTACGGAGATTGATCGTATTCAAGTTGATCCAGGCTCGACTTTGAGCATCATGTCGCGAAGGATGCTACGGTATCTTGGAGAGCCAATGAACAGATTGGCTGCAATCAACACTACCATCTTCAGGTTCAATGCTAACGGTAGTAGACCTTTGGGTAAAATAAAGCTCAAGTGTCAAATCGACGACCTGAAAACGGAAGTCACGTGTTACGTGATAGATGCGGACACGTCATACAACCTGCTGTTGGTGAGACCCTGGATCCATAGCAATCTAATCGTGCCCTCTACGTTACACCAATGCATGAAGTACGTCGACGAAGACGCGAACGTGAGGACACTCATTGCAGAGAAACAACCCTTCAAAGGAGTTGAAAACTACTTTACTGACGCATTGCTCTATCAAGATACGTTTGGCGTCGCAGATCGGCTCGTTCAGGATGACTCTGATAGTGGCGAAGAGGCTGATACAGAATCAGGATCCGAAGATTCGAAATCCGAGGATGTAATCTGGGATGGTGAGTCCATTGTGATAAGCCTCGAAGGCCTTGATGTAAATAACGCCGTTCACTCTGATGGTGAATGGGTGATAAATGAAAATCTGGAATTTGCTTATTCTTCTGGTGTTGATTCTGAGCCCTCAAGCACTAGCACAGATGCATTTAGCGACTGTGTAAATGAGATATATTCTCTGACTTCCTTCTAAGCACCTATCCGATCATGCTTATATGAATTAAGTGATGGCGTTGAAAGAGCTGACCAAACTATTTTTGAGGTCCCTCCCAGAAGTGGAACCCAAAAGGCCATAGTATTTGGAAGAGTAAGTCATAGGAACAAAGAGAAATGTTCAGATTCTGAGGAAGAACAGGGAAAACCTGAGTTCTTCTATTACGATGAAAATTCCCATGGAATAATGAAGAAAATGGGATACAATCTGGCCAAAGGCAGGGGGTTGAATTTCGGAAAAGGAAGGAAGACAATCCTTCAACCTTTTGACCCCGAAGGGAAGATGCCAGACTATTACCAGAAAACCGGCAGGGGGTTGGGATGCGTCACCACTTCCGAGGCCTCCTCAAACGACAAAGCTGAGAAAAGACAGTACGATCATTCGTCAGAATCATCATGCTGGGATTCAGATGTCAGCACAGGTGCGATTTTCCATGAAGTATCCGCGAACATGGCATCTGCGATCCACGAAGACGAAGATTTGAAGGAAACTTCACCAGAAAGGGACGACCCTTGGGACAAGCATCTTAATAGGGAGTGGGAGATTCAGTTTGAACAACGGGAGCCCCCAACTGAAGATAAAGTGACCCAAATCAATATGGGAGATGAAAAGAATCCTAAACCTATATTTATAAGTGAGAACCTATCCTCGAAAAAAAAGAAAAGAATTGATATCCCTCGTCCACGAATACATTGATATTTTCGCTTGGAGTTATGATGAGATGCCAGGGTTGGATCCAAGCGTGGCGGTTCACAAATTGAAGATCCGACCAGAAGCTAAGCCAGTAAAGCAGCAATAACGAAGATTCCGCCCAGAAATCATGGAAGCTATAGAAGCTAAAATCAAAAAGTTGATCGCGTCAGGCTTTATTCGCGAGGAACAGCACCCTGATTGGGTCGCAAATATAGTTCTCGTGACCAAGAAAAATGAAAAAATCCGAGTCTGCATAGACTTTAGGGATTTGAACGAGGCTTGCCCCAAAGGCGAATTCCAATTACCCATCACTGATATTATGATAGATAATACTTGTGGGTATGAGCGCATGACGTTCATGGATGGATTCTCGGAATATAATCAAATAAAAATGTATCCCGATGATGAGAAGCATACGTCCTTCAGGACACCACTGGGAGTATACTACTACACAATCATGCCCTTTGGCCTAAAGAATGCAGGTGCTACGTATCAACGCGCCATGCATGCAATTTTCCAGAAGCACCTCCGGAAAACAGTGGAGTGCTACGTAGATGACCAAGCAATTAAGAGCAGAAATAAAGAAGATCACTTAAAAGATTTGAAGACAGTGTTTAACCTCATGAGAAAGCACCAGCTCAAGATGAATCCAGCTAAATCTTTCCTAGGGGTCTCTAGTGGCAAATTCCTCGGTTTTGTCGTAACTTCGAAAGGAATACATTTTGATTCAGACAAAGTTAAAACTATCCAAGACATGCCACCTCCCCGTAACCTCAAAGAGTTAAGAGGATTACAAGGCAGGTTGGCGTATATTCGCAGATTTATATCAAATTTATCTGGTAAATGTCAACCTTTCACCAGATTGATGAGGAAAGGAGTGTCGTTCATCTGGGACGACGCATGCCAAAAGGCTTTTGAAGAGATCAAACAATATCTTACGAAGCCACCAGTGCTCGTGTCCCCAGTTTCAGGAAGACCCTTCCAGTCATATGTAAAGGCTATGGACCATTCATTGGGTGCTTTGCTAGCACAGAAGAATGAGTCAGGCCACGAGCAAGCCATTTACTACCTCAGCAGAATGATGATCGGGGCGGAACACCCGTATAATCACGTGGAAAAAGAATATCTAGCGCTGGTGTTCGCAATACAGAAAATGCGACACTACTTAGTTGGACAAACTATCCACGTTGTATCAAGAATTAACCCTCTGAGAATATTAATGACTAAATCCGGGTCATTAAACTCAAGACTATCCAATTGGGTTATTTTGCTATCACAATATGATATGCACTTCGTCCCACAGAAGTCTATCAAAGGACAGGCCGTGGCCGACTTCTTGGCCGAACATCCAGTCCCGGCATCCTCGAGATTATATGAACAAATCCCAGGAGAGTTGGAGGAACGGGATTTAATTCTAGAAAATGATGGTTCGAGAAGGTCTTCCGAATCGAATACGGTTTCGAAAGGTGTATGGCAACTTTTCTTTGATGGTGCCTCCGAATGGGATCCGAAGGAAAGACGACAGCAGGGGTGGGAGTTGTTCTCGTCTCTCCTCGCAACCATATCATTCCTCAAGCTTACTCATTGACAAGCTCGTGCTCCAACAACGTCGCAGAATACAACGCCCTCCTAATCGGCTTAAGAATAGCCAAACAACTGGGGGTCAAATATTTGGAGGCATATGGGGACTCTCAACTTGTTGTAAATCAAATAAAAGGAGAGTACGAAGTCAAACATGAAAACCTCCTGCCGTATTATCATGCGGTGATCAAGGTCGCTAACGGTTTCACTGGTTTCTATATCAGCCACATAAAGCGCCACCTCAATAGTTATGCAGATTCGCTAGCTTCTTTGGCTGCTACATTAGCCTTGCCCAAGCATCCTAAAAGGCAAATTATGGTAAGCAGCAAAGAATTGTTCTGTTCAAAGGATGAGCTCAAAGAAGAAGCGAAAGAGCCACAAGAAAACGAAGTTGACGCTTGCGCATCTAGCCTAAAGATAAGGGATTGGCGTTTTCCTTATATAGACTATGTCCTTTACGAGATATTACCGGAAAGTTCAAAAGAAACCAAAGCCATTCAGAGAAGGGCCATCCGGTTTTACTACAACGCGGAACTCCAGACGTTATACAGAAAATCCTACGACGGAGTTTTACTTCGCTGTCTTTCCAACGGCGAAGCTCAAAAGGTACTCGAAGAAGCTCATGCTGGCATCTGCGGAGCACATCAGCCAGGACCGAAACTCTGGAATAGAATCCGAAGGATGGGTTATTATTGGTCTAAGATGATGATAGAAGCAGTCAACTACGCCAAGAAGTGTAGGGCCTGCCAAATACATGCAGACTTTATACATCAAGCTCCAGAATATCTCCACCCGACGGCTACGTCATGGCCGTTCGAGCAATGGGGTATGGACATCATAGGGCCAATTTCTCCGCCATCAACGAGAGGACATCGGTTCATTTTGGCCATAACTGATTACTTTTCAAAGTGGACTGAGGCTATCTCCCTAACTGAAGTAAAATCGTCAGATGTTATCAAGTTCATCAAGCACCATGTGCTTTATCGCTTCGGGGTGCCTAGAAGAATAATTCACGACAACGGACCTCAGTTCATAAGCCAAGTGTATTCCAGATTCTGCAACAAGTACAGGATTGAGGATGTGGCTTCATCACCATACTACCCTGCAGCCAATGGTCTAGCAGAAGCCTTCAATAAGACCATTATAAAACTTCTTAAGAAGTTTGTGTCATCCAGTCAACGGGATTGGGACGAAAAGCTCGGAGAGTGTCTGTGGGCATACCGAACCACAGTCCGAACTCCCCCAATGCCACTCCGTTCTCCTTAGTATATGGATCAGAAGCGGTCTTGCCTTTGGAGATCCAAATCCCTTCATTACGAGTTGCGATAACAATAAGGATGACAGGAGAAGAAAAGCATCAGCAAAGACTCCAAAAGTTAGAAGCCTTGGATGACAAACGCTTAGAAGCTCAACAGAGTATCGAGCTATACCAGGCGCGGATCTCCAGAACCTTTAACAAGAAGGCTAAGCGAAGGACTTTTAAGAAAGGTGATCTGGTCCTGTCAGTTAGAAGACCAATCATAACAAGCCAGAAGCCTAGGGGAAAGTTCCAGCCAAAGTGGGAGGGACCCTTCGTCATTGATACGGTCTACTCCAACGGGGCGTATCGGTTGACAAAGCCTAATGGTGACAAGGTCCTAATGCTAATCAACGGCAAGTTCTTGAAGAATTATTATTCTTAGCAAAATTGCAGAACATCAGTCATAATACGGCTTGGGCAGTTCTATGCTAGTCATGAGCAAATAGTTTCTCTGTAATCAGAACTTCGTCAATGAAAGTTGTCAGTTCCGGACTAAAAAGTCTTTAGTCCGCGAACCAGATTTCTTCTATCAAAATTTGTCAAGTTAAAAATTACCTCTGGCGAACCAGATTTTTCATATCAAATTTGCCAAGTTAAAAATTATCTCTGACGAACCAGATTTCTTCATATCAAATTTGCCAAGTTAAAAATTACCTCTGGCGAACCAGATTTTCTTTCTACCCAAAATTTGCCAAGTTAAAAATTACCTCTGGCGAACCAGATTTTCTTCATATCAAATTTGCCAAGTTAAAAATTACCTCTGGCAAACCAGATTTCTTCATATCAAATTTGCCAAGTTAAAAATTACCTCTGGTGAACCAGATTTTCTTTCTACCAAAATTTACCAAGTTAAAAATTACCTCTGGTGAACCAGATTTTCTTTCTACCAAAATTTGCCAAGTTAAAAATTACCTCTGGCGAATTAGATTTTCCTATCCACCAAGATTTGCCAAGTCAATAACACATTTGGCGAATCAAGTTTATCAACAAAGAAGTTCATTCATTCATAGTAGTTTTGGATACTTAGAAAATTCTGATCCATTTCGAAATTATCAAGTTAACAGTTACATCTGGTAATCAACATCAGAATCATCTTTCAGATACTCTCAGTTACGTAGAAAGAAAAGAACTTCTTTATTCATCATCAGAACAAAATTACAGAGAATTCTCTAAGTGCTATACAGCCAATAAAAAAAAAGAAAAAAAAGAGGAGCCTAAAGCAGTGTACACAGGAGTTCTACAATTCAATGGTTCAAAAGGACTTTTATTTTCTCCTCTGCGTCGTCAATGTCTTACTGAAGGATCTCATAAGCTTGAACAGTAGCTTGGCGACGCAGTTCTTCGTTACTAGCAATAACATTCTGCACTGCAGCAGCCTCCAGCGAATCCAATTCAGCTTGCATCGCTTGGAGATCCCTAGATACATTGTCCCTCCGACGCAACAAATCGGCCAGATTCCTCATTGACTCATCACGCTCCTTGGTGATCTTGGCTAGGAAAGCTTGAGCTTTGGTAATGGCTTGATCATGGCCCTTGACAATTGAGGCAGCGGCTTCCACTTGAAGAACCAAAAACTCGCGGTCTGATTGGCCCTTTTCTAAAGAGGCCTTGCAAACATCTACCCTCTCTCGAGTCTCCTTCTGGAACTTAAACTGTTCCTCTCTCAGCTTCTGGAAGATGATTTCCACTGACTCAAATCTATCAGCACTTCTGGCCTTCAACAGAGATTCAGCATGCCTTTGAAACTGAGTTATCATAAGCCTAAAAGGAGCAGCTCTATCCTCTCCACCAATGCTAACAATACCAGTTAGATAAATGTTGAGAACATTGGCGATCGAAATAAAAGGAACCCCCTTTAGTACTTTATCGATACAGCGGTCCAGAAACTGAAGGAAAGTCTCCACCGTGTCCTTCAGCAAATCACTCTCAAGCATGTCAATCTTTGCATGAGAAGGAGTAATACTGGATGAGGCAAAAGCGGGTTGATCCGCAATAGGAGGAATGACACCTCTAGAGATTTCCGCGGAGCTACCAATCACAGTCTCCTGAACTACAGCATCAGTTGGAGCAATTGTAGCTGAAACCGTAGACACGGCAGTCTCAGGAATCACTGCCTCTGAAGTATCAACCGCGGCAGTAGTAACTTCGGTCGCTCCACCAGTGCTAGCTCCCGCGATGGTATGATCTGGTGAAGGCACCTTCGCAACCATGCACTCTAAATCCGGAGTCAAAACTGGAGCTAGCAAGAAAAAAAAAGAGAAGAAGAAAATTAACAGTTAAGTATCACAGTATCATTTGATAAAATAGCATAATTGCTGAAGAAAGAAGATGAAGACCTGAAGGTTGGACACTGGATTCCCCAAGTCCGTACACCTCAGGACCAAACACTTCAGGCCCGTATATTTCGGTCCGGATATCCTCACTCAAAAAGATATATTTACCATGATCTGAAGGAGTAGAAGAGCGGAAACTGTCACTACTGGCATTGTCATCGCCCCATTCATCTTTATCTTCGGAAGGGGGTGCTGCCTTTGGAGAGTCTGGTGCGCGAGTCTCCCCAATGATTTGCACTTCATCAGCAGTGTCCTGAGCAACAGGAACCACAGAGCCCTTTGGTAAAACCGAAGGAGCACTAACTTCAACGTCGGCGTGGCCCATAGAAGAACCCTCTTGAGTAACAGGGATAGGATCACTGCAGAGAACAGGTCCTTGACTCCGACGCCTCTTAAGGGAACGGAGAATCAAAGATGAGTCATCTTCTTCCTCCTCGGGTTCCTCAACAAGGGATTCAGAAATCAGAGTGAGTGCTGCAGTTCCTGTCCCAGACAGGGTGCTCTGCGAGTCAGTTCTCCGCGGAATGGTAGGCAAGTCGCTAAGACGCCGTAGCCTCTTTCGCTTATGTAAAGACTCCTCCGGAGAAGACTGCGGCGGAGGAGAAGTCTTCCTCAACGTTGGATCTGGAGAAGCATCAAAGGAGGCAGCCTGAACCGGTGCATCAGTGTTCTCTTCCTTTTGTTCCGATTCATCAGACGCACTGTCCCCCCTGAAGTCCTCCATCCCTGCCACTTTTGTACTGCCAGCCTTCTTCTTCTTGGCATAGCAGGATCTGATCTCCCGGAGACTGGTATGGTGTAAGTTGAAACTCTGAGGAGCGGAGTTAGCATCCGCGAACCATTTACAAAAGCAAAAGTTTATACTCGAATTCGGAGTTTTAAGCGAAAGGTCAAATTTGGCTTGAGTTCCACCTGCGACGAAGTGAAACCAAGCTCGAGCTCCCTCAAGAACATTCCCAACAAAGCTTAATTCTCTATTGGGATTGCCAACGTAAAGCTGATCATACCCAAACTGTCGGGCAAAGCGACTCGGGTAGTAAGGCTCGATATAGCAAAGGTTCCCCAAACGAAGAACCAGATGCCCTGGACGGATGTTTATCAACCACCAGAGACATCCCGAGGAGAGGGTAGTAAATTTATCGACACCAGCGGTGTTCGCGAATTCTTCCCCGTACCCAGCATTCGGGAAGTATGGGAAACATCTGAACAACTCAAAAGTTGAGAAATGACGAGGGGTTTTGCGGATCGCGGCCATGTAGCCTCTCTTCCACTGCGACCTCTCATAGTGCTGCACTTTGGGAGCATTTAAGTCAATCTGCGAGTCTGCAGGACTCATCAAAGTGGGGCAGTGTAGAACCAGCCAAGCCATCAAATAAGTATAAGGAAGTTCTACATGCAGATTGGGGGTCTTAATAACCGGATCTCCTTTCTTCCTTTGCTCCTTCACCTGGCAGAATTTGTCAGATAATCTCCTCAGTCCGCTCTGGATGCCGCAAACCATCGCAGGTAACAAACTAAGCCGCCTACCACATGCTAGTAGGACGGCTGGGTACATGGCTCTAATGGGTATGTTTTCCTGTGAAGGAATAACACACTTCTTCAGCCATACCATCAAAAAGCCCGCCAAGAAGGCAGGATCGGACAAAGGCTGGAGGGCCTGATAGTGAAAACTTTCAAAAGACGTTCCAGTTTTGAAGACGTTCTCGTCAGATTCAGCGACATAAGTATCTGTCCCGAAACTGTCGATTCTTCTCTCAACTTCCTTTTCAGAAACTGGAAGAAGGCGAGTAAAGTTAAGACTACCCTTAGAGAAATTGGGCAGAAGATACTACAGCCACTTCTTTGGCTTCAAACTACGAGTGCCAGATGTGTGGGTGCAAATATGGTAGTGGCAGAGCAATTCCCAGTAAGTATTATAAATCAAAGGGTCCCGGGTCTTCAACAGATAGAGTTCTTCCCCGGTAGTGACATACTCTTCGTACGGGATGTCTCCCATGGATAAGCCCGAAACTTCATACATTTCATGAAGAGCAAAACCCAACTCGTCACGAGGGCTAAAAACTGTACAAGTATCAGGATTGTACAATTCCAGTAAAGGAAAAAAATGAAATCTACTAGCAGGAATACCGTGCTGAACAGTCCTGATAGCACGATATAGCCCCGCATAATGGAGCTGATCCTTGAAGGTTTTCAAGAAGAAGTCGGTCAAGACTGCCCACTCTCCTTTTGAAGAGCAATGAACCCATCCAGGGGGGCGAAAATCCTGAACAGGAAACTCTCCTTGCGCATTGATAAATCGGTGCAGGAAAGTCTGCGCGATTATGAGAACCTCGCCTCTGGAGAGATCATGTTTAAGCAGTCCCGGAAGCAATACGCAGAAATATTTTCCACTACCACGAGGAAAAGCACCTTGAGCATTGAAGCCTCCCAACAAGATACCGTCTTGTGGCCTGTTTATGTGCCAGTCCATTCGTCTGGGCACAGAAAGAAACTGAAAGAATAAGAATGGATAAGATCTCTCCATATTGGGGAGAAATAAGTGGCGACCTTCAACTTGGCGAAGTCATTTGTAATCACCATCTTCCAAACCACTGTCGGGCATTGAAATATGGTCCCCAAACAAAAAGACAGGTTTGGATAACGGAGACCGATTATCTCCTTCAAAAGATACATTGGTCATCAGCTCTCGCAATGTTGAACGAGAAGGGCGGAAAATCTTATCTTCTCTCTCTTGGCTGTCTGATGTTATACAACGTGGGAAGACATGACCGAATCTGAACTCTTTCTCCCCATCATAGCCATCAGAGTATCCGAAATAATGGTCTTTAGGCTAAGGATTCAAAGCATAGTCGACTGCAAAAAGACATTCAGATTCAAAGTAAAAAAAATAATAAGAAAGGGACTGCCTTTCGAAAAGTTTTCTCTATTACCTCCAATCAAGGGTTCCTGCAGAACCACTATTGAACCGGAGGTTGCTCGAGGATCTTGACGACCACTGGCGGCAGTATCAGAGGAAGAAGCTTTCTTCGGCATCCTTTACAGAGGAAGAAAAATCCTTCGCACAGAGAATCAGAAGCTATTGGAGATTGAAGACGAGAAGTCTGAGACAAAGAACTCAGATTTAAAATTTCTTGAGATAAGGGTAACCTCTCTCGTAAAGTGGAGGTTATATAGACGATGATTGGACGGTCGAGATCTCCGGACAGACATGATATCCGGCTCGAATCGTGTGAATACCTTTTCATTTAATGCGGCTCAGAAAAGCGCCTCGAATCTGACGCCGTAGAAAAGCAACTGCCTGCCAGCCTTACCGCAAAAAGCTCACGACCCTAATACAAAGTCGGTTTTTCCTCAAAAAGCAAAGTTGGCGACCCTAATACAGAGTTGCTTTCTACTAAAAAATGAAGGCTCGCGCCCCTAATACAGAGACGCGCCCCTTCCGAAGACAATTGGCGACCCTAATACAGAGTCGTTTTCTATTCAAAAGATGAAGGCTCGCGCCCCTAATACAGAGACGTGTTCCTTCTAAAGACAGTTTGCGACCCTAATACAGAGCTGCTTTCTACTTCAAAGATGAAGGCTCGCGCCCCTAATACAGAGACGTGTTCCTTCCGAAGACAGTTTGCGACACCCCAAAGATGAAGAATCGCGCCCCTAATACAGAGACGTGTCCCTTCAAAAGTTCGCGATCATAATACAGAGTCGTCTTCTACTCAAAAAGAGGAAGAGTCGCGCCCCTAATACAGAGACGTGTTCCTTCCAAAACAAGAGTTCGCGACCCTAATACAGAGTCGTCCTCTACTCAAAGATGAAGAGTCGCGCCCCTAATACAGAGACGTGTCCTTCCAAAACAAGAGTTCGCGACCCTAATACAGAGTCGTCCTCTACTCAAAGATGGAGAGTCACGTCCCTAATACAGAGACGTGTTCCTTCCAAAACAAAAGTTTGCGACCCTAACACAGAGTCGTCTTCTTCGCGATACAAATCAACGATCCTAACACAGAGTCGCATGATCCAAAAATTGTCAATAAATGAGGCCCTAACACAGAGTCACATTTCCCTTCAAAAGCAAGAAGCAGCAGTGGCTCTAATACAGAGTCACAGACTTCAAGCAAACGCAATGAAAGTTCTAATACAGAACAATTATATCCAAAGTATTCCGAAACTCCTCAAAGAATCATGAGAGTTTTAGAAACTTTGGAGGGGGTTTTGTCGGCGAAAATTTTGGAAAAGCAAAGCAGATCCACGAATTCAGAAACGGAAGCCGCAATTCATCGGATTCGCGAATCTAAGAAACAGAGGTCCACGAGTCTAAGAAACTGAGGTCCGCGAACCTGAAGATTGAAGTTCGAGACCCAGACGACAGAACAGGTTTGTGAATCTAAGATTGAGATTCACGACACTACCCATAACTTTCGGGTGGGGGTTTAATACAAAGTCACCCGACCCGAATAGTAGGGTTGCCACCTCGGATTGTGGGGCTAACTGCCAAACGAATGCAGCGGCGTCACTTCGGTCGTGGGAGCAACCGCCTAACGAATATGGCGGCACTTCTCGAGTAGTGGGAGCTAACGGTCGAGCAAAATATGGCGGGACGTTACTCCAAGCCCCCTATAAAAGGCGGGAGCGAAAGAGACACAGAGACAGACAGAGGAAGAAAGAGAGAGACAGAGACAGACGTATTCTCCCAGAAATTACCCCTTATGATTAAGAGCAAAGAGCCTCTTTTTTTCTTTCTTTTAGCCAACTGAGAGAGATTGTACGGAGTGTCAACGAAGAGCAGGATCGTCCTCCATAGCTACCTAGAAACCCAGCCTTAAACAAAGAGGAAGTCTATCTTCCTCATCTTCTGTAAAACGGGAAACCGTTAGATTGTAATCTTTTATTGAAATATTGTCCGTGCCGGGCACGGCACGGCCGTGCCGGCCCGGCTGTCAGGTCTAGTTTTAACCAAAAAAATATATAAAAGCATCAATCCTAAGAATACTAAGAAAGAATATATATAATATACATATATATACATATATACATATATATATACATATATATATATACATATATATGTATATATGTATATATACATATACATGTATATATACATGTATGTACATATGTATATATACATGTATACATGTATGTACATATGTATATATACATGTATACATGTATCTACATGTATATAGATATATACACATGTGTATACATGTATATACATGTGTATACATGTATATACATGTGTATATATACATATACATGTGTATATATACTTATACATGTGTATATATACTTATACATGTGTATATATACATATACATGTACATGTATATATATATATATATATATATATATATATATATATATATATATATATATATATATATACATGTATATGTATATATATATATACATGTATATGTATATATATATATACATGTATATGCATGTATATGTACATGTATATGCATGTATATGTATATATATGTACATGTATATGTATATATATGTATATATATATATATGTATATATATATATATATATATATATATATATATATATATATATATATATATATATACATATACATGTATATGTATATATATATATACACATATATATATACATATACATATACATATATATATATATATATATATATATATATATATATATATATATATATATATATATATATATATATATATATAAGCAACCAATAAAGAAAAAGCCACTCACTGATGTTTCTAGGATTTCTAAGAGAGAATGAAGAACCATCAATCCGATAAAAACAGGAGGTGGCAAATGTAGCTAGTTGCGTAATGTTCATACAGAATCTTCCACATCACAGCACATAAACGAAAATGAATGCGTCACACAATTCAAGAAGGATTACTTTTGCATGCAGACATAGCCCGTTGTATCCTCTAAAATAAAAGTGCAGAATTTGATCTAGCTTTTCTGCAGTGAAAGATGATCTTTGAAGGACAAGAACAGAAAACAAAACAATGAATCAACTAAAAATCATTTGAATAAAAAGGAGATTGGAGGAGGAAACTCTAGCTCCGAAGCAGAAGCATACAAGTTTAAGAAGGTGGAAAATGAAATAGCATCTTCCCTTAAACTTGCAGGATTGAAGTTTACGAAATACGATCAGGCTACAGAGATATCAACATGTCCTATACCACAAATACAGTCTAAATCACCTCATCTCATTTAATTGTAGTAGGTGCAAGAGAAAATGCAAACACACAAGTGGCATGTAAATAGCTGAAAGTTAACAAGATTTCACTACATAGCTCTTTTAGCTTTAAATCTTTCAAGACAGAACTTTAATCTGATAGTTCTGTTGTCGTGTACGCTGGTGCTAGCTCATACGAAAGATGAAGGTATCGCATAAAGAATGCAAAGTAACCTTGAGACTACAAAATAAGTGGTAGAGATAGAGGTAGCTGTCATAGAACTAGGAGAATGTCATCTGCTAATGCAACAAACCATCAAAAAAACATGAATTGAGAGAGAGAGAGAGAGAGAGAGAGAGAGAGAGAGAGAGAGGGGAATACACAGGCACAAGTTAACAATGCAACATCAACAATATAATGCTTGAAGTTGATTTGCCCCTGAACACTATATACCTATAGGGCCAGTTACGCTTATGTTTCCTTCTCACTGTCATCATAATCTAATTGTCACACTATCTGCATAGAGCTGGCTACGGAGAATGATTCAAGGTACCATCAACCATAGATGAAATATGCATCGAGGGCACTTCATAGTCTGCAGAACTGACACAACTAAGCATTAAAATGAAAAGGTGCCTAACTGATTCTATATCAAAATAGCAATAATTTGTAGAAATAGTGAACTTGTATTAATGAATTGCCTAAACATACATGAAGGAAGCTGATGAGCTTAATTTTGTGAGTAAACCATTGACTAGGGACGTATAATGTCAAGTTCTGAATCATCATGGCACACAACATATTCAAATTGCATTGCTTGTAAAGATGGTTACTCTCATGCGTCTTTATACTGAATTATTACATAATAATACTTGGAAGTCTAACAAACCTAACCTACACCGTTTCACAGGTTAGTATATAGTACTTAGCAGTACAATATACAAAGCATGGACACTTCAAAGTTAGTGTCGTATCCGTGTTAAACACATATAGGACAACATTTTTCTGAGACTTGCTTGACGTTTAGTAGGCAGTAATACCCCTATATTCTGGCAGCCTATATCCTTTCTTTAAAGTAGATAGTGCCAAATTAAGGTTCTCGGGAGTTGATTGACATTCAATTTGATTTATAGTAAGTCCATCTTGAATTCAAAAACTCGAAATGAGATTACGACTTCGAAATCATCACTTCTCTAATTTTCTTGATCTAAGGTAGGCGTGGCCTCCATCAAAGAGAAAATGTAAAAAAATCGCTTACAATGGTTTGGTTATGTATAACGAATACAATGTATTAAAAAACGGATTTCGTAACGCGTTATAATGCGTTACGAAACGTTACAGCCCCTAATGCGCTCCGTAGCAGGGCAAAATAACGCCCTGCTGCGGAGCGCGCGGTTTTTTTTAAAAAACGTGCATTACGTTACGTTATTTCATAACGTAACGTAACGTACGTTATTTACATCTTTTTTTTTTATAAAAACCCAATTCCCTCACCCGACTCCCTCAATTTCGCCCGATTCCCCCAAAACCCTAATCGCAAAATTTCCCCCTTTCCTCGAGCGATCGTCGTTCACCCTCTCCAAAACTCTTCGATTCCGACCGACTACGGCCCAAATCCTCTCCGATCCTTCGCCGACGGCCCCTCCTTTCCTTCTCCGACAGCAAATCCTCTCAACTCCTCTCTTGATCCGACCAACCCCTCTCTTACTCCGACCAACTCCGGACCATCTCCGATCATCCCTCTCTTGCTCCGGCCAACTTCGGATCGTCTCCGATTAACATTTTCTTGCTCCGACCAACTCCGAATCATCTCCGAAGTTCCAGTAAGCCGATAGGACGCAGCTCCAGTAGGCTGCAGCTCCAGTAGGCCACAGTTCCAGTGCGCTCTCCGGTAGGCCGCAGTTCCAGCGCACTCTCCGGTAGGCCGCAGTTCCGGTAAGGTAATTTTTTTAGAAATTTATTTTTTATTTATTTATACTACTTTTTATTTTCCAGTAATCTCAACTAAATTTAGCCTTTAACTGCTTTAAATGCTTAACTGAATTAAACCTTTAAATTCTCTAATTAAGCTAAATTAATTTTTAAAAAATAAACTAAACTGAATTAAAATGTTAAAAAATAAACTAAACTCAGGTAATGCTTAACTGAATTAAGCTAATTTAATTTTTAAAAAATAAACTAAACAGTAAACAGTAAAAAAACTGAATAGAATGAGTTGATTTTTTTTATAAAAACTGAACATACTTTTTTTTTATAAAAACTGAATTAATTTTTTTAAATAAAAACTGAATTAAAATGTTAAAACTGAATTAACTTACTTGAATTATTTTGTGAAATTGTTGAATGACCCGAAATAATTTCATAGATGAAAATTTCTTTGTGATTGTTTAATGACTTGAATTAAATTGTGAAATTGTTGAATGACTTGAATTAAGTTTATGGATGAAATTTTTTGTGTGATTGTTGATTGACATGAATTAGAAGAAATTGTTGGAATTTGAATAAATTTAATCACTTGTATACAAGTAATTGTTGAATTATTTGTATCAAAGTAATTCTTGAAAAATTGTATTATTTTGTAGATTGAAATTCGATAATCTGCAAGAAGAATCATGTCTAAAAATATGGATTCGGCCAGAGAATGGAAAATTCACAAGGAAGGGGAACCTCCAAATTATTTTTACTGTAAATTTTGCAATCACCACATAACTGCGGGAATCACCCGGCTTAAACACCATTTAGCCGGTACTAGACATGGAGTAAAAATGTGTGAACGAGTCCCGCAAGATATAAAGAAAATATGTAAAGATATTTTGAAGTCAACAGAAATAGAAAAGAAGAAAAAGGCATATCTAACCTGTGAAATTGGGAGAATAGGGGAAAATGATGCTGAATTGGTGAGCCAAGAGCTTGAAAGCGCCGCTGGTAGCAAAACCTCAAGCTCGAACTTTAGGTGCAATGAATAAATTTATTAATTTTGAAGTCCGTCAATCCACATTAGATACAGCATTAAAGAATGATGCTAGAGAGGATTGTGTCAAAAAAATAGACAGATGTATCTACGCAAATGAGCTGTCATTCAATATATTGAATAGTCCATATTGGAAGGAGATGATCGAAACAGTTAGAAATTTTGGATTTGGCTTAAAACAACCAACTCCATACGAGATAAGGACCCGGGTTATTAAGGTCGAGGTTGAGGATATTGACAAAATTAAGGAAAAATATATGGCGGCGTGGGAGAAATATGGTTGTACAGTGATGTCAGATGGGTGGACTGACAAGAAGAGCAGAAACTTGTTAAATTTTCTTGTGAATTCTCCAGAGGAAACTTTCTTTTATAAGTCCATTGATGCATCAGCTCAGCTTAAGACAGGAGATTAATTGTGCGAGTGTCTTTATAAGATAGTTGAGGAGATTGGAGAGAAGAATGTTGTCCAAGTAATTACGGACAACCACGCTTCTTATGTAAATGCGGGCACAAAACTTATGGATTCACGAAAATCTTTTCTGGACTCTTTGTGCAGCTCATTGTATTGATTTGATGCTGGAGAATATAGGCAAAATGAAAATCCATAAGGAGACTCTTGAAACAGCAAAGGAGATAATACAATTCATATATAATCATGGCTGGGTTTTAAGTTTGATGCGAACATACACGAAGGGAAAAGAACTGCTTAGGCCAGCCATCACTCGTTTCGCGACATCATTCTTAACTCTACAAAGACTCTATAAATTAAGCCAGCCATTGAGGAAGATGTTTGCTTCTGATGATTTCATCAAGAGTGCTTGGAGTAAGAAACCGAATGCAGTAAAGGTAAGAAGAGCAGTGCTATCTAGAAGAAGCTTCTGGGGCCGAGTTCTCTTTTGTTTTAGCACAACACTTCCACTGGTTTATGTGCTGCGAGAGATGAATTCAAATGTGAGGCCTTCCATGCCTTTTCTATATGAGTATCTCGACAGTTGCAAAGAGAAAATTGCTGATGTCTGTGGGAGCAGTAAGAGGAAGTATATGCCATACTGAAACTTGATTGATAAGAGATGGACTGGCATGTTGCATAGGCCCCTCCATGCAGCGGGTTACTTTCTAAATCCTAAATACTTTTACAGTGATACATTCTCCAATGTACCGGAGGTTAGAAGAGGCCTTCGTGAATACATGCAACGAATGATCCCCGACCTCAATGAGTATGCACAAGCTGATGTGGAGCTGGATCAGTATAAACAGAAGCTTGGAGAATTTGGATCCCCGCTAGCTCAAATGACTATGAATGCTCGAAGTCCTGGTATATCTTAATTCATTGTTTTCATTCTTAGGGTTCAATTTATAGATATATCATTAAGTTTTTTTTATTGCATTTTTTAACACCAAAGTTAATTATGTTTATTAGCGGCCTGGTGGGAAAGATTTGGAGAGGATGTTCCGACACTCCAAAAGTTTGCAATTCGAATCCTCTCTATCACGACTAGTGCTTCTAGGTGTGAACGCAATTGGAGCACTTTTGAGCAAGTATGAATATAAAAAACTCAATATATTATTTTTTAAATACTTTATTTATCATCAAGCTCATATAACAATTCACAACTTTGTTAAAGGTGCATTCAACAAAAAAATATCGCTTAGAGCAAGAACGCCTACATTCTCTCGTGTACGTCATGTACAATATTAAGCTTAGAGAGAGAAATATTCGGAGGAAGCGAATGAATTTGGATCCAATTATGATTGATGAGGCGACACCAAATGATGAATGCTTGTTGAGAGTGAAGAGCTTTGTCTCCCAGAAGATATTGGATTGCTAGATGAGCCGACTAGTGACGATTCTAATGTAAGAACGAATGATTTCTTAAAAGTCACTGCAATTAATAGCAATCAAAATGTTCTTCCATCTATTGTGGATAAGAGAGACAAGCAAGATGAAATTGAAACTCTAGCAAAGAAACGAAGGGTCGATACTTGTAAATTATTCAATTTTTATAATTTCATATTCTTAAAAGAATACTATCATGGTTTAAGTATCTAATAACATCTTAATTTGTATATCTCTTGTGTAGCATCTTCTTCGAACAAAGGAAAAGCAATTGATGATAGTTTTGATGAGACGGGGGATGATATCGATCCGGAAGATGCAAACTATATTCTGGAGGAGGATGATCTTGTTATTGTAGATTAAATGATCATACTGGATTATCGTCATGTTATAAGGGAAACAATATTTTGTCGTGTATGACTTTAAAAAATGTTGTGAATCTTGTGATATTTACTATGAAATTTTATAATTTTTATGCCTTTATATTGATTTGACAATATTTTTTATGATTTTTTAGTTTATTTACTTATTTATGAAAATTATTAAATACGGTTTTATATTTATTTTAATTAAATAAATAAAAAATTGCGTAACCTACGTTATGCGTTACGTTATTTGCTACATAACCTAACAAAAAAAAAAAACGTTACGTTAACGTTATCGTTATTTTAAACATTGAACGTATATATGCACCAGTTCGATGAGGAGAGTTTATAAACAATATAGTACAAGTTAAAAGAGCGAAGGAAAGACCTAAGAAAATAGGTATGGAGGTGATACAAAAAAATATGGATGCTAGAGATTTAAATGAGGTCAGTATTATTCGATAGGAATGAGTAGAGAAGGATCATCCACGTGATCAATCCAGTGTGATTCTCTTTTGGTTCATGTATCAAGTACTTGGAATAAAAGTCTTAGTTGTTGTCATCGTTGTAATTTCCTTATATTTTTTTAGAAAGCCCAAATTTTGGCAAAAATACCGAATATCAGTCTTTTCTTCGGTATTTTTTATCTTGAATTCTACTAGTCTAGAAAATATTTCGTAAATTTTGTCATGCTTCTCTCCTTAATATCTACCTCCTGTATTAATTTGAAATTTTTCGTAATCATCCTGAGCCAAAATTGAAAAATCATTATTTAAACAAAATGTTTAACTAACTAACCTAATTATTTCTTCTTCACCACAAGCACTCCAGCTGGATTAATGACATAGGGGAACTATGCTAAGGCAGCAATTAGAGGGGGCTAGATGTCTTTAGGAGGGGTAATTGGAATTAAAGTTAGCATGAGGTGTGAAAAGGGAAACCATATATATATATATATATATATATATATATATATATATATATATATATATATATATATATATATATATATATATATATATAGCTTCTCTTCACCTCATTCCTCACTTGCATTTCCTCCCTCCACAAAAAATTCTCTTCAAAATCACCCTCGTCAATCCAGCAGCAGAAGCAGTAGCTGAGAGGGAGCAGCTATAGGGGAAAATCCTCAAGGCAAGTAGAACCAACCTCTCCAATTATCGATTTTATTTACATCTTGCCATTGTTCTTGGGTTCGGCTAGTATACATTAGGTGTTGTTGTGATCTAGTTCGGGGGAAAAAAAAAATTTGTGGATGTCATAAGTCTTGGAATTTCTAAGATAGTATTGGGACTCTTGATTATACATGCATGGTAATGATATGATAGAAGTTGACAACATGACCTAGGAGATGGGTGATTGATTATAAATTTGTATTTTTGATGAGGTTGAAACATGACTTATAACTTGATTTATCACATGTAACATATAATCAACATTATTTCCACGTTATATATGTGAACCCGAGGCCGGAGATATGCTCGTCTTATTTTTTTGATTATATCATACTCGTCCAAGACCAAGATTGAAAGATACCTATTACGAATATACATTTGAATACTTGATATGCTTGGACGATATGTTTGGAATATACACTTGATATTTTTGTATTATTCATACTTTCCTATTATTTATGTTTCATGTTATAACTGTCACACTTGCAGATAGTGTTCACATGCATTTATTCTTTATTATTATGTTAGTAAGTCTTCTTTAACTCTGTTAATGCTGCGCTTAAAGTTTTATCCTTTCACTGATTGTTTCAAACCAGGATAAAGGAAAGTTGTAATAGGCATGTAACAGCCAGCATAAAACAATGTCATATATTATGATATTAGCAAAAAATACGTAATTCTCTTTTGGTTCATCTAGTTTGCCCCCAAGTACCTGGAATAAAAAGTTTAGTTGTTGTTGTTGTTGTTAGTACGTCTTCTTTTCCCTTTGTTCTATTTGTTGAGTTCAATCCCTTAGGTTCCAAACCCTAAGTCCTTGAGATGAGGTAATAGAACCTACACCAGCATAAATTAAAGTTACATATATAACATCAGTCCAATTTCAAATATGTTATTTGTTCATTTGATTGCGAAAATTGTTATGGTTATTCCAAGATCAAGTGATATTTAGTTTATTTTTTACACTCTATTTTTCAAAAGCAACTAAAAATGGGACGTGATACAAATGCTCTGAAACCATGTCGAATTTTTACAAACCAAACCCATTTAATCCACGTTGGCTTTGAAAACATCCAACAGATCATGTGTCTGAGACCATGATGGCGTGTTTCCTTTGAAGAACATACAAAAGGATCATTTTAAATAAAGACTTAATAAACTTGTATTATGTGAGGTATTAGATTAGTCTTTAATTTAGCTACTTCATCAGAACTACAACAAATTTAAGATTTTATTTTCATTTTTCTCTACTCCCAGTTAAACATGTTATAATATGCATCTTGATTAGTATTATATAAAGGCACATTGCATGCATGCACACTGCACACACACATTGCCATATCAATGTCTCCTATACATTACTTCTTAAGGAATTACAGTGTCTCCATGTTTAAGATTTTATTACTACAGCAAATTTAAGATTTTTTTTTCATTTTTTTTTCTACTCCCAGTAAAACATGTTATAATATGCATCTTGATTAGTATTATATAAAGGCACATTGCATGCATGCACACTGCACACACACACATTGCCATATCAATGTCTCCCATATATTACTTCTTAAGGAGTTACAGTGTCTCCATGTTTCTGTCGTTTCGTGTCCATTTCTCATGTTTGTGCCTACGCTTCATTGACTTTCACAACATCTTCCTACATTTTCTAATGAATTTTAGCCAGTGGTATGACCTACCAACAAGGTTCATGCAATTAATTCAGTCCAAATATAACTACTTTACGGCAATCCATGGAAGCTAGAGCTTCCCATCCTACAGAAATAACTTACAGATCTGGTATTAGCAATGCTAGACAACTTGAATGCAAAACAACAACGAAAACAAAAATAAATAAAATCTCAAAAAGGTATAATTGACCAAAGTTTTGATTGCTCAAATTGTTCATTTCTAGATTATGCCCTAACCTACATTCTTATTGGCATCACATGAGCCTCAGAAAGGTCAAGAGATGCTCAAATGTTCTAGGCTTCTAGCTGAAACAAGGCATGGTAAACACGATAATTGGGAATTGCTACTGATAGCAAAAAAATAAGGCAGTAATGTTAAAAGGGTTTAAAACAATTACCACTTAATAACATTAAACAAGCCTTAATGACGTAAAAATATGGTTTATATTGCTTGCTAGATGATGTTAAAAAAGCTGGAAACGAGCATTTCTAATTATCAAGTGTGACAAAAGTTATATCAAATAATGCAATGAAAGACATTTCCATTGCATCTTGCTAGTGATTCCATATCTCCCCCAACAACAACTTTTAACATAAGAAACAAAGGAAAGTAAAAGTGAGAGGGTTAGCAGCAACAAAACTCAAAAGTAAAGTTCTTAATCTAGGAATTGGTATCGGTATCAAACAATAGTTTATTGTGTTGGAAAATTGGCTGTAGATGAGCAAAACATTGGCAATATCAGTACTAGGCTTCTATCATGTCAGATACCTAAAAATCCAATGTGCTATTTGAGATACAAATCAGTATCGGCTGAAACTTAAAACCTTGCTCAAAAGCTACTATCTTTTGAATAGTGAATAGTAGAAGACTAATAGATTTTCAACCAGCAATATTGCAATGAACAAAGGTTGCTCCTACTTGTTATCTTTGTGTGACCCATCAATCTTAAATTTATTTCTCCTGCAAAATTTTAAAGCCTAAAGAAGTAGCTATCTTAAGCTCGGAGGAAAATTACAACATATTAGTCTTCACTAGAATAAAACGTCATTTGACTAAAACAAAGTGCTGTGCTATTGGTGAACACGAAGTAGAGCTTTCCACTTTGTTCCCCAGCAAAGGATTTAATGATTTATAACTTGATTAGAGATCTATCAGATCATAACGTCTTGATCTGAATCAGAGGATCCAATTAATAGATCATAAGCTCTAGTCAAATACTAATCAAGTGTTTATCATGGGTCGAAGATAGCATTTACAATCCAGATTGTCAGGGATCGTGAATCATTAGTCAGAGTCTAGTCTAAATCGCCAAAAAACAATCAAATTTCACGGCTATCATGACACAACAAGAAAAAAAAAGAGTATAGTGAAGGAAAGTTATGATGATAAGAATCAAGATATACATGCTAGGTTGAAACTCCACAAGTCATTAACGGTTTTCTTATTATACCTATTTCCCCCCCCCCCCCCCCCCCCCTGTTTTAAACTAAGAAAAACTCTTAATTTATGCCTACAGAAAAAACAAAAATAAACAAATAAATCATCTCTTCTAGAAATACAGCCATAGGCATGTCACTGAACCTGATCGCCACTGTCAAATTGCTCATTCACTGGCATATACCGTTACCATCACATGAAGAAGTAAAGTTTGATTGCTTGCAAAACACCTATTTCGTTGAAAACAATATGCAGGAAATCTTAAGGAAGCAAAAAATTTCATGATGATGTTACCAAAATAGGAACTGTTTGAGGTGATGTTGATGAACATTTACAGTGATGTTGTTAAGATTGGATTCAACAAGAGAGACTCTAATACTTATTGTCTATAAATGAATATAAGCTCCAGTAATGCTAAAAGTAACAGACTTTAATGGTCTGATGAAACCTCCTTAAAGCTAATTTTTCCAAGAATTATCCAATAATCTTTAAGAAAGAACACCTCACAGGGACATTTGGAGGTACGATTGACTGAGTAGTTTGGTGTACTGTCCCCCAACTGACTTCATAAACATCGGGCTTATGAATGGACTTTCACAAAGCTGCAGTTTGCTCCAGAAAAGAGAAGGTGTAAGATCAACTTAGATGAGGGAATTCATAGAGCATCTTTTGTGCCTTCTTGCACAATTACGCCCTGACCATCTAACTTAGGTGGCTATGGAAGTATCATTCAATACTTGTAACACACTTTTTGTAGTATACGAGGGTAACAGGTACACCACCAACACTTGCACCATCATCCTATATTTCTTCAAAGTGGCATCATCAACCAGAGCATGTGCAGATCAAACAATTTTCTCAGATTGTGCTACATCGTGGATGATCACATAGAATGGAACATGCAATGTAGACCGAGGAATAGTAGGACTTCCTCTACAACTCAGTGTGTAGGAATTTCCTAATTAAATATTTATGACTTCACTGCATACCATATTTTTATCCCATTTAAGGGATGGTTCAAGCTTATACAAGGCTGCCACAGAACATAAAATTTGGTAAGTTTGATTTATACTAAACCACATGTTTCGACCAGGCTATTTCCATTTAATGACAATAATAGTAAATTTAACTCCAAAATAAAACAACAACAACAATAATTAGTGAACAATGTTTCCCTTGTATCCTTGTTTAATCTCTGTTCATCCTTTTTTCTATCCTTTTCTTTTTGATAAAAAAATCATTTTTTTAAAGGCAAATCCAAACCCACCCACCCCCCCCCCCCCCCCCCCAACCCACAAAACAAAAAAACAAAAACAAAAACAAAAAAAACCAATGTAGCATCTTAGGCTTCTAACCATGGTAGAAAAGAATTTAGTCTCAATTTGAAGTTGGGCCATACAAATCAAAGTAGATAGGACCACAATTGTGCTTCAATCTTACATCTCAAAGACAGAGTATCCAATTGAAAAAGAAGAATCAATAGTTTTAATATTACTATTATCTTATTTTGAAATTAAATAGGCTTTCATCATTATTAGACAAGGAGATAGCCCAAGTCAAACTTGTGGTATAGCACAGAAATAGCTTACCTAATTTTATAGCGCCATGTGGCAGCCTCCTATAGGCTCAAGCAACATAGGTCTAGGAAAATCCTACATCCTAGGTTTTAGACAGACTGGACCCTAGATGCAAGAGCTTGGGGGATGGCCATTGATTCAATACATACGAGAGCACGGCATAAGGACCAGAGGAGTAGCATAATTAGTGTTCCCTTTTCCCCTGTTTTTTCAGTTGTTGGTCTGGGGAAGGTTTAGATGATGATGGGTGGGAGGAGGAGGAGGGGTACTTTAGCTAGAGAAAGGAAACACTTAAAAACAGTCCCAAGTTACAGAAAAGTCACACTGAACAACCATTCCAGTAAATTTCAAATAGTCTTGAAGTTTGCAGTAATTGATTTGAAATAAGTTGGATCGAAACACATATTCCCTGTTTACAATTGGTTGAGTAACTCTACTATGCCTTGTTTATTACAAATATATCATAAAGGAAAAAGTAAAGTGGTGAATAGAGAATGACACCACAGGCTAGTGAGAAAGCATGTAAATTTGAAGAACCTGATCTGCCAATCATTTGGTTCTCCTGCGATCAACTGTTCTGTCCTGTAAAAGAAAATCAAAGTTACTAAGTATTTCCACCAAAAAGGGGAAAAAAATCAAAGTGAAGTAATGAATATTGTTTATTCTTTTATTTGCAGATAATGTATTAAGTAATGTCTTTATAAACTAATTTTATTAAAGTATTTAGAGAACTAGAGGGTGTTTTATGTAATTTCTACAATTTTCTTAATGTAAAATAACATGACAACAATCCTAGATGGATGTCATCTCACTCGCTTATGAATCTTGATATAGTACCAGATTGAGAAAAATTAAATAAAATCACAAAACTCTTAACCCAAATATGTCATCATCACTACCATCAGCACGTCTATCGCTTTTTATGCCACCACTGTCAACTATCATCAACTTCTCTGTTCTCCACTGCTGCAACAGTCTACTTCCTCTCATCCTCAGCATTCCTTCGATGTCCTCGACCTCACTATCTTCGTCAACGATCCCATCTTCTCTTCCATATCTAAACTCATTTTCTACATTTAGCTTCTACATTGTCATTGGCTCCTTATTCGGATCACGAAACCCGCATCTCTTCACTCATATTTGACGATCTCGATGTATCCTTTTCCAACTAGATCTTGGCACCACCAATTTACTATGTCTTCCAACCACCATCACATCCTTCCAAATCTGATCTTGTCATCCTCTGCTCCTCCAAATCTATTAGCCATCTCTCCCTTCTTCTTCCTTGTCCAAATCCAGGCAATCCTGGTCTTTCTCTTCCTCCTGATCTGAGGACCGGTTGATTCGACATATGCCTTTGGCCCACTGATTCCACCCACCCTGCCTCATCAATCCAACGCATCTCACCTTTATTTCCTCTTAAACGAAAATGAAATAGTTTCTATCCAAGCTGAAAAACAATCCTCTCATTCAATCTGGATTTAGGGTTTCTAAAATTACCAAATTCCTAACCTTACCAGTCAAATTCCATCAATTTTAGCTTTTTTCATCCCCTTCATTAGTTCTATCATGTGTTAAACTATGATTTGGCCAGATATGCACAATTATTACATGGAGTGTCCTACTCCGCTTCAACTGATTGTACATGCATCTACTACTGCTATCACTATTGTTGCATCATCCATTCGTTTGATATAGGTTTGAATGTTTCTCCTATTGCCATCATCACCACCACCACTGCCACCACCGCTACCCCTAGACCCTACCACTACTATCCACTACACTACAGCAGTGGCAGTACTGTTCCTACTGTCAACTACCAGTCCTACAACTAAACTTGGTTGAGGAAAATTACTTTTCTTCTCTTCTTGTGATTCAAGCATGATTAATATTTTGCTAGTTTAACCAGCATGTACACATTGCAAAAAAACATTATTACTAAAATACATATATGTTATGATTACTAAATAATCATGAATCTTTTAAAAATGTTATTTACCTTAAAGTACAAATTAGAATAATTGGATTATATTAATGCTTATCTAACTACGGTAACATATATCTAAAAAGATATTTGCATAAATGATTATCATAAAGAAGCAAGTCGAATTAGCAAATAAAAGGGGCAAGTTAAAATTTAGGTTAAATTAATTGTTATCTAAATTTGCATATGAAATGCATTTATGATTGTTATCTAAATTTGCATATGAAATGCATTTACCTGTAGAGCAGAGATAAAGAATTAATTAAAAGTTAAAAAATAAAGATGCTAAATTATTTATCCAAGTGCTTATTAAATAATAGCGTATATATTATAATAAAATATTTTTTTTAGCAACATACCCTTCAAATCTTCAATTTTTATCCACATAGCCACCAAATCACAATAAATACGCACATAGCCCTCAATCTCACAAGCTAGGTCGACGTACCTTCTCTATTACTAACCGTTAATTTCGGATATGATTATCATTAAAAGACCAAAAAATCCTTCATTTTTTTAGTATTAAATTTGGTGTTACTTTTAAATCAGATTTGTTCGCCATAAAAAATGGTGACAAAAAAGGATGGTTGTGTCCTATTTTTAAGGATAGAAGTTAGGCACAACAAAATTCTTTTTGTGTTTTACATTTTTAAAATTCAAAACCTCTCAAAATTAGAAAATAAATATCTGAATTTTCTTTTTTATTATCTATTTCCTAAATCGTTTATTTTCTCTCTCATTGCTTCGCTTAGTAATACAGGAGATGGATGGAGGGAGCAAGGTGAGTTAGTTTGAGGATTTGGCCTTAGTAAGGAGGAAAAGTTTTTTTGGAGAAAAAGACTGAATAAAATAATCATCAGGGAATTTTAGGGATTTTGTATGGGTTATAATTTGAAATGAGAGAAGAGGATAGAATATTTCTTTATTATCTGCTATATTAAGAAAAACTGGTATATTGACCAAACTTATGAGATTTGGAAGGTATTTGTGTAAATATTGATATTTAGGGGGTTTATGGGTAAATAATGAAGATTTGGAGAGTACGTAGCTAAAAACCCTAAAACATTATATATTATTATTATCTAACTTTTTCTTAAGATCTAGAGTCAATTAAATATAACTTTATATTACACAAACTTGATGGACTAAATATATTGAGTACGATAAGATTTAACATAATATTTTTCATAGACTAAAATTGATATATACATCTTATGGGAGTGAAAAGTCATAAGTAAAATATATTCCTAGTGAATATATATATATATATATATATATATATATATATATATATATATATATATATATATAATATCAAGGTGCTTATCTAAATTGTTGATTAACCAAAAAAGTGATTATTTGAAGAGGAAGTTATAAAATTATTCATCCACATTCTTAATATTTATATAAGAAATTTTAAGTAGGGTTTTATCCATTTCATATTTGGAAATTTTAAATTTTAAATTTCTAATTTAGCTTGGAATTTTTATTTGTATTCCAGATTTGAATATTGATAAGAAAAATAAATTCTGAAAAAGAATATGAGATAGCCATCTTTATGTTTAGGTTTAAATATGGACAAGGTCAAAGAATTTTAATTCGAATTTATAAATAATAACAGGATGATTTTAAAATTGCTTTCTTATTCATATAATATTTTTATGATTCTAAAGTTTAAAAAGGCAAATGATTTTCTTTTCCAATTTGGGCAAAATTGAAAGCCAAATTTTTAAATTGTTGCTTTTATAAGTTCTATAGATGTATTTTGCCTGCTATATAATAATATGTAGCAACCACAGATGGGTATGTCATTTTACTGCTTCTGAATTCTAACAAATTTATTGTTAAGAGACAAAAAAAATAAAATAAGATAGAGCAATACTCGCCATGACGACGCATGATTAATACCAAGACCATTGCAGGTGAGTATCATTCCTTTGAATCTTGTAAGATATTCCTGCACGAAAAGAACAACAGTTAAGATCTACAAGAATGCAGTATAAGTTTCCTGCAAAAATACAATAGTAGAACATTCAAAATTGATAATATCTAATATGACTGTTACCCGTAAAGAATATCGGTTGACCTCATAAGTACCAGATATATCATAATCAAGTCGCTTAGCTGGATCACTGAGTACTGTAAACATGCAACAGTTACTGTAGTCAATTTCAATATGTAAAAGTTATGAGATAAATACTTCATTGATGCTTTTAACAATGATGTACCAATTCAATTATGAATATAATATCTAAGCATCCATGACAGATGGTTCCAAACTCATCCTTCATAAATCAACATGATAGATGAAGAGTGCACGTAAAAAAATATTTTAATACACACTATCCTTAATCCCAATGCATGACATAAGACAATGCATATTCGTTAAGGATGACACAGTACATGTACAAAAGCAAATGACACATATAGAAAAATCTAATGTAAACACCAAACATTAACTAATAATTAAAGAAAATAAAGCACCTTTATAAGCTTCATTGATCTCCTGAAACTTTGCAGTAACGTCACTATTTCCCTTATGCTTATCAGGGTGCCATTTCTAGTCACAGATGGAAAATTATAGAACAATTAATTATTCCGTTTCTCACAAACCTAATATATAAAATAAAAGTATGGTTTTGCAAAGAAGTCATAAATATAAGAATTACAAATACTACTTATAGATAACTGACCAAAGCTAGTTTACGATAATTCAATTTAATAGCCTCATCTGTCGCATCATAGTCAACCTCCAAGACTTTGTAATAGTCCTGAAATCATAATATAATTTGAGTCAGAGAGAAATATAGGGTGTAAAATTCATGAAGAATCTCTAGAAACTGCTATAAACTTGTCGAGTAGTGCAGGTTACATATGAAATGTAAGACGCTAATTATGATTAGTTTCGTTAAGGAACAGCAACGATGATTCCTATATATTCGAACAACAATATTGAGCATCTTCGAAAAACACAAAGTGACATTTCAAGTTTCCTTAATTTGGTTGCCAATTGAATGTCTGCAAGAGTAATACCTGTTACTTATTTACAGCTTATCAATATAAATTAGATAAGCGAGAAAGGACAAAAGAAGAAAGAACTACTTCCCAAATTGTATATCAAGTAAACAAACAACTCAATCTGGATATGACAAAGTATTCTAACAATCAAGTCCCTGTACTAAAACCAGAATTAAAGCCCCCCAGATGTTATGGGCCTGCCGAAAAATGACAAGATGTGTTTGTTAAACCAACAACTGAACTTATTTCCTTTTTTGGAGATGTTGGCGGCAACTTTCCTCTTTTTCTGCACCAGATCATGCTCTTGGTGCATTTTAACTGTGTTAATCTTCTCCATCAATGTTTTCATCATAAGATTGAATATTTGCCGTGCCATAAGAGGATCAAACAAATCACTAGAACATTGGAGGGTGATACCCTGCTCAACCACCTCATCCCCCCAAAAGCCTACCTAGGTCAAATTTTCCATTCCTACAAGCTTATTATCAATAAATCATACGCGGTCCAAAATTGTAGCTCTCATAGAAACCTTCTCTTCATTCGCTCAAACAACTTAAGAACATGCTCCGTTTTCTCCACCCCCAAAAGGACACCAATCAAACCATGGTGCAATCTTGATTCACCCATGGCACCAACCTTCCCTTATCATCATCCTTGATCATTCTAGTTCAGAAGCTTATTCCCCCTACCGAATCTCTCTGTCAGGTGGAGCATTCTAATGACGAGGTAATAATTGGCCGAATCAGGGGCAGATTCCTCACCCTCCTCTCCTCCCATCATGGAGAAGATGATTAGTCAAGCTTCCTTCACCCTCCTCATCTTCCGCAGACAAGAAAGTAGAATGTTGAAGCTAACAATAGTATGAGAGATGCCCGAGGACCTAGCAACAGTAGAAAGATTATTCTAAAGATTCCTCTTGCAAATGCATCGTAGAAGGCCATCATAGGAGCAAATCTTCACCTTCTGCATCTCCTTTTCCAGTTGGTCCAATTTCACGAGGTCCACAGCAACATGCGCAAATGTTTTTCATCCAATTTCCAACCCTCTTTCTAAAGATGTGATACTGCAATATATAAAGCAGTAAGGTCCTTCATACTGGTGAAAGCATGCCATGTCGTGATTGGAGGCCTCGAACCCCAATTCCTCGCTGCCGCCACTCTTTCACCGGCACCAAGAGATCTAAGCAGTTACTATATGAAGTGACAGACACCAGCTACTTATAATGGGGTTATCAAAATTCCGAGGCGATCGAGGGCTATCATCCATTTCTTGATGCTGCCGACGCCGTAGGACACGGCACCTATCAGCGCCCGTACGGCGTAGGGAGTGGAGGAGCATTGCTTCAAAAACCCTAATCCGCTTACCGATTTCAATTCCAAAGAGGAATAAGAGATAATCTCGGATAAATTGTACTCCAATCTAATTTGTATAATAGAATCGATAAAGAGATAGATTGTTGAGGAATTAAAAATTAGCAACCCTAGTTTCTAGTTAGTTACCTTTTGGGGCTCGCCGCCGTCCATCCGATGGTAAGATGCTCCGCGAGGTGCAGTGATCCGCTCACATCCCTCATTGGGCGGATCAATTCTGTCGAGATCGGAACCAAGCAGAGAAATCAAGAAATGGATCACGATCACAAAGAAGAAGAAGAAGCAGCTGCAGGTAACGAGAGGGGAGGAGAGGAGAAAGTGGGTGGAAAGATTTGGGCTTGGGTTTCTTAACTGTCGCTCGCCCGTTTGTTTGGTCCGAAGCGGTCGCGATTCTGGATAAAAGAACGCGGCTGCGATATTTATCGGTTCGGCGAGATGGATGTTGTTCTTGCGCCGGAAGAACACGGAGTTTCCAAAGGAGCACACCATTTTTCTTTGTGAGCCCACTTTATACTTGTGGGATTTTGAGCCTGACAAAAAACACAGAGAGGTGGGCTCACTTGGAAAATTGGTGTGCTCCTTTGGAGACTCCAGAAGAACAGCGCAATATTTGGGAGATGTAGACAGGTGACGGGTTGGCACTTAGAAGTGAAATCTACCCGACCCAGATAGATGTGATAATGGCACCATCCACGTAATCGGAGGTTGTGTACGCGTCAGAGAATTGGGCGGCTCATTGGCTGATACCGACTCGATCCGAATCGTATTTGTTGGTGTTAATCATGGGGAGGCTCTTTTTCGGAATAAAGGGGATTTTGACAGTCGGTGACTGAGTCACTTGCAAGTCACCGTTATAGCGAGCTTAATTTCACTATTTATCATATCAATTAATAGTAATTCATAGTAGGTAGGGGTGGCAAGCTTAGGCACAGCGATAGGCATGGCACGCTCTCCGGAGCACGGGCCTAGACATAACACAGCAATATTACTTTTCTTCTATTATAATTTATCGCCACATGGCAATCTATATTTATGATAACATTATATTCCCTTCCATTCATAATTAGCAAGTTAGCATAAAATTCTCTAATATTAATTACTATGGGACATGTTGGTTGAAAATTGGATTGATATTGCTCCACAACGAACCAGATAGGAATCAATAAAAGAAATTTAAGATAGATACCTCAAACAAATAAATAACAATAGAACAGATACAATACTAGATTGGATAGATGTCAAAAGATAAAGGAACAATTATCAAGAATAAATCACAGACATATTTTTATGTAGCAGTAGTCATATAGTCTTCCACCTAAACCTAGACTCTGATATCACCTTGTAACACTCCCGTTTTTCAGCTCCTTTCCAAAATGGGAGACACTACTTAAAATTACACTACACAACCTAACAGTCACAGGATTTTATAATAACCGTAACTACTGTCACAATATGATTGATAAATAACACGTTTGAAACTGAAATGTTTCACTTATACAAAGGGTTAGTTACATAAAGTGACACACTGCTCTAAATGTGAACACAAAAGAGAGAGGCAGTGTCCGCGGCAAAAAAAAAAATTATATATATATATATATATATATATATATATATATATATATATATATATATATATATATATATATATATATATATATATATATATATATATATATATATATATATATATATATATATATATATATATATATATATATATATATATATATATATATATATATATATATATAGGGTTTCTAAAAGGTATTTCACTTGCCTACTGTCACTTGGTCTGGTCAATGAAATGCGGGTGTTTAGTTGGAACAGACTCTCCTTCGCTTTCTAAACCTGGGTCCAAAACCCAGGATATTAAACTCAACAAGTAATACAAGAAAAATATATATGTACTATCACAGTACTAGAGATAAAGTATATAATTAAATTGTGAGTGTAAACATGTCACGAGAATAATGAAAAATAGAATGAGTAAGACTGTATATGTCATTTGCAATAGCAGGTAAATATTTGTAAAAATGTCAGGTCTAGGTCAATTCCTTGTTAGCATTTGAAACCAAATATAGATAACATAGTGAGCAATTTTCCATATTGTACAAGTGTTCGTGCATACCCGAGACCCGACCTCAAACTCATGATCCTGAAGCAAAACACACCGCTAGGTGTTCAAGTTAAATCCCATAATGTGAAATACTAACGGACACACACCCTTATGGTGATTTATATATCAGATGGTGGCCCAGTACCACCAGTGCTGTTACAGTAAAAGTTTTCAGCAGCTCAATCAAGAAGTTGACCAACAAAATCCTTATACAATACATTTCTTATCTATCATGTAGTTTCTCCTAATTCTCATATCAATGATACAAGATATACATGAATTAATGGAAACACGTGGCTTGTCAAGTCAAACTGTGTACATATCCTTATTACAAGAAATAAGAATTCAAGAATTAAGATTCAACATAATGTACACACGTATCACAAAAAATACTTTATATCATGTAATCAGGATATAATAAACTTGTCGTCATGTTCTCATGAATGGTCATGCTCATTGTATATAAAGTATTCAAATGATTCACTCAAACATATTATGTATTGGATTCAAGTATTTATACCATGTATTACGTTTCATCTATTACATAAACTGTATCATTCATGCAAGTATCATATAATATACTTTTATACGTCACGCATTATATTATCTATCATATAGTTCCTCCCATCCCTGAGTTCATAATACATTATGCAAGTGATTTTTTTTTTTGTTTTACGTTTATTTGTTTATTTCTCCTTCATTTTCTTTAATTGTTTTTCAATTCATATTAACATACTCACATTTCCATAGCTGCACGTGACATGTAATATAATAGCATATTATTTGTAATATCAAAACACATGACATGTAGTATGATAGATATTAGTGTACAATTATATCACAATATAATTTGTCAAAATTGATTCAATAATTTGGCTCAGTTCTCAATACCAATTAATAGCCTGATTTGTAAATCAAGTACATTATGTAATAATTTTGTATATTTATTTATTAAGTTCACGGCATATTCGTTTGTTAAGGCCCACTGCATTTTATTTATAATGCCCTCTACACATTCATTATTTAGGCCTACTATAGCATTATCCACTGTATTTTACTATTTAGGCCTACGGCATTACTATTCATATTACTATTTATAAGGCCCAATCTATTTTATTATTTAGACCTACTGCATTAATAAGGCCTACTATATTTTACTTTATTTTATTTTATCTTCTTTTTTTCCCCCTGTTTTCTTTTCCTTTCTCCTTACAGCCCAGCCCACTGAATATATAAGGACCAGTTCCTTTTTTTTTTCTCTCGACCCAGTCCATCAAGTCCAGTTATTTATTGTTTATTTTCCTTTCCTTTCAGCTCACAGAACTGGGTTCAGCCCATCACTTTTTTCCCTATCCCCCTTTCTCTTTTCAGCCCAATCTAAGATCTTCTTTTCCTTTTCCTTTTTCTTTTTTTTTTTCTTCCTCTCAACTGCAGCCCATCCCTTCTCTCCTCTTTTCTTTCGTTTGTTTGTTTTTTTTTTTTTTCATTGTTCCTATGCAAAAAAACAAATTTTTCCATGCAATATATTTTCTTTTCTCTCCTTCTTTCTTCTTTCTTTTCTTTTTCTACCCCTTTTTCTTTTTTTTTTTCAAAATAAACTAATATTATAATATTTACGTATATCAAAATTGACCGAATAGTTTAATTCAAGTCTAAATATCAATCAATATTTCAAATTACGAATCAATAATATTTACCAAACAAATTACTTATACAAATATAAATTAAATAAAATTTTCAATAAATAAATAAAAAATAAAAATATTACTTATATTGGATTTCTTTAATTTTCTTCAATCTCTTAAATTCCCCTCCTTTTTTTTTTCTTTCTCCTTCTCCTTCTTCTTCTATTTTCTTCCTTTCAGTTCTGTGGGTGCAAGCACAGAGAGAGGGCGAGAAAGACAGTAGAGAGAGAGTGAGAGAGGGTATGGTAAACTTTTTTTTCCCTTCCCCGCACATGACACTCAAACCCTCCTTCACCTAGTAGAGACACCCCAGCATTCACATGGGGGGGGTGTCATTAAAAAATTGTTTTAGATGTAGGATATTTATAAAAGTAATTTTTAATTTATTTAATATTTTATTATTTAAGATTCTGATAAATATTTTTCAAATACTATCAAATTTATATAGAACGTAATACTCAACGAGAAAAGTATTAGAAAATTATGCGTTTGTCATTTCGATATTCAGAATAAATGAACCGAAATTCTTAAACAATTAGAAGGATAATTCTAATATTATTAAACTACTAATTTTGGAAGTATTTTTCTAAGAAAATTCTAAAAATTTTAAATATTAGAAAATTAATTATCGCGAAAATTAAATATCATTTGGAGTTACAGAGACTAAATTATGCCCATTAAAATTTATTTCGATATTCAAAATTTGACTTCGGTAACTTTTTTTGGCACGATAAAAAAAAAAAAAAAATACAGATAGCTCGAATTTTAAGATATTACAATCAGATTCCATCAAGCAGGACAATTGATGTCTCGCCTCTGTCTCCTGGTCAGATTCGATAGAAACTATCCGATCTATGCTCCCTCCGAACGCTATACACACTCCTACGTCACGCCTTTGGAAATGAGATTTGCAATGCATTATACATTTGAAGATGTAATAATTTTCGTATTTTTTCACATCACGTATATTATGTATTAGGGGTATTTATCGGTTTGTCCCTCAAATCTCTATATATTATGATTTTGCCTCCAAAATCTTCATATTTAGAATTTTGCCCTTCAAATCTCATAAGTTACAACAATTTTGCCCTCCTCTCTAACTTTCCCTAACACAGTTAAATATTTGACCATTTTATCCCTCTTTTTCTCTTTTATTTTCCTCCTCTCTTCTCCTTCTCTCTTCCTCCTCTCTTCTCCTTTCTTCATTATTTCTCTTCTCTTCTTTCTCCTCTCTTCCTCCTCTTTTCTCCTCTCTTCCCTAACACAGTTAAATACTGAAAGAAGAGAGGAGAAAGAAGAGATGAGAAATAATGAAGAAAAGGAGAAGAGAGGAGAAAGAGAGAAGAAGAAGAGAGGAGGAAAATAGAAGAGGAAAAGAGGGGTAAAATGGTCAAATATTTAACTGTGTTAGAGAAGGGGGCAAAATTGTTGTAACTTATGAGATTTGGAAGGCAAAATTGTAAATATGAAGATTTGGGGAGCAAAATCATAATATATATAGATTTGAGGGACAAACCAGTAAATACCCCTATGTATTAATGTATTATAGCATCTTCGATGTTTTGGGCAACCGTAGTTGGGCCCCATATCAATGTGAGTTCAAAGGGGCCCATCCTACCAAGCTTATATTTATAGCCCTTGATGTGAAAATTGGCCCCCGCCGCGAGAAACAAAAATATAAAAAGGTGGTCCATTTAGAAGGGAGTATAAAACAAACAAAAAGCTAGAAGCTTTTTTTGACCTTTGCAATCTCAAAGATGCTTTTTTCACATAAAATCATTTTCCTTCCTTTTTCTGCAAATTCATCAGGAACCCAAAGCAAAAGTAAATTCCTCCTAAAAAGAAAATCAAATTACTAAAAAACAACACCCAAACGAGTAATAAAAACATAACACCTAATCTCGATGTAATCAACTTCTTCACGTGAACAAAACAAGTCTGGACCCAACTCTGCGACAAACTTCACCTTCAGTGGGGCCCAACCCAGATCCCCCCGCAGCCCAAATCTGGCGCCTCCAAATTAAATTAAATCTCATCTCGTCTCGTCTCGTCTCGTCGTGCTCTGGCTGTTTCAGTCTTCACCCTCTCCATCCCAAAACCGTAGAAACCCTAACCTTAGAATCCACCATGAACGGCCTCGCCTCGAGCTTCGACGACGACGGCTTCACTGCCGCCCGCCTCTTCTCCCAGGGCGTCACCTACGCCTACAATGACGTCATCATCCACCCCGGCTTCATTGATTTCCCCGCCGACGCCGTCGACCTCTCCACCCGCCTCTCCAAGAGCCACCGCCTCTCCATCCCATGCGTTGCCTCGCCGATGGACACCGTCTCCGAGACCGCCATGGCCGTTGCCATGGCCTCCCTCGGTGGCGTCGCTGTCGTCCACTCCAACGCCTCCCCCTCCCGCCAAGCCTCCATCGTGATCTCCGCAAAGTCTCGGAGAGTCCCATGCGCTTCGGATCCGATCTTCGTCTCACCTTCGGACTCCGCCGCCTCAGGATCCGACTTCGGATCGTCGAATTTCATGATTGTGACAGAATCCGGCAGCTCCAAGTCCAAACCTGTCGGAGTTGTCGCGAGATCCGACTTCGAGAAGTTGGCAGCGAAGGGTTCTCCGTTTTCAGAGTACATGCGGCCGGTTCCGAAGTCGGTGCCTGCTGGGCATAACTTCGAGCAGGTTGCGGCATTCCTGGCCGACGAGAAGCTGGAGTTTGCGCCCATTGTTGATGATGAGGGAGAGGTGTTGGATTTGGCCACGGACGAGATTGTGGAGAGGATCAAGGGCTACCCGAAGCTTGGGCTGCCGTCTTTGGGCCCCGACGGGAGGTTCTTGGTAGGGGCGGCGATTGGGACGAGAAAGGATGATAAGGAGAGGCTGGAGCATTTGGTGAAGGCTGGGGCAAATGCGGTAGTGATTGATAGCTCGCAGGGGAACTCCACATATCAGATCGAAATGATTAAGTATGCAAAGAGCAGGTTTCCAGGGTTGGATGTGATTGGGGGGAATGTGGTAACAATGGCGCAGGCACAGAACTTGATTAACGCTGGGGTTGACGGGTTGAGAGTTGGGATGGGGTCTGGGTCGATTTGTACAACTCAGGAGGTTTGCGCGGTCGGCAGAGGACAGGTAAATTCAACAACTCTTGTTGTTGGATATCATACTTTGATACTATTAGACTGATAATGCTTTGAGAAGAAACCGATTGCATAGTACCTAGTATTAAACTGTCGTGGAACCAGTAGAAGCCATTTAAGTAACATCGATGAAGATTAATGGATTATTTTGGCCTGTGAACTTTTTGTGAGGTTTTTCAGGCTACTGGGTATTAATCTATGTTGAATTATTCTCCAGTGTTAAAACTCATTGTTGTTCTTCTAGGCATCGGCAGTGTATAAGGTTGCATCTGTGGCTAAAGATTACGATGTGCCTATTATCGCTGATGGCGGGATCAGTAATTCAGGACATATCGTTAAAGCTTTAGCGCTAGGTGCCTCTACAGTTATGATGGGCAGTTTCCTAGCTGGTAGCCACGAGGCTCCAGGGGTATATGAGTATCAGGTATGTCAATCAGATGTCAAACATCTTTTGTTAGTCTCTTCTGGTACATACTACTGAGATACTGTTAGCATTAATCTAATCTTTCTTTCCATTAAGGTGACTTGCTCATTCTTATTTCATGGAACTTGAAAAGCATTCAGTTTGGTATTTCTTACTCTTGATATTCACCTACTATCTGTCTTGAAATAGAAATGGAACATGTTTTCGCTGCATGGTGTCTATGGTCGCACATACTAGTATAAAAAATTGGCACTTTTTGCTAGTGTAAGATGGCTGGGATTGCACATACTAGTAGAGCAGTATGAAATTGATACTTGTTTATACTGAAAAATCAAGATAACTTAAACTTAATAAAACAAGATTCATAGATTCATACTGTGTCAATATTCAAGAACAGTTCTTAAACTCGGCTTTGTCTTATCCCCAAAACTTCCCATTTCCTAACTCTATTTTAGGTTCAGTCAATTTGAAAAAATTCGATTTCAAAATAATCAAAAAGAAAGATAAAGAAATTGAAAATATTAAGAAAAAGGAAAGAATGAAAGAAAACAAAAACAACCATAGAAAAAAAGCAGGATCAACCTTACTTTCTTACAAAACTCGAACCTGTGCGAGACAACCTGCTATCACCTCTGTTCTTTGGACTGATTGTTGCGGCTACTCCATGAGTTATTGTCCATGTTATTTTGTTGATCGTATTTTCTTGAAACCGTTTTGACAAGTGCTGATTTGCCGCAACCGTAAGAACTTGGCCACAAAGAGAGAAAGATTAGGATTAGATCATGTTTTAATCTCTCTTGATATCTTTTATAACATAAAGTGGTTGCTCAGTTCAAGGAAAAACACTGTGATTTTTTTTTTAAATTTTTCGACGACCTAATAAGAGTTCAAGTATTTGCTTCTTAACCCGAACCTGGTAGAATACTGGGCATATTCAAACAAGTACTCGCTTTGCCTACTTTTTTGAACGAGTTTCTTGAACTCTACGCATTTGGAGACTGAGTCTGAGTATTCAGCCGAGTTCTCTGAATTTTACAACGTTACACTCACTAAGTATTGTTTATTCCTTGATTTTCATAATTATAAGAGTTCTATTTACCAATTTCTTATTTTGGTATATATACGTATTTAGGTAATTTCTTGTGTAACTTTGAAAAGTTTATTAATAAATTATGAAAGTCTGACATGCGCATATACTCTTAATGGGACTTTACTCTCGATTTTTTGACTATTAGAGTTCTGTAGACCACTTTTTTTATTTTAGAATATTCCTACACGTATTAAGCAATTTTTTGGCATGGTTTCCAAACTAGTTACTAATAAAATATGAAACTTAGTCTTGTTTATAAACTGTAAATACGGGTTGACACTTGATTTTTCTTAACTATAGGAGTAATCTGTACCATTGTGCTTACTTTGGCATATTTTTTCACGTATTTTGCAAAAATTTAGCTTAGTTTTCAACCAATCATTAATAAAATATGAAACTTTGCCATGCATCTACACCCTCTAAATAGGGCTTAACCCTCAATTTTCATAACTATAATAGTCCTATAAAATGTTTCCTTATTTTGGCATATTTTTACAAGTATTTCGCAAATTTATTGTATAACTTTCAAACTATTCATTAATAAATATGAAAGTATTACACATGAATAAACTTACTAAATGTGGCTTAAGTCACAATTTTCATAACTACATAAGTTTTGTATATCACATTTCTTATTTTGAAATATTTTTATGCATATTAAGCAAATTTATTGCTTAACTTGAAACCATTCATTACTAAAGTATAGAACTTTTCTACATGAATACATTCTTCACTGAATGGGACTTAATTTTCAATTTTCATAACTATAGGAATTCTATATACTATTTTTCTTACTTTGGCATATGTTTTACACGTATTTAGCAAATTTCTAGTATGATTTCGAAGTTATTTATTAACAAAATATGAAACCTCTTCACATGTATGAACTCTCTAAATGGGGCTTAACCCTAAATTTTCATAATTATAGGAGTCCTATATGTCACTTTTCTTATTTTGATATATTTTTACACGTATTTAACACATTTGTAACATAACTTCCAAACAATTCATTAACAAATATGAAACTTTGCCACATGTATGTACTCACTAAATGTGGCTTATCCCTTGATTTACATAACTATCGGAGTGTTATATACCATTTTCCTTATTCTGATATATATTTACACGTATTTAGCAAAATTTTAGCATAAATTTTAAACAATTAATTAATAAAAAATTAAAATTTGGCCACACGTATATACTCACTAAATGTAGCTTATCTCTCAATTTTCATAACTGTAGGAGTCCTATAGATTGCTTTTCTTTTTTTGAAATAATTTTACACTTATTAAGCAAATTTTTAGTGTATTTTAGTTGCACATTGAAATATTCAACAGTTTGGCAAAATCAATGTTGTTAACAACCTGTTTTAGTTATTGCTTGTCAATGAAGTCATGCACAAAATAAATGTATGTCCAGTATTTAGCAGGACTGATGAGGAAAATCTTGACAAAGTAGTCAAGATTTCCTTCGAAAAGAGGATAAGATTTACTACTGCTAGCAGCTTTCATTTACTGAGCAAAGCCAAATTGAATCACATCATTTAGCATCATGATGGTTGTAATGATTGTTATGCTATTCTGAAATTAAAATTGTTTGCTTTTCCGGTTATTATATTGTTTTGAGGGTTTCTTTTATAGTAAAGGAAGAGGAATTTGTCGTAGGAACTTTAGTATGAACAGTGTATTCTTGAGAAGCAAAGAAATAAAGCATCTGCTTTGGATCTATTTAGTGTCAACTTAGGAAAGTATTATGTGGTCATTTTGTTACTCAACGGTCGAGCCATAACCTGACTAGTTGATACCTTTCATGCTTTCACAAATAATTAAATTAAGAGTAACATCTAGTGTCATGTCACTCTGAAATGATGAATGCCATTTCTAAGTATTAAAATGTGTATCCTGGCTTTTATGAACTTCACATTTAAATTTTTTGTTAATGTTGAAATATGTACATCTGCCACTAAAAAGTCTTGGTATTTATTTTAGTTCAAGATCTTCTCTGGCAGACATTGTTTACAACTTCGCTACTTATGTGTACAAGTTAGTAACAAGTGACGGTTAATTTATGATCAATGAGATCTTTTTGAGAAATATTTTCTGGCTGTGCCATTGCATTTGGTCTTTCCTCTCCTTGTCTGCTTTCTGAGAGCTTCCTTCATTAGGGTGGATGCAGAGTTAAGAAGTATAGAGGCATGGGTTCTCTTGAAGCAATGACAAAGGGGAGCGACGCCAGGTACTTGGGTGACATCCTGAAGCTTAAGGTTGCTCAGGGAGTTGTTGGAGCAGTGGCTGACAAGGGGTCGGCTTTAAAGTTTATCCCATATACAATGCAAGCTGTCAAACAAGGTTTCCAAGATCTTGGTGCATCCTCTTTGCAATCTGCCCATAATCTTCTAAGATCAGGAGAGCTCAGATTTGAGGTACGGTATGATCTTTGTGATGTTTTCACGTGGTTTTTATGAATACTATTTGCAAGTTATTCTTTCAGTGACTTGGTATTCTACCCAAGACTCTGTATATTTTTATTTTAAAAATAGGATATTCTTGTTCTTTTCCATTTCTTTTATTGAGTGATTAGAAAGTTATAAAATATCCTACACTCGTGTTTGTGGAACATGGTCCCTAACAAAGACGCATACCATTTGGTTAAACTTACCCCTTTTCTCCAACATGAGATCTATAAGTAAATGAAATTCTGAAGTTTCAGGGATGGCAGATTTGTAACTCCTTTTTATTCTTGGTGGTCAAAATTCATGAACGAAGATTGTATTTCTCGTTTTTTACTTGGGCATTTATGTGATAATCATGTACAAGAGAAGGTTGTCTTTTCCTCTTTATTTTCAGTCCAGAGGTTTCTTATTTGTTTTTATCCACAATAAGTTGAATTTTTTTCCTTCATTTCAACGGTTTTGCAATTTGCATCCATGTTGCAAACTTCTTATGATACTCTCATCTTGTTTTCCAGGTTCGGACAGGGGCTGCTCAAGTGGAAGGAGGAGTTCATGGCTTAGTTTCATATGAGAAGAAACCCTTCTGAGGACTCCCACAAGCGATCATGTTTCTGGAAGTTGCGGTGGGCATTCATGGTGAAGATTTGAGCTTCATGAATGTCTAGATGCTCGGCTAATTTGTGCATCATCTGAGCATGCCCCTTATCTTTGTGCTAATTGCCTATTCTTGAATTAAATCATTGCATCGGCACCCTATTTGTAGAAGACTTGGTAGATTATTGCCTTATTCAATATTAATAAGACCGATTAAATTGTAGCTTAATGTTCACTTAATTTATGTATAATTTTATCCCTGGTGAGGCCGGGTCGCGAGAGAGCTACTAATATGTTTGTTGGAAGCACTGTCGCAGATAAATGGCTTGAATATCATTGGCAAGGAGAGTCATTCTGCTGATTGATTACTTTTGAAATGACATGCTCTCTTAGAAAAAGATTTGAATTTGTAATATTGCTATCTCCAATTTCCCACCTTATATCATTTTTACTAGCAGTAGATGTCGAGCTAACCCATCTGTTAAAGCATAAAATGCTGTCGTTAGGTTGGAGATGCCATTCCTTGGCATGATTATGAAGTACAGTACAGTCCTTATCTAAGTATTTGCTTTGTTGAGCCCAATGCGGGAAATATTCTTAGGTAGAAACTGGGTATTTGCAAATATTTTGAATATATTTTGGTCTTTTTATTGGTATTTCTTTTCCCCTTTGATCGATGAATAGCATCATGATCATAAGAAAAGCTTCATGCATCTCAGTAGATCCGAATCTTGAAAATGAGGGCATCTAATGTGGTGCTCACAAAGAGTAAGCAACGCCAGCCATTGATTATATGTAGTCCAGACTTTCAGTTAATTGGCTCTATTTGCACATATATGACGCATGTTGATGTTGTAAGACTTGAGGAAAAGGAGGAGAGAAGTGGTCGATTTCGTAGCATAGTAAATCTTTTCCAAAACAGAAAAACTATATGAATGTCCGTTGCACAACTATAGTCGTCAATTTAGTTGATGGATGATTAAAATTTTTTTTTTAGTGTGGAGTAGATATTAGTGGAATTCATGGAGGTGGAGTGTGTTATTTAGAAAAGATTAGGAAATATTTGAACTGTCCACTAATAGACAGTTAAGGTGCGTTTTGATAGGTCCATGTAGTTTTTTTCAATTTTTTTTAGGTGGAGATTTTGCGCCTTATTTTTTATTTTTTGTTACTTATCCTTTGTGGAGAAATTTTCTAAAAAGGGAGCCAAATACACTGATACAGTCTCAAAAACTTAAAACAGCCATTCTTTTTTGTTTCTCCTTTTTCCTTTATGCTTTTTTGAGTACAGCCGTCCATAAAGGAAAGGTAACAAAAAAGACAAAATAATAAATAAAAGGGAAAATAGATGGCTGGTTTAACTTATAGTGACTGTGTGAATAGATGAGTGAGAATAGAAATTGTAACATCAAGCAACGCTCTTGCCTCTCCTCCTTCGAAGTTTGGAGAGTCCAATGTCATTGAACAAAGACAAAATTACACCCACGAAAATATTATTATTAAAGCACCCAAATAAGTATTCTTTTGATCATTAGCGCACACTTCATGCACACTTACTGCTACTAGCCCTTATTTAGGACCATATTAATTACTCACACACCTTATTAATACCAATTATTATTTTTTATAATTAGAGAAGATATAGGTAGTATATCTTCCTCTAAGGGACATACCCTTCATGGCCACCACCATAACCTCCTCCAGCACCACTCCCTCCTCCTGCACCACCACCATATCCTCCGGCACCTCCACCGCCACCACCACCGCTACCTCCTCCTCCACCATGCCCTCCTCCACCGGCACCTCCGTACCCGGCCCCACCTCCTGAACCACTCCCTCCTCCTGCACCACCACCATATCCTCCGGCATCTCCACCGCCACCACCACCGCTCCCTCCTCCTCCACCATGCCCTCCTCCACCGGCACCTCCGTACCCGGCCCCACCTCCTGAACCACTCCCTCCTCCTGCACCACCACCATATCCTCCGGCATCTCCACCGCCACCACCACCGCTCCCTCCTCCTCCACCATGCCCTCCTCCACCGGGACCTCCGTACCCGGCCCCACCTCCTGAACCACTCCCTCCTCCTGCACCACCACCATATCCTCCGGCATCTCCACCGCCACCACCACCGCTCCCTCCTCCTCCACCGGGACCTCCGTACCCGGCCCCACCTCCTGAACCACTCCCTCCTCCTGCACCACCACCATATCCTCCGGCATCTCCACCGCCACCACCACCGCTCCCTCCTCCTCCACCATGCCCTCCTCCACCGGCACCTCCGTACCCGGCCCCACCTCCTGAACCACCTCCACTCCCGTATCCTCCTCCATGCTCTCCTCCGGCACCGTACCCGCCGCCACCTCCGCTACCTCCGCCGCCACCACCACCATACCCTCCCCCATGCTCCCCACCAGCACCATACCCTCCACCCTCTCCCAAGCCCCCACCAGCACCGTACCCTCCAGCAGCCCCACCACCGCCACCTCCTCCGCCACTACCGCCGCCATGGCCAGCCCCCTCACCATATCCACCGCCACTCCCACTCCCACTCCCGGCTCCACCACCATATCCAGAACCACCAGCACCATCACCTCCACCACTACCTCCACCTCCGCCGCTACCACCACCTCCACCTCCAGCATGCCCTCCTCCATAACCAGCCCCACCGCCAGCTCCGCCGCCGCTACCATAGCCACCGGCTACCATTTCGCCAACGACATGGCCTGCGCCGTTGGCTCCGACCTCTAGGGTGTACAGGGCTCTAGCAGCTGAGCATATGGTCACACCCAAGAGCACAAGGAATGAAACAGTAACAAGTTTACTGGTACTAGCACTGGCAGTAGCCATTGTTGTTGTGTCTAGTGAAGGAAAGAGTGATGCCTATTTATAGGGTTTGTATCGAGTTTGTGGGCTGTTAAAGTCCACTTAGAGGTCCACAGTGGGCAGATGGGGCGTGTGGCCCAGACTCTCACCAACATTCTCTAGTGCTGTGTTGCGCTTCCCCTGGCTCGCACAATCTCATGTGGTGAAATGTGCTATTTTGCATGCTCATGACCTAATATCATAATCTTAGGCCACAATCATATACAGTTGTGGGTATCAAGTAATCTGTAACCTTTTACACAGTAACTGTGATTACACCAATTGCTGTGAGAATGGAGAAAAATAATTTTATATTCGAGCATGCCCCACAAGTTGAGCCCTCTATCCCATGTTGAATAAGATATTCATTGTTTTAAAAAATCTACAATTAAATACGTGTATAGAAGTTCTTTACACTGCACTTGAATTATGAAATTATGATGATAATTGAATAAAATTATTTTGTATTATAAGAATATGTTCAGGCAAACAACATGACGAATCCCGTTCTCATTTTGGTTGTAACCATGCCTATGTAATCTCATTTAGCTTACAGAAATCGAGTGGATAGTTTCCAAAATATACTTAAAACATTATGGATAAGCTCCTTAGTTAGTTTTGATATATCTGAAACCGCTCAATCGATTAATATCATATGTTTGTTTATCTAATGACCAGATCACATTGTGAGAAATAGTGGAGGCTAGTCATATTTTGGAGTGCAACATCCACTTGCAATCCGTTGCACGATTATATTTGCAATGATAATTAATTTCATATTAGTTAAAGAAAAAGGAAAATCTCCATAAAAGTGACATGAAGATAAGTGTAGTCCTCGCAATTGACAAATCTGTATCCTTGCGGATATGCCCTTACCTATGGAACATACATCCCACTAATATTTTTTAAAATAAAAAATAAAATAAAAAAAGAAATTGGTAATATAATATGGAAATATTACCTTTCATAACTTTCTACTTACATTGCATTTCAATTGAAAACACTCTAGCTCCCATTTAACCTCTCTCTCTCTATATATATATATATTAAGGGCTCATCGAATAGAATAAGTTTTAGCTGATGGATTAATTAGCTCTATTTAAATTTGCTGGACCGGCGGACTATTGATTGATCTATTCTTAGTGTTGGGTTTATAATTCGGACCCATTGAATATCCTGGTGCCATCATAGGAGTACTATGGGTTTTAGTTAGACTTGGTATTAAATATCTTCTAGAGTTTTTTTTTTTCTTCATGTAAAGGATCACGGAATGCATCTCCCATATCTCATTTCAGAAATATCTCTTATTGCAAGTTCAATGTGATTTGGTAGAAAGAAAAAGAATCCCTGCAAAATCATGTTCGACTCCAAATTAGGGTTGAACACAACTACTGACTCCGGCAGTTTCGTCCGATTCCGACCTAAATCGGTCAGAGTTCGGAGCCTAATATCTTTAGATCCAATCATCCGAATTCTGACCGTCCATCCAACTTAGCATCCGAAAATGAGCTTCATCACCGACTCCAAATACTTTGCCCGACTCCGGCCGAAATCGGTGGGAGTTCGGTCGAAATTTTTTTTTCCGGTGGAAGGCTAATACCTTTGGATTCGATCGGAAAGCTTCGCATTCCAACTGAACATCCCTACTCACTAGCAAGCTTCGCATTCCGACTGAACATCCCTACTCACTAGCACTAAAGGTAGCACACATAGTTCCCTCGCTCCAATTATGGTGAACTTGAATATGGGGGAGGGGAGATTGTTCCCAATCGCCCAAGCGAAGTCCACAATAATGGATGACCCCATTATTGTCGCCCTCCCAAGTCTTCAAGTGGTTCGGCGTGCAGGTTTTGTAAACCCGTGTGGGACCAATCCTTCTGGCTTGGTTTCGGAATGCAGCGAGCTCTGCAAACTGCTAATCCTGCAGTGTGATCCCCCTACCATGTCTACGATGGAGGTGGAAGGTAATAGAGTGCTATTGATGAGATGGTGCAAAGAGAGACCCAAGGGACACAAATGAAGAAAATTTTGATTAGAAAGCACTTCGGCATGCAGCTAGTCGGAAGCTAGGAAGAATTGCCTGATTCAGATGAGTTCGGATTTGTTATAAAAAATGATTGATCAATGCCAAGTTTTTTTTTAGTTTTTATATTGCAGTGTTCTGAATTAGAATATAGAGTGACAAATCATATGCAATGACGATTTGGATCTTTAAATGTTTGTGGAGATTTTTTAGGCTTGGAGCCATGAACGTTGGAACATGTCTTTCAAATTTTCCGAGATTCAGATTAGACATATCATCAAATTTGATGATATGTCTAATTTGAACCGTAATGGATCCGAGACTGTAAGCCCGGATCCACCAGACTGTCTAATCTGAATCAATATTTAAAGCTTATGGTGAAGAATAAATACGATTAATGTTTGAAATTTGCGGTGAAGAACGAGCACACTTTTGATCTCGCCGTCGGAGGAGAGCAGGGGTGGCGACAGCGGCGGCGTTGGAGTAACGGCGGTGGAGGAGATGAGAGAGAGAATAGAGAGGTTGAAAATGAGGGCATTTTTGCCGTAAGATTTAAATGGTATAATTGTAAATAAAAACAAACTTTTAAGTGTTCTCACTAAGAAAAAAGGTGTGCTCCTTCGGAAATTCCCGACAAAATAGGAAACTAAGGTGTACTAGAGACTAGCATAGGCATCATCCCTTTATATTCCACCAGACACAATTGCAGCCTTCGTCATGCTTTGGTCACAGAATCTTCTCCATTTTGCTAGAGATGGATGAATCTCCTCCGGCCGTGTGAACACAAATCCACACCTCCATCATTGAGCGTGGCACTACAAATATGTACAGTCAGATGATACACCCAGGAGCGCAAGAGAGAGCTTGCAACTAGTAATTGGGTGTTGATCGCCAGTTCTATTCTCTCTAGTTGTAGCCCAATTCCGTCCAATTTGTTTAGGTGATACGAGTCTAAGGTCATGAGAAAATGATTGGCAAAGTGCAACAGAATGTATCATAGATGTGTGCGCAACAGCTGCATAAGCGTAGAAACCTATCCCATGTGCTCCCCCACTACCGCTTCCCTCGTATCCTACTCTCCATCATACTAGGTATTTGCCCGAAAAATTGAATCTTCCTTTATATGCCAATTTAATTTTGAATTACAGCAATAAAAGAAAAATTACAAAATAGAAAATCGAGATTACAAGAATGGGGATCGATTGATTTCGATTCCCCTTTATTTTTGTGGGTCTGGCAGCGGTGGAGCTTTGTTTCTGTACTCCGTTGACGATCCGATCTCTCTGAATTGAGGAACTCCTCTCTAGATATTTGGACTCTGAAAAATTGGACTCTTCCCGAAAGGATCTCCCCCCAATCCAAAAATCCAAAAGTCAAAAGTCCCTCCTCTCGTTAAATTCCTGTATTTTATAAACCGAAGAAGCTCGAAATCCGGCTCAATTCTCTCCTGAAAAAGCAGATCACGGATTATCAGGAAAATAAAATAGGAAATAAAACAACGGGAAAACAACGAAAAACAACCCGCGGGATCGCCCCCGCGGGTTGCATCCCGCGGGTGCAACCCGTGGGTGTGCCCACTTAGCAAATTTAGGTTTTTTTTTTTTTTTTTTTTTGGTATCTACATAACCCCCTCCAAAGTTTTTGAAGTTCTGTATTGAACCGTACTGAATTTCGAAATACTTTGGATTTTTTAATTTTGGTTATAGACCTTTTAAAAGATTTGGTCGATAAGGATAACTGTTAATATATTTATTTATTCCATAACAAGCAGAGGTATGATTTTAACGTACTCATTAGAGGACAAGCAGAGGTATAATGTTAACGTGCTTATTTTAGGTCAAGCAGAGGTATAATATTAACGTACTTATTTTAATCCTAACCGTTCAGTGACATCTAGTATGACGAATCAGGAAAAGACAGAGGTGACATTAAACGTGTCTTGGAGCTTAACCTATTCAGAGGATCTGGTCGTGATAGGGACAAGCTGACTAAACAGAGGTGACGGTTAACGTATTTAGTTTTGGAATCGGACCATCAGAGGTAACTGTTAACTTGATAGGGAGATGATTTTCGTCAGAGGTGATTTTCAACTTAACGATATCAAAAGCACGTTCATCAGAGGTTGTAATGTTGGACTTGATGAAGTGTGAATTTTCTTTTCTGTCAGAGGCGAAATCTTAACGTGACAGGGGATTTAATCGGATCTTATCTCATTTGATTTTGAATTATGATGTCAGAGTATGATTTTAACTTGACAAATATTTTGGAGTGTCGCTTGCTCTGTTGGAGCAAAATGACAAGAAAAGTTTTGCTGTCAGAGGTGAAATCTTAACGTGACAGGAGATTTATCTGATTAGGATTTTTAGCAAACCCCCAGCTATCAACGGATTTGATTAGCCTTTACCAACTACCGTTTGAGTTGGGCTAGCCATGCTATTCCCCTCAGCATGGTGAGTTGTCAAGGATTTCGTTTGGGCTTAAATGCCAAACTTTTCCTCTTCCCTTTGCCTTAGCAGCTTAGGGCAGTGATGTATTCTTATATTCGGATAAGAATACTGTTGTGACAGATTTGTCGTGGGATTTTTAGCAAACCCCCAGCTATCAACGGGTTTGATTTCGCCTTTACCAACTACCGTTTGAGTTGGGCTAGCCATGCTATTCCCCTCAGCATGGTGAGTTGTCAAGGATTTCGTTTGGGCTTAAATGCCAAACTTTTCCTCTTCCCTTTGCCTTAGCAGCTTAGGGTGATTCATGCCTTTTACCCCCAGCATGGTGGAGTTGGCGAGAATTTTATTCTCTTCCCGTAGCCTTATCGGCGTTGGGTGGTTCGTACTTATTACCCCCAGTATGATGGGGTTTGCGAGAAATTTATTCTCTTCCCGTAGCTTTAGCGGCGTTGGGCAATTCATACTTTTTACCCCCAGTATGGTGGGGTTGGCGAGAAATCTATTCTCTTCCCGTAGCTTTAGCGGCGTTGGGTGGTTCATACTTATTACCCCCAGTATGATGGGGTTGGCGAGAAATTTATTCTCTCCCCGTAGCCTTGTCGGCGTTGGGTAATTCATACTTCTTACCCCCAGTATGGTGGGGTTGGCGAGAAATTTATTCTCTTCCCGTAGCCTTATCAGCGTTGGGCGGTTCATCATTTTTTATTTTATTTTATTTTATATATACATTTTTATTTCTTTATCTCTCTTTTTTTTTGTTTGCAATGATGTCCTTTTTTTTTTTTAGGTGATGACGCCTAGCATTTTATTTTTTTATTATTTATTTATTTATTTATTTTGGTAAGCGATGAGGCCTTGCAAATATATTTTTATTTATTATTATTTTTTTGTTTATTTTTATTTATTTACTTTTTTTTTGTTTATATTTTTATATATTTTTTAATATTTTTTTATTTTTTTATTTTAATTAATTTTTTTTTATTTTTTTTATTTATTTTTTTGGCATCCGCGGGTGCATCCGTTGGATACAACCCATGGGTAGAGCACTCATACTGCATGTTTTTTTTTTCTCCTTTTTTTTTAATATTTATTATTTTTTTAACTTTGTCAATTTTTTGTGGGCGATAACACCCTTTCCTTTTCTTTTTTTTTTTTTTTTCTTTTTTTTTTTTTTATTAATATTATTTTTATTCTTTATTTTTTTTTTTTGTGCGGGAGAGAGGGAGAAAAGTGCGGGTGACCCAGATGGGTCCCACCCATCTGTGGGTTGCGTCCCGCGCCGCGCTTCCATCTGCGGGTTGCATCCCGCGCTTCCATATGTGGGTTGCGTCCACGCGGGTCCCAAGATTCCATCTGCGGGTTGCATCCCGCGCTTCCATATGCGGGTTGCGTCCACGCGGGTCCTAAGATTCCATCTGCGGGTTGCATCCCGCGCTTCCATATGCGGGTTGCGTCCACGCGGGTCCCAAGATTCCATCTGCGGGTTGCATCCCGTGCTTCCATATGCGGGTTGCGTCCACGCGGGTCCCAAGATTCCATCTCGGGTTGCATCCTGGAGTTGTATCCAGTCTTGTCAATTTTTTTTTTTGGGCGATAACGCCTCAAAAAATTTTTTTTTTTTTTTTTTTTTGACAGACGATGACGTCTTGTCATTTTTTTTTTTTTTGGGCGATGACGCCTCAATTTTTTTTTTTTTATGGGCGATGACGCCTCATAATTTTTTTTTTTTTGACAGACGATGACGTCTTGTCAATTTTGGTGGGCGATGACGCCTCACATTTATTTATCGTTACCCGGCGATGACGCCTAGGCTCCGAAAAAAAAATTTAAAGATTGGATTGCGCCGCCCAAACTCCCACTGTGGTCGCCAATTCTTGTTTGTCCGAAAAATTGAATCTTCCTTTATATGCCAATTTAATTTTGAATTACAGCAATAAAAGAAAAATTACAAAATAGAAAATCGAGATTACAAGAATGGGGATCGATTGATTTCGATTCCCCTTTATTTTTGTGGGTCTGGCAGCGGTGGAGCTTTGTTTCTGTACTCCGTTGACGATCCGATCTCTCTGAATTGAGGAACTCCTCTCTGGATATTTGGACTCTGGAAAATTGGACTCTTCCCGAAAGGATCTCCCCCCAATCCAAAAATCCAAAAGTCAAAAGTCCCTCCTCTCGTTAAATTCCTGTATTTTATAAACCGAAGAAGCTCGAAATCCGGCTCAATTCTCTCCTGAAAAAGCGGATCACGGATTATCAGGAAAATAAAATAGGAAATAAAACAACGGGAAAACAACGAAAAACAACCCGCGGGTGGCAACCCGCGGGTGTGCCCACTTAGCAATTTTAGGTTTTTTTTTTTTTTTTTTTGGTATCTACACTAGGGATGAGAATGGCTGGTTTCAAGATCAGTTTTTGGTCCGTTATATTCAAAATTTTAAATTAAAAATAAATTTTTTTTCCTTAATTTCAAAAAATTAAATAGGATTGGTCCGCTCACTCTCATCGCTACACCCTATAAATCCTCAAGACGTTCTCTCATGGTCATGGACACTAGTAATAGTAGTGGTAGACTTGTTAGTGTTGTACTCATATTGTTACTACTAGGTGCAACATGGTGGTGGGGGTGCCTATGGCGGTGGATGTGGAGATGGTGGGGAGCATGGCATCGGCTATGCTGGTGGTGGAGGCAGCGGTGAAGGAGGTGGTTTTAGTGCTGTGTGGAGACCATGGCATTGGTTATGGCGGTTGGTGAGGTAATGGTGGTGGCGGTGGCTATGGAGCTGGTGGAGATCATGGCATTGGCTATGGTGGTAGGGGTGGTAATGGCGACAGCGGCGGCTATGGAGCTGGTGTAGATCATGGCATTGGCTATGGTGGTGGAGGTGGCAGTGGCGGTATAAAGTAGAAATAGGCTCTCCCTTTCATTGATTTGGGAGATAAATATCAAGACCAATATAAGCTCTCTTGTATAATATGTACAATTGAATTATTATGCATCAATAATTCATCTTTACCTCGTAATACACACGCACATAAAATTAAACGTAGACTAGAGTGTCAATATAACCAAGATGGCCAAAGTGACAGTAACGGACGGATAATTTCTGAGGTTTGGTGTGCAGAAGAGGTGGAAAGTTCCCCGACACGTCTTCGATGCCCCATGCACAACGACAGTGAGTTTTTGAACTGACTGACTCTATTCAGAAGTACCGACTGATTCGGTATAGAAGACTTTCTTCAATAGTGAGTACAATCACATCATCCCGTCTGTTTTGTTTTCCCTCAATCACTCTCTAAACCTCTCGTTCCCCGACTTACACTATGAAAATGGAGAGAAATCGTGTGAAGATTCGCGGAGTGGACTTCTCACTTCAGTTTCACGCATCACTTCATAGGGTGCTCCTGCAGTAGCCCTTGCTCTTTCCGCGAGGGTCCTATATTGTGATAGACCACGTGTAACACCCCATTTTCCAGAGGGATACGAAAACGGAGTGCGTTACCGGCGGGCACGTGTAAGTCAACGTGCACGAGGCCTATAAGTATGTAAAAGAAGAAATGAATGGAATTGAATACTAGTCATCAACCAGGATCTTGAAAGTTAGTCTACTGCCATATAAAAGAGAAAATATACATGTCTAAGATAAGCAGCAATAAGTACTATACTGAAACAAAAGTTAGAAATAAAGTCCCAAAGGGGTGATACATACCAAACCAAAAATACAAAAGCGGAGGCCTATAAATCTATTGCTGCTCGGTCTGCTATAGAAAGTACGGATCATGCAGTGGCGGATCCTCACTCACATCTTCAGTACCTGAGCGTGTGGGGGAGCTCAGGGTCAAACCCGGCAAGTAAAATAATAAGAAGTACGGAGCGTGTAATATAAACAAATAGGTAAGATATGGGTGTGGATATGAAACTATGCGCATGTGTGGAAAATATTAAATGATCAAGTAATGATATCAAGAAAGAATGTACATGCTATCAAGTATGGAGACTAATGGTGAATAAATAGACTTGTATGGTAGGGAGTATGCAATATGTACTAATAAGTAAAATATGAATTGATGTAAAAAAGCATATGCACATGCATGGTGAACTAATTGGTGAAGAATTAGATCTGTATCGTATGTGATCGATATCAAGTACGGAGACTAATACATATCAAGTCTAGGTTAATATCATATTTTATTTTATTATTTTGAACTAAGTGGTGAAGAAATGACTCGTATCGTATGTGATCGATATTAAGTACGGAGACTAATGCATATCAAGTCTAAGTTAATATCATATTTTAGTTTATATTTGAACTAACTGGTGAAGAAATAAACCTGTATCGTATGTGATCGATATCAAGTACGGAGACTAATGCATATCAAGTCTAAGTTAATATCATTTTTTTAGTTTATATTTGAACTAAGTGGTGAAGAAATGACTCGTATCGTGAAAGTACCCGTGCATACCCGGGATCCGGCCAAAATGCTGGCGCTGAACCAGCCGTGCCGCTAAGCACTCAAGCAGATACCGATTACTGAGTAATCGGTCGTCCCATCAACATGGACTAAACAAGAGATGATGGCTCAGTACCACCCGGGCGCCCCCGCGGATGGGCCCCTATTTCGGTTGCGCAACCTATTCTAAACCTTTCACAATACAATATTTGTCCACCCTTTAGTTCTCCCATAACCCAAGATTTCAAGTTATTTTACATGCAAATCAATCCGGAATATGATAAACTAATCATGTCAAGATTAATACATATACATGTCTAGTAACAAGCAAGATGTCAAGATTAATACAAATAATGATCATGTATGTAAACCACGCAATACAATTATGCATATAAACACATTTGGCAAGTGAGTACTAAATTTGTAAGGATAGAAATTAAATAGGCTTAACACTTTTATAACAATTAGTTTAACAACATATTGATTTTCTAAATTCTAGTATGATTTCATAGTATGGAAAGTAGCAAATTTGTTAAATCTTAGATATGTATATATATATATATGTATATATTTAAACATTGATTAGCATAGAAAGAATTATAACCTAACATAATATCTCGTATGAAAGAAATATTTTAACAATTTAATGTAGAAACTTATTTATTTGAAATCTTCTTTTTAAAACATGATTATGAATACATACATATATATATATATATACACCTATGTTTTAATGGCAAGTGAAAAATGATTTAAAAATCATTGCATTATATATAAAGAACTTATATGGAAAATTCAAATGTATATCCAAACATGATGAATATTCATAAAAGTAGTATTTTTATAATTTAAAAGTAAAACATATAGTTTAACTTTACAACTTGTAGTTTAAGAATTAGAGATTATAAATAAAATGATAAATTCGATATATAAACATAGGGTAAAGTATAAAAAATCATATTTTTATTTTTTCTAGAATAATCATAGAGATTTTTGTATAGAGGTATTATGTTTTTAAGTTTTAACAAATCAAGATTCTAAGTTAACCATAAACAATTAGAATTAGAAATAAAACATGAGAGGGGATGTGATTTTACTTGCCTTGATTGGTTAGAGAAGCTAAGCCTATCTTGAGGCTAGGGAACTTCTTCTTCTTTTCTTTTTCTTCTCTTTTCTTATTCTTCTTCTCTTTTTCTTCTCTTTTCTTATTCTTCTTCTCCTTTCTTCTTCTCTTGAGTTGGAGTAAAAAAAATTAAAAGAAGGTGAATGAAAAATGAAGGGGAGAAAACAAATGAAAGGGAAGAAAAAAATATAATAAATGAGGGATATGGGGGATTAGATGATGGTTGTCATGCTTATCCAAAGGACAAGCATGGTAAAGTAAGGTATGGGTGTGAATAAAACAAAATAGGTATAGGACAAATGAATACTAATAATAGGTTATTAGAGTTGTTTAAGATTATAATTTCAAATTAAACTAAACCAAATAAAGTCAAACTTCATCTTTACAAGTCAAAAGAAGAGAGACTAGTAAAAATATGTGTAGGACCCACCGGTGATTAAAATAATATTATTTTAAGTTACTATCTTGAAAATTTTAAGAAAATCACAAAAATATAGAAAAATGAGACAAACACAACACATTCATTTTGGGATTAATCTGATATCAAGAATATAAGTTATGTTGAAATTATGTTGTTACACCACGGTAGACTGATGAGGGGAAGAATGACCCTATACAGTCTGCTGACGAGCGATCAAAAGGTATAGCTATCGCATATTCTTTTTTAATATCATACATGATCTTCCTCCCATAAAACTCGCTCATATCGAAAGTCATGAAAGTATAATAATCTTTGACTTTTGATCAACCAGATACAAAATTAACTGTTTTAGAAAACATAACATTTTGTATCTAATGATGAGTATAGCCTAATCAATCCTATAACCTATGATTTATAGTTTGAATGAATCCTAAGGGATACAGCTCGACAATATTATCTTATTTATCTTGATCCAATTCAGGTTCATGCTTATTATCTCGTCTTATTTTTATGTACACCTTTGTTTTGGAATTTTTTTTTTGCACGACTTTATTTACTGGACTATCAAGCTCATCTTTTATTTCAACATTTTGATACAGCGACAAGGATAAAGTCCCAGTTTAGAAGTTGATTAGATTGTTATACTTGCACTATATATAAGTTTCATACTGAAACTTATTTAAAAGGGTTAATTACATTCAGACGTCCTACAGTATAGAGGTGTATAACTTATCACTCATAAAGTTTTAAACTCTCACTTAGATCTTCTAGATTGTGGAAAAAATATTTTCGTCTGAGTTTCTCTCTAAGTTTTTTCTGCGGTTCAGGGGGTCTAAATAAGAGTTTTAAATTTCAGGGGTGATAAGTTATACACCCCTCATACTACAGGCGTCTAAGTATGATTAACCCTATTTATAAATAAGGGTATTTACAGATTTGTCCCTTAAATCTTTATAAATTATAATTTAGTCTCCCAAATCTTTATATTTAGGATTTAGTCCCACAAATCTTCTAAGTTACTACAATTTAGTCCTCTCCCTAATTTTCGTTAGCCCAGTTTTCCTAATTTTCGTTAGCCAGTTTATTTTTTGACCTGATTTTTCCATAGTATCCCTCCTTAATTTCTTCTTCCCTCTTCCTCCTCTCTTCTCCGTCCCTCTTCCTCCTCTCTTCTACTTTTCTTCATTCTTCATTCTCTCTTCTCCTTCCCTCATTTCTTCTCTCTCTTTTCCTTCTCTTTTTTCCTTTTCTTCATTGGGTTCATTGACTTCCCTCCTCTTCTTCTCTTTTATCTCTCTATTCTTCTTCTATTTTTCTTCATCGCGGTATTTAAATCATTTCATTATTTAAAAAAGTAAAAAATAAATTATGTCGTTTATTTGGACAAAAAAACTAACGGAGGGACTAAATTGTAGCAACTTAGAGGATTTGGGAGACTAAATCCTAAATATGAAGATTTGGAGGACAAAATCATAATTTATAAAGATTTAATGAACAAACCTGTAAATACCCCTTATAAATATTTTTAAATATGAAGATTTGAGGGACTAAATCATAATTTATAAAGATTTAAGAAACAAACCTGTAAATACCCCTTATAAAAATCAAACTTTAACTTTAAGTAATATAGTTTATGATAAAACTCGGAATACTTAGTTTGGATTTTAATTCTGTGGAGATATATGATCTAATTGTGATTGTCAATTGAATACATAATTAAAAAATTGATGATTTGGTTTATGGTTATACGAGCGGGTACTCTCATTCTTAGACAGGAATCTTTGTGTAAAATATTGACTTGTCCGATGTGAATCGCAGTTATAATCAAATTCTAATTAATGAGCTAACATAGCTGTAATTAAGATTAAATGACTCTTTGCTATCTCGTTTTAGCAGTAAAAGGTGGTTAGGTTAGGAGTACATACTTAAGTATAATTCTACATCGGATAGAATTTGAGAAATCTATAGATCTTATCTATTAACTTAAAATTTTGAATTATATTAGTTATCGATATTATTGTGTTTGAAAACCATCATAATTCTAATTCTAAGAGGTCGGACTCAAGACATATCTAGTCGAAAGATATTTTCTTGTTGAATTACAAGAATAATTAGATGTTTATCGAGTTCTTCAATATTTTATATTATTTTAAAAGTTTTTTTTTTTAAAATAAATATTTTAAAAGTTTTTGAACAGAAATTCTAATATAATATTTTCCCTCCTATAGATTTATTAGTTTCTCAATGCAAATAAGAGAAACACAAAAAAAAATCAAGAATTTGAAATGCTAATCTAGATTTTGCACACTAATTAGTTTCCAATTAGGGTCGTCTCCAAAAATCAACCAAACCCCAACCAAATCCAACGGCTGATCCAACACTTCCGCACAAGCGTCACCTCATCTAAGCCGTCCATCCGATCCCCATTCCAGCGAAAAGAAAGAAGCGCGAGTTTGGAAACCAAATCCCGTCGAAATCGGATTCGATTAAATGGCGCGTCCCCCTCTCCTTTCAAATGCCGCCCAATTCCCCCAAATCCCCAATTCAGTTCCAGAACCCTAGTCCCTAAAATCTTTCCCTCCAAAGATCTCCCCTCTCCCCCAAAATTTACCAAATCTATCGAAACCCTAGTTTTCTTGCATGAAAAGGGAGCCCCTTCCCGCTTCTCCCTTGAGGATCGTAAGTGAAATTTTATTTCCTTTTTTGTTTTCTTGTTTATTTCCTTAAATAATCGCTGTGTTGGACCATCTGATCTCTTGGTGCTCAGAACCCTAGCGAAGCCAATATGGAAAATAGCTCTATGTTCCCCTCGTCGCCTCTGAGATTTGAGACCGATTTACCGGTGAGGATCACTGTTAATTGAAATATACTTTAAATTTCTAATTTTTTGGGGATTTTTTTTAGGGTTTTTGTTTAGCCTATTAACTCTCATTGTTCCAACAAATTAGGTGTTGATTGTTCTTTTTTCCTTCGTCTTTTTCATTATTATCTGTGATTTTTCGGTGGCAGAACCCTAGAGAGGAGAGGGAGAAAAGTTCCAATTTTTCACCATTATTATTGGGTTTTTACTCCGATTCAGCGGTATGAATTTTATTATACAGCTAATTTCTACTGAGTTTGGAGATAAATGGGATTTTCATTGGGATTTAATTTCCTGACTTTATTTTTAGGGCCCCAAGGAAGAGAGTATAGAAACTTCTGAATTTTCGTCATTTTTTTCAGACCAGGAACCAGTATTTGTGGTAATAAATCCTGTTATGCCCTTGAAATTGGCTAAATTTGGAAATTTTATGTAGTTTGTAAGTGAATGTCATAAAATTTTATCTTATCTTTAACTCTAGGGAGCTGGTTTACGAAATATTGGGAATACTTGCTACCTCAACTCTGTTCTCCAATGCATGATTCATACTGTTCCGATAGTGGAGAAGCTGCGCTCATTCGATCACCATCATCCTAAATATTGTAATTGTTTTATGTTTAAAGTATTTTTTTTTCAATAGTTTGAGTTTGTTTTATTGGGGTGTCTAACATTATTCATCCCTTATGTGTTTTTTCTAGGGGATGATAGTCATTTCTGCTCGCTTTGCTCCTTAAAGAGGCTTGTTAATTCATGCATGACCAATACAGGATGGTTTGAAACTCCGTATGAGTTTACGGAAAATTTGAGAAGTATCCTTTTTAACGTAATATGCACTTTGTTTTTCAGTGTTCATCTATTTTCCTAATAATCTGAACCTAGTTGATTTGGAATGTGTTTATGAATTTGTAAGCAAGTTTTCAAAAAAGAGTAACAGAAAGAAGAAGAAGCAAGTAAATTCCTCTGAGTCTCAGATTTTATTACGTAGGGTAGTACTATCCCTAAACATGAAGTGATCTTTAGGTAGCCTTTTAAGTGTGGATTTCCATAAGCAGATATGTCTATTTATTTATTTATTTCTTAAGGGAAATAACTGGTCTTAACTATCTAGAGACAGAATGAAGTTTAACCCCCTGATTGTAGTTAACGTTTGAGAAAAGGTTGTAATATGTAGTGTGTGCTAGTCCTCTTGCATTAGAAAGGATATGATTGCCATTATACCTCAGTGGTAAAAGCTCTTGTAGTCTGTCATGTGCAAGTGCTCGCCAATCCGTCAAGTTCGTGTTAGTTCAGTGAATACGTTTGTGGTTCAATAGTGATGTATGTCAATGTTAAATTCTATAAGTAAAGTCAACATGACAAGTAGCTGGAAATCTCGATTTGGTATCTGCAGTCATAATATGCTTCTATTATGAAGTTATCTGACAGTGATATTTGGTATATTTATAATAGTAGTATTGCCCTTAAAGTTGGGCAATTTCATCAATCACCAGACATTCTTATTTATTGTTTTACCTAGTCAGGTAAATGAAGAACACCCTCCCTTAAATCTAACCTATCAACATGCCAAAAATAAATAAATTAATAATTCAACAACAACAACTACAACTAAACCTTTTATCCCAAGTACTTGGGGTACACTACATGAACCAAAAGAGAATCATGCTGGATCGATCACGTTGATAATCTTTCTCTATTCATTTCAATCAAGTAGTATCTCCTCATCTTCAAGTAGTATCTCATCATCTAAACCTCTACAATCCATATCAAATAAATTAATAATTCAACGAATAAATTAAATAAAAATAAAAATAGAGCTGCAGTTCGTGTTTATGCCCCACCACCTAAATATAATCTGGCCTGTAATTGTAATTCCTTAACCCAATGATCAACAGAGATATCTCCTGATTTCTTTTTAGGAGATCAGCAGGATGCCCATGAATTTTTCCTCTGCTTGTTGGACAACCTCCATAACTGTTGTCTTGATTCTATTTCAAAAGGCCAACCATCATCCATGGAAAAGGATAGCCTTGTCAAGCATGTCTATGGAGGCCGTTCTATAAGCCAGGTATTTTCTTGATACGATTCTGCAGAATGACAATTGGAAGCCTAGGTCTGCCTCACCTTTTTGTTCTTTCACGAACATAATTGTTTTTCATCAATTTCAGCTGCGATGCTCTGAGTGTGGTTACTGTTCTGACACACCTGAACCCTTCCTCGATCTCAGCTTGGAAATTACTGATGCAAACACTCTTGTAGATGCTCTCAAGTCATACACTAAGGTGGAAAAAATTGATGAGACCAAATTCAACTGTGATGGCTGCAAGTCTCAAGTGTTGATGGAGAAGCAGACAAAGATTGAACAAGCTCCAACAATCATTTCCCTTCATCTTAAGAGATTTAGGAACGATGGTGAATTTATTGAAAAGATTGATAAGTTTGTTCAGTATCCACTGGAGCTGGATTTGAGGCCCTTCATTAGCTGCCCAAGAGAAGTGAGTTTCCCTCTCATGTTTAGTCCATTTGAATTCTCTGTTAAATAATGATGTTCTTGGGTACTCTCATGCAGGAGCACACTATATACGATTTATATGCAGTCCTGGTTCACCGAGGTAGAGCTTACTATGGGCACTACTACTGCTATGTTCGCTCCTCTCCTACAACATGGCACGCAATGGATGACTCTACAGTAAATACTTTACATTTCTTTTTCCAGGAAAATACCTTACAATTGACTCTAAGATTTTCTTGCTTTTAAATGCAGCAGATGATACTTGTATTATTTCCGAAGTAGCTCCATGTTGAACTAGTTAGTGGCTGATGATCAGATTCTTAAAAAAACTTTCTGGATTTTTCCTGAATAATTTGTAACGTAACAACAGAATCTAACCACTTTACTCTATAACCATATTTTTAACCTATTTTTTTGCAACGCTAATGCTCAATTTTGCATTCATGAGATATTTCAAGTCCATCGCAACCCCACCAGAGTGCATTTCAACACACATGCCCATGTGTACACACTGACAGACACACAGAAAAGGGACCCACTATCACAACAAATACAAACCAGACAAAGATAAAGTGTCTAAACATTTTTCCAAGTTTAACAGATATTTTTACTCCTTTTTTTTTTGAATCCTGATTTAACCTTTAGCCATTTCCCATATGTGGGACTTGTTTCAATGAGTTTATGTAACTTTAACTTTGTTTTTTTGCAGGTGAGAAGATTGCCTGAACCCAACGCTGTGCTAAAAGAAATGGCCTATATCCTTTTCTACATAAAGCAAGGTTCTTCACCCTGTTTTTCAAGTTTAATGGAAACCCAAAATGCAAAGGTTACTTCACCAATATGCAATACTTCACCAATATCTGTGCTAGATTTTACGGGTGGGGCTCCTTCTCCATCTGCTGAAGAGACCAGTAGCAGTAGCTCCAGGGTAACACCTGAGAAAGAGGAACCTGGCCCTTGCCCGACCGTTTCTGCTGAACCTGTTCCTGCTCATCCAGAATGCAACCATTCTCCAAGTCCCTCTCACACATGTGACAGCAACAGCCATCAGCAAGGGGCCCATAATGCCATGACAAGCCGGTTTCGAGCACAGCATGCAAAGAGACCAAACCCTGATCATTGTGTCATCAATATTGACAATGTGTTCCATGATGAACAATTTGGTAAGGCTTCCCTATCCAAAGCCTTGTTTAGAAAGGAGCTCAATGGAATTCCAGTTTCTATTATTTCCTTTGTAGTTAGGTCCTGGTTGCTTATCTTGACCTTTATTGGGTTTGTTATACTTGGATTAAGTGACATTTGATTTTATATATAGTATCTGCCCGAACATCACATTTTATTTTTATCTTGTGCATTTTCTGTTGGACAAATTGGCAGAGGATGAGAAGGAGAACATCCCGACTCAACAAGTCAATATAGGATCAAAGGGCACTAAGGAAGTGAGCACTAACTCCCTCAAGCCTACTGAGCACTCTTGCTGCACGAACGTGGGCGTCAAAAGATTAATGAGAGGGATGTCTAGTTCCAGAAGGTCACTTCTTCTTGCTTGTCTGCCTCCCGATGACAAAGTAAGCAAGAGGTCTCCTCTCATTTCGAAGACCCATTCTCTTAACAAGAAGAGAAGGTCAGTATTTTCAGACACGCTCCCTTCAAATGCTGAAGACAGCCAGCGTCAGAGACCTATAATGGGAGCATCATCTTCGAAGCCCTCTTCTAGAAGCCTCAGCCCCAGTGCAATTAGACGTGGCTTGTTCTGAGATGACCTGTAATTGGATGATATTTGATAGTTTCTGCATCTCCATTGCTGTATGCAGAAGCCATCTTCTAATTGTACAACTTCCTTATTTGAATCTTCAATTTTTATATCCAAATAATCAACCTATCCATCTTTTGTAATTTGTCAATTGTGGTGATTCTTTGTCTGATATTTCCTGTAATCCATTATCTTCTGTAGATAACTTTTCTTGTGCAAGTGGTCACTTTCCTTCTTAAAATGCATTTCCCCTGGCTGAAGCTTTGCCCTTCTGTTGATTCAAAATTGGAAATGTGGTCATATCATTGTCTTAACCTTTCTTTTGGCAGTTAAAAGCTTATAATTTTTCATTTTCTTATTCAAAATTTTGAATAGAACAGACTAAGAATTGATTATTGGAGCTGTGCATTCTCATCCCTATGTCGAAAATCAAGTGCTGTGTTCTGGTACATTTTTGTTGGAGTAAATAAGCTCTCTTGCTGATGTAGCAAGTTTACAGTCCAGGTTGGGCTTGCATCGCTTTCCGACAGCAGCGAATTGATTTGCTCGAAGTCTGGATTCTTCAATCTTTGATCGGGTAGAAACTTCCATTCTCAATTCACTTCTCAGTTGTCTTTGTTACTGCATACTCTCGTTTTATTATCCGGAGCTAAACTGATTTGTAGTGCAGTTCCAGAGAAAAGGTCCTCTAGTCTTGTTCCATGGTAGGAAAAAAGACTTGTTTAGATAATCAATCTAGCTTCCGCGAGAGAATAGAAAGTGAAGTATAATCAATCTAGCCGAACTGCGAGCATTTTGTCCCACTCTGGATTAATCACTTCTCAAGATCGTGGGAATAAGAAAATGATATCGTTATTCCAGTGTGGGTCGGGTTTACGGATTGGAATGTTGAATGTCGGACAAATAATAATAATAATAAAAAAAAACATACCACCAAAACGAGTGAAACATGAGATGAGATTGTTAAGATGGATAAGTGAAGTGCACTGAGGTATAATAAGAAATGAGTATTTGCAAGGATTTAGGAGTAGCAGGCATAGTTTCAATGGAAGATAAGATAATGAATAATTGCGGGTGAATAACGAGTAAAAGGTAGTAAAGAGAAGAGAAGAAACATGTCAGTAAGTATCAAAATCGGTGGGTTAAAAGACCAGATTTCAGCCTGACTATCAGAATCGGTGGGTTAAAAGACCAGATTTCAGCCTGTCCTATTTAAAATTATAAATTACACAAAGAAATATTTTTTATTTAATTTAAAATTTTGAAAAGAATGGACAAAGAGCTGGTACATGACCGGCCCATTCTGAAAGGGTGATAGTTTGGAAATTGTTACCATAATTGTTATCATGGCTTCCAGGTATCTTCTATTCACACTAAATGCTCAGGTTAATGGCTATTTTGTTTTTCTTTTAGTTTGCGTCTAGTCTAGTCGTGCTTAGATGATGCTCAGAGGTATAAAACTTTTTTAACTCAGATGCAAAGGAAATGAGAGCAAGTATCTTCACTAAGAATCATATAGTAATCACAGTTACTTGGACTGTGAATGGTACAGGCTGCAAGTAAATAGCCTCTTATATTTCTTGCAGAAAAGTGACTCCTTAAGGTTATCAGGTTGTTCATGCAAAATACCTGCAAAGACGAGCGCCCACCCATTCAAACTGACCTTGGCATCTAATATTGTATCTATCATATTCATCTCTGTGGGCTATTAGAGATGTTTGAACTCGAAATTTTCTTCTCTGCTGGTTTTATCTGTGGCTACTCAGAGAAGCATTTACCGTGTCGGAAGCATTTACCCTATGCACCTCTGATCAATATGATTGAAATTTTGCAGATCACCTAACGCAGGAAATTAGAATTGGGACTTATGATAGAGATTTGGGAATAAAATTAGAATTTTGTTTAAAAAAAAATACAAGGGAAATAAGATTGATCCTCACACCTAGGCAAGCCACTCACCCAGAAGAAAAGATTCAGGACTTGGTAGGAATGCATGAAACACGCTTTTACACTGTCCACAAGGTCTGTATATACCCTTAATTTAGGCTTTTAGCTATTTTATATATATATATATATATATATATATATATTTTACTGTAGGTGAGCCACCAACTCAGGAAAAGTTACATAATTTAGCGATAAAACTATAATGATCCAATGATTTTTCTTTAATTTTTTTTAACAATTACTATCCTACCTCTTTTCGAATTAAATTTTATAAATTTTAGAGTTCATTTACCCTTTCATCAAGTGCATACAAAATATTTTATTCATTGAAAACCGTTAATTTTATGTTAATTTGATATAAGACCAAATCAAAATTAAAACTTAAAAAATTGGATGAGTGAACTTTAGCAGGTCGAGATCATAATGCAAAAGAAATTTTTTAAAAAAGATTATTGGACATAGTAGAAATGAAGTGTAGCTCAGATAAATTGCATGAGCTGTCAGTTGAAGTTCATTTCCTCAATCCCTAGGGTTCACCTGTACCCAATTTCTTGGATCTTAGTTTTGATTTGGTCATCCATTAAGTTAACACAAAATTAATAGTTTTCAATGAATAAAATATTTTGTATGCATTTGTTGAAAATGATAAATTAACTCTAAAATTTATGAAATTTAAAAGGTACAAATAGTAATTGTAAGAAGAAAATTGAAAAAAAATCATCAGTAATATATATATATATATATATATATATATATATATATATATATATATATAAAGAGAGAGAGAGAGAGAGAGAGAGAGAGAGAGAGAGTCTTATTATCATAATGTGAACACTATTTAGCCTGCTAGCTTGCAGCCCGATCGATCAAGGAACTGCTGAGCAGATAATATGAAGCAGGTCCACCATCAACCATACCAACATCATCAGCTCCAGCAGCAAGCCAAGAAAGAAAAACGAACCCAGTTTACTCCTAACCTTTATGCAGAAAATTCACAGCAGCTCTAGCTGTATCTCAACTAGAAGTCGCACATCTTGTAGGCCAGCAAAAAAAATAGCTAAGAGCAATGCACTTGTAAATGCAAGGGAGCAATGCACGGAGATGAAACTTAAAAAGAATGGCGAAGCCAAACCTAGTAAAAAGTCGAAGATCCACGGTTACACACCAAACTTCAATAAAGAGAGACACAAATATTATTTATAACCAACAAGATACACGACATTCTGTAATATGTTCTGTAATTCCAAATACATCTTACTGTGACCAATATCTCTCACGCGACCATGAAAGGTTTGCATTTAGCCATCCCTTGAGGAAAACTTGCCATGATTAGCTTGATGCGGCAGACAAAACAACCTCCCGAAGATGTTGGATCAAAAACTGTCTCGTCTTCGAAGATAAAAGTCTTTTGTAAGCAGTGGCAGGCTTAGAGGATCCTATCTTGCAAATCATTGATGAGACTTGAAGCTATATTAGTCAACTTCTTCCCGGTCTCACCAGCGATGTTCTTGAGGGAGGATATGTCCTGTGATGCCTATGGAAGTAACCAAATAATGAAGTGACGTTCTGGGCAAACTAAAATTCAAAGCATCTATTGCAGAGACCATAGGCTAATGTTCAACATTTGTTCAATTAGGAGCCATTCAGTTTGGTGGAAAGTGAGAATGTCTAGGAATATGTCCCAGTTTAAAAAAACATGAGAACTGCCAGTTTAAAAAAATGAGAACTGCAGGATCCTTCTTAGAACAGACCTGCTTATCCTTTTAGTGTTGACAGCACCTTCAGGTGGCCAAAATTCGGTGTAAAGAAAGGGAAAAAAAAAGTAACAATCAAATACCTGGAAGGAAATTCTGTTGATAAGGTCGCTTGCGGTTAGGTCAAGACGAGAATCGTCCGTATCATTACCAAATAGATCAGCACTTGATATGGATGAAGAACCCTATGCAAAAGATAAAAAAAAAAGATATAAGGGACAGTTGCACTCCAACTTCTACCACTAAGCTTTTAGATATCAAGATAACTTCTTCTTTTTTTTGGTCGCGGGGGGGGGGGGGGGGGGGGGGGGGGGGGGGGATTTATATAGTTCCTTTTAATAACCTAGAGCAAAGACAGGGTAAAAACAAAACCTAGGCATCAAACACATTCCTCATAAATGGATCAGCATACAAATTAATTTGTTTCTAACAAAGATATCTATCAACAAAAGGACGTACAGAGTACTTCTGCAACGAGATCTGGGCCTCCCTATCCCCTGGTTTAACCTGATCCCCAAAAAATTGGGCGGATGAAATTGATTTTGCATTTGAAAACTTCTGTCTGGCTTCATTACTTTCCGGGATCTGAGAGAACAAAATGTCAGAAAACTTAGAATAATCATTAACCCAACATGAGCATGCACAACAACATTAAATCAATAGGTAAACTGAAAGTGAGCATTCACAACCATTAGAATCTATTTAAGACATCAGAAATGCTAATGAGAAACACCACACAGATTCATGTGTGGCAATATTCAAGGGGGAGGACAGGTCAGCCTGTGAAGTAGCTACAGTAAACCCATATGTGTAGTTAGTTCAGTATTTTTCTATGGTTCCCCTATTTTCTATAGTGGTTTAGAACTTTTTAATATCTACAATAAATAGCTAGTTTTAAAGTGATTTAGATGAAAGGTAAAAAAAAAAGGTATTTTGCAACCACATTATGTTGTGGTCACATTTGGGTGACACTAACGAGAATTAGCCTTGAAAAAACACACAGATTCTTACACACGTACACAAAAAAAATATAGACAAGTAATCAAGTCAGGGACAAATGCTGACTTGAATCCACTTCAGAGCAGTCGAATAGCCTGTGAATGACTTGGGATATCATTAGGTGTTGGCATACTGTTCATGGAAATATTTGATTGAACCGATTGAACAAAAGCTTCTTTGACCAGGCTAAAGGTTAGTTCTGAACAAAACAGTGATAGAGTACAAAAAGAGAGAAATTACTAAACTTGAAAAGTCAACAACCAAGCAGAGAGAGGAGAAGATGAGATACAAATCTAATAGTGATGCAGCTATAAAACATATATTAAAGTAGGTGTGTGGTTCTTGCTCATAAAATGACACGAAGTAACATCTAACCTTCATTCACAAGGATTTTTAATAATGGAATGAGTCATTAACTCTGTCATCAACTCTCATGCTTAAGCCTGTCTAACGGGCCGGGCCTGGCCCGGCCCGGCCTAGGCCCGTTCCCAGCACGGCCGTGCCGGGCAAGGGGACGTGCCGTGCCGCCGGCACGGCACGGATGCCCGGGGGTCGGCCCGCCGGCACGGCACGCCAGGCCCGGGCCGGCCCGGATTTAAAAAAAAAAAAAAAAAAAAAAAGGAGTTATAAGATAAAAACAAATGTTATATTAAATATAATCTCATTACATTTATATAATTACTCTATAAATCTCTTTAGAAATTATATAAAGCCCGAAGAGAGGGGAGAGGACCCTAGCCGTCACCCTCAACTTGTTCTTAATATATTTTCTAAGAGATTTATAAGTTAAAAATTAAAAAAAAATTGAAAAAACATGAATATCCTTACAAATTTAAATACTTTTAATCAAACTACATTTTCTTCTGGTAAGTCGAAGGTCTCTAGTATATCTTCATTAGTCAAGTCTTGTTCTCTGTCTTCTGCGTCGTACCAATCCTTCAAACAGACACACATCTCCAATATGTCCGACGCCATTGAGGTTCTCAAGTCCGTGAGCACTCTACCACCTGTGCTAAGAGCAGACTCCGATGCTCCAGTAGACACTGGAGGAGCTAGTAGATCACGGGCCATGTTGGAAAGCACGGGATATGTTTTTTCCTGTGATTTCCACCATGCCAAAATATCAAAGGTTTCATACTTATCATAAGATGCGTTATTTTCATAGTTAGCTTTCTCTAAATAATAATGTAATTCATTAAAATATGTACTAGTTTGTCTTGGCTTTTTTCTGTGAAATAGAGATGATATTATTGGATTACGAATTTCATTAGTAGATGGTTCTTTTGTAGTTTGTGTTGGCACACCATACATATCTTCATAAGTTTTATACATAATATCTAAACATGTTTTAATATCATTAAGTAAATCCCTCACATTATTTTCATAAGACATATTTGTATAAAATAAATCTATTAATATTTCAAGTCCATCTAACTTGCAACGGGGATCCACAACAGTTGCAAAATATAATAAGTATGGAAAATCTTTAAAATATTTATTAAATTTAATTTCCATAGGTTGAACAATACTTTCAAGTATAGAGTGATTTCTATATTCATTAAAAACCGAAGTAATTTCGGTTAGATAATATAATGCAATGTGTGTAGTTGGGTAATAAGTTCCTGGCATTGCTCTAGTTGCATCTTCAAATTTGCCTAAAAACTTAGAAATGCAATGCAACTGGTGCCATTCATTATTATCTAAACTAAACATTGGTGTCTCCATTTCATTAAAAGTATTTATTACATTTTTATACTGAATAGCTATGTTTAACATTTTATATGTAGAATTCCATCTTGTTCTAACATCTATAGGTACAATTCTAGGTGATATTTTCATATTTTTACATATTTGTTTAAATATTTGTCTTCTTGGCCCACTATCTTTAATAAAAAGTAATGTATACCTAAGATTCATTAGTGAATTATTTACTATTTTTAATCCATCTTGAACGCATAAGTTTAGTATGTGGCAAATACACCTAAAGTGGAATAATTTTCCATCTAGAATTAGTTTTGTATAATTTTTAAGAATTCTAATTGCGGCCGTATTTTCAGAAGTATTATCCAAAGAAATGGTAAATATTTTATTGTCTATTCCAAATGCTGAAAAAACACTTAGCATGGTTTGTGATAAATTTTGTGCATTGTGAGGAAAATCAAATACCCTAAACCCTATTATTCTTTTCTGTATGCACCATTCTTGATCTATATAGTGTGCCGTCACGCATAAATAATGAGTCAAATTTTTAGCTTCCCAACAATCTGCAGTTATAGCAACTCTAAAAATTAAAGAAGTAAAAATAGCTATTAAAGTGTTCCTCTGCTCTTTATATAGTTTGAACATGTCGGATGTACATGTTGAACGTGGGACTTTTTTAAATTCGTCAGTAAATGTTGATTTACAAAATCTTTCAAATTTGCGATTTTCCGAAAAAGCAAATGATTGTTCGTCATGTATTATAAATCTTGCAAAATTTTCTCTTGTTTTAATTGGATCATATTTACGTATACCTAATGATCCACCAAATGTGCTTATTTGTGTTTGATGTGGTACATTTGGTGGGTGATTTTTTTCTACGTGTCTTTTAAGATGACCCGTTCCGCTATTTAAAGGAAACGAATAAATTTTATGACAGTATTTACACTTAGCTTTCCTAACATTGTTTTCCATTATTTTTTCAAAATGTTTCCATATGTCCGATCTAACAGCCCTAGTAGATGCGGTAGTTTGTATTTCGGGTATGGTTGTATCAGTTGTTTCTTCCTGAGATACAGAAAATGGTACTTGAGGAGGTTGTTCTAAGGGTTGACATAAATTTTGATATTTTTCATCAGTTAAAAATGGAATAAAACAACCCGTGGCTTGAGAGCAAGAAGCGCCAGACGAATGTGGATCCATTTTAATAGAATCTCAAAGAAAACAAATTAAAATTCTCAAAAAAACTTTAAATTATAAATACCTGTTAACCGCTGAACTAGTTAAGAGAGAGAGTAAAATATCTAGTTACTAGTTAGAGAGATGAAGCTGGAAACCGAAATAGCGAAAAAAACCTTACTTCAATAAGAAAACTTGCTTGGATCTTGTTTGGGAGACTTGCTTGCTTGAGACTTCTTGATCACTTGATTGAAACTTGCTACTTGCTTTGCTTGAGACTTCTTGAAAATTAAAGATTTTACGAGGATTTTTAGAATGAATTTAGTGTATAAGAATGATGAATGGTAATAGAAGAGATATTGAGGTATTTATAGAGAAAGAAAAAGTTTTAATTTGCAAAAAAAAATTACAAACCCCCCCCCCCAAACAGCTATTTTGACCGTTGGGGGAGAAATCTGCAATTTTTTTTTGCAAGAAACCCCCCAACGACTATAAAATAACCGTTGGGGGCTCTTTGCAAAAAAAATTCCCCTCCTAAACACCCCAACGGCTATTTTTCTAAAAAAAAAAAAAAAAAAAAAGGGCGGCCGTGCTGGGCCGTGCCGCCGGCACGGCCTGGGCCTAGGTGCCGGGCCGGCACGAAAAAAAAAAAAAAAAAACAGCGGCCGTGCCGGGCCGTGCCGCCGGCACGACCTGGGCCGGGCGTGCCCAACGGGCCGCCCGGCCCGTTAGTCACCTCTACTCATACTACTAAATGATTGAATGTGCCTCCATTTGGCTCTTCGGCTTAGTTGGTAGAGATGAATGCGGTTTCCGAGTCTCAAGGCAATTTTGATACAACTTGAACACTACGCAAAGGAGGTTTAACTTGTTAAGTTTGTGCCTTCATCTGCTTCAGTTTGTGCCTTCATCTGCTTCAGTTTATAATTGGTCAACCTGACTAACCCATCTAATAAGCCTGTTGGGCTAAGGCCTCTTCCTTAGACACATCCATCTAGACTGTACCAGATAGAATTAACCCGTTAAAAAAATAGAAAAGAAGAAAGAGAGGATAACCCTGTAATCCATTCTGTGACTTCTGACAATTACAAATACTGCAAAAAAACCTAACTACAACACCCTCTTAACTGACAACCTACTCTCTAATTCTCCTACAAATCGAGAACCATAAAGGTGCCTCAATCACTTTACAATCAAGTTGACCACTACTGCCAATCCTTTCTGTGCTCAGCCTTCGGCCATCCTCCTCCCCTATAATTAGACATGAGCATGAGTTTCGTGCGTCAACATGGACATGGGGGTGTTGGACATCATAATCGTTCAAAACCCATACTTGAGGACACAGCTAGATAGTATATTTGTCTAAGTATATTATGTTTGACTCATAAAATTGGCTTCTATTCATTTATGACAGAACCAAATTTTAGTTAAATCATCTGTAAAATAATTAGCCCTTGACAAAAGATCCACATGGAGTTGACAAAAGATCCACATGGAGTTGAAAAACCAAGGCTGTATTCTGCATCAACCATGTCGCCATGAATGTAATGTACGACAAAGCATCCCATAAATTAGGATATCAATATTTTGACCTAGTTGATCCTCCAACAATGTTGAGGAAGGTAATACTTCCAAACTTCGGAAAAGAACAAAAACAGTGGTAGTACCATAAAAAAGGGGACCCAGTGGTCAGAACCATGGTTACGATTAGCTGTGAACATGGTAAAGAAAACATGCTTGAGTAGAGAACGTCCCAGCATATAAACATGATAAATTAAGGTGCATAATTCATCCAAGCTTTGGGAATACTTGTTGATGGGTGTGGCCATAAAAGAAAAGAAGAAAAAAATAACCTGAAATTAAACAAATCAACTGAAATTAAACAAATCAACTGATAAGATACTCTTTAGTATACCTACAGATGTCTCAGGTGGCATCCTATTGCATCCTATTACTATGTATCCTAACTACATCGTTGTCCACAAGTGGCTTTTTATTAGTTCAACAAGAGAATTTAATCATTCAACAGAGAGTTTCCACAGCAATTAAAAATTCACTCGAATAGTTTAAAGAAGACTGCTTGGTTTACCTCATCAATTAAACATAACCGAAATACTATGTATCCTAACTACATCATTGTCCACAAGTGGCTTTTTATTAGTTCAACAAGAGAATTTTAATCATTCAACAGAGTTTTCCACATCAATTATAAATTCACTCAAATAGTTTAAAGAAGACTGCTTGGTTTACCTCATCAATTAAACATAATCGAAATTATTTGCCTATTTCAACCCAAAGAACAAGGTCTATCAACTAGAGCACCAGTTATTAGCTAGTAAGGGCAACAATTTTCTCCAATCTTGTTATGTATTCCATCAATCAATCAACAATTTGCACAACAGGTTTACCAATGCAAATAAGTATATTTTATGAAATTTATAGTCCCAGACCCCCAAAAATCATTTAACAATGATTCAAAACAAGTTCTTCCTGCAATACTTTTAATTGAGTTGCACTGAAAAAATTAATAAAGGTGTTAAATAGTAGCATCATACAACAACAATAAAATATTTATTACACATTTTTTATTGGAATACAAATCAGAAGACTATTTCTCAAACATTTTTTATTGGAATACAAATCAGAAGACTATGCACAAAGGCTAATAATTTTATACAGCAAATAACAAGAAGGTACCATGACTGATCATGTCCTACTATAGTAAAAGACTATTTGAGGCGGCATGCAACATATAAGCCTGGACCAACCTAATAAATAAATAGAATGAGGTTCAGAATTCAGATATTATACAGGAGCAAGGACCAGGCATATGATACTAGAAGATGTTATGCATGGAGTAACAGAAATAGTTTGGAGGAAGATGAAGAGTAATTGCTAAAGTTGCAAGACAATCACGAACCACTAGCCTTAAATGGTTCGCCAGTATCCATTGAGCCGATATTCGCCATGCAAGAGGATTTACGGGATGCTGGTTTTGCTTAAAAGAATATATGAGAAAATAAAAAACTTAATGCAAAGAAAATTTAACCCTACCTGTGCTTTTGATGGAGTGGAGTTTGGCTTTTTCTGGAACCCACTATCCATTCCAAAGTCAGCAAAGAAGCTCGAGGACTTCGGTGGTGCTACATGTCCACTCAATTGGACGCCACCAGAAACAGTCTCAGTACCTGGCAAATTCTCTACATACTCAAATCGAGAACGCGAAGTAAAAGGTGATCCTTTAGCTGTACTAGGACTAGGGGTAGACAGAGAAGTAACAACTGGTGCAGGTTCTTCAGGCTTCTGGTCATAGAGACTTTCGCTCGGCTGCAAGTATTCATGATAAAGTTAGCATCACCAGGATTCATCTGCTTGTAAAGTAAAATTCAATCAATATTCTTAGGATTATATGGGCTAGGTGGGAAGGCTCCAAGAAAACATGACCTATCTCTTGTGTCCTAGAAGAACAAGGAAGAAATTTAATATTTTCACAAATTCATTTTGATGTTGCTTTTCTGAAACCACCATTTCCAATTCATATATGCAACTCAATCAAAAAAATATGTATGTGAAGTGTTTAGTAGACAATATTCCTCAAATTCTGAGTAGTGTCATTAACCTTTGTAGTAAGCTTCCGGACGCCAAGGCCTCCAGATTTACCTCCAGCCTTCTTAGCACCAATTGGCTTCTTCGCAGTAACTGCTGACTGAATAGGAGCTTTAGGTGAACGAGTAACTTCCACTGTTTCATGCTTCTCAACTTTTAATGTTTCTGGAAGCTTAAGCTCAGGAAGGCCATTAGCTGCTTCTGATGTCAGGGATGCAGCAACAGGAGATGAAGGTAGTATGGCATCCTCTGCCAAGCTTTTAGCAACTTCTTTAGACAGTATCTGCCTATATAACTCAGCAGCTCTAGAAGTATATTTTGCCTCAATTTTACCACCATCCGTCCACCCATGTTGCTTGAAAAAAACTTGTGCACGGTTATTTCCCCCACAAGCCATCATCTTTAGCTGCTCTGCACTCCACGAATCTAAATTTGTGGACCTAAAAAAATCAAAGGTTGAATTACCTAAACCGAACAATGACTGCAACTGCCAAAAGACCCAACCCAAGTGATACAATCATTTGATTACACTTAAATACATTATTCCAAAACTTAAGGCTTTTGATTAGAGAGTAAACATTTCTGGAAAAGATAAAATAGATCAATTGCTAACTTTAGTGAAACTAAAAAAACTTAATACTCATAGTAAACAAGCATGTCCAAGATGCTACAGTAATTGTTCAGTAATATTCTTCACCGACATGTGCTAGGCACGTTCAAATAAGAGAGAAGACTACTATTGCTGCTTATCAGGCCTTCTCTAGTAGAACCATTGTTAGCAAAACGGGTTATTGCAAAAGAACAGAACAGAAATTATTCATGTGTTAGAAATGAATCAAAGCAACAAAAAAAAAATTAAAAAAATACATATCTTGAAATAAGAAAAAAATAATGAAAATATAAAAATATCTGGAAGATAATGAATAGCATTATAATGGATGAAAAAACACTATATATATGTGTCAAAATTTCTATGTTTATCTCCGTATATCTTACATATTTAATAAAAGTATTACTAAAAGTCAGAAATATTTTTTTGTCTATTTAAAATTATTCTATTGTATATAAATAGGGTTTGTAACAAACATCTATTAGTAAATCACGATAAAATTTATATTACAAAAAAATAGTAATAAATTTACTAAAACGTAATATTAAAATTTGAAATGTGTGTCTCAACGGTTTTATTAAAAGTAAGCCTTTTTCACCCATCTTTCTTCGTAAAAAGAAGTCTTAAATGTAGAGGTGCCAAAACACATTCTTCTTATAAGCCTTTTGAAACACCGCTTTTGCTAACTATACATGGAATGGGAATGTCTAACCAATAATAAATGTTATCTGAAGCTGCCAGCTGAATTAGTGTCCACCTTTATAATTATGCCAACCTCACAATTCAATTAAAATGCGAATAACACTCTTCAAATATGTCCATTGTTACGCTTATCACCTCTAAAGTATGAAACTAACGCCTTGTACCACTGTAGCCTCGAATCTAACGATAATCAACAAGGGCTAAACTCTGTAGATTTGTGAATATAAAACATGCCCTTCATGTGTTATGGGATGGTAAATTTCCATGGCAGATCTTGCTATTGTAGTTAACCTTCTCCCTGTAGGCGTATAGAGAGGTGAGTTGCTTGTTTCATACTTTAAGGATGATAAACGCAATAATTGACATAGTTGAAAGGTGATATCTGCAATTTTCCCTCACAATTCCGCGAAGAATGTGTATGCCTCAATCACAAAAGAACCTGATTTGCTTCCAATAATACAACACATACACATAATTACTGTTGCCCGACTTAATAATTGCTGCTTTTTCTGCTTTAAAAATCCACAGTTTTATCTAATATTAGAAAAATAAAAACTCCAATCAGCAAATCATGCAAAGGTCTAAGTCATCAACTAAGCAGCTTCTGGAGTTCGTCATGGCTCATTGCTCTTGGTCATATACAGATGCGTATTAAAAATAAACCGTCCGATTTTGTTGCAGGGCTTGGAAACTATCTTCAGGATTACTCATGACATGATAATTCTCAATGTCTTTTGGAGTTTGTCGTGGCTCATTACTCTTCATCCTATACAAATGCATATTAAAAATAAATTGTCCAACTTTGTTTCAGGCCTTACTAACCATTGCCAGATTGGTCGTGGTTCATTATAATTCTCAATGCACACATGTATACTAAGAAGAAACATGTAGTACTTTGTTGACATCCTTAATATTTACAAAGTTTCATCTTTTATATACTTGCTGACTAACATGATAAAATGCGCAACAACTTCAAAAGTTAATTAATATATACCTTGCATATCTCTATTTTTCAGGCATTCTAATCTGGAATACAGGACCCTGTGGTAAGAGTATACTTCCAAGAGAACACCAAATAACAACTCCAATTACATTGATTCCCATGACCACTCCTAGAATTTAATTAGAATATAAGACATGAAATCCTGATAACATGATGTAATAATCCTTATTTATTTATTTTTTTCATAATTAAATTAATAACAAATAAACATAATAATTTAAACTATTCATCTTCCCTCTTTTTAAACATCCCAAATTCATTCATTTTTCTAACCTTTTAAATTCTATAACCCTCAAAACCTTTTAAATTCCATAACTCCTCAAATCCTTTGAATTCCATAACTCCCTAAACCCTTCACATTCTATAACTCCTAAATCTAACACTATATAAACCCAACCTCTTTTCTAAATTCAATCTTACACTCATCCTCTTAAAAAAAAAAAAAAAAATCTCTCTCTCTCACTTTGTTGGAGCGCCTCGTCGGACCGCTGTCGTTAGCCTCGCCGAAGTTTTGACAAAGAAACTCCTATTTCTTTCTTCCCTTGCTCTACTATTTGAGGTTAGTATTAATTTCTTAAATTTCTATTGCATTTATTTAATTAGACCATAGGATTAGCTCACACCCTATCTAACAACCCTAATAAAAAAATATCCACCATCTTATAGACCCAATAAGATTGATTCAAATCCATTTATTGATTTCAAATAGAATTTAGGGTGATCCTACAATTTTAGGCTAAAACATTATCTATAAATCAATTAGGAGATTCTTCTCAAAAAAATAAATATAAAATAAAATAGGAAGGAAATAATTTATCATTTAAATGAAATCTTTATATGCTAAACTTATCCAATAAATCCAACAAACATAAAATCAAACAAAAACATAACCATATAAGAGTTGAATTATATTTTTGTTAACATAAACTTCAAGATTAGTATTAATACAGCATATGTCCAGCTGAGCCCACTTTACACATCCTATAAACCTCTCTTGCCAAACAAATAAGATTATAGTTCGATGAGAATTAACCAATTCAAATGTTTACAAAATATGTAACTAACAACTTATTAGGACAATATTAGAAGTTAATTTTCTACACTAATATTATTTAACTTTAAAATTAATACTAAGTGCTTTATGAAAATTAGAAATTCCCTAAAAATCACCTGAATTTATGATGAATAATTTTTAACAAATATATTATAATTTTATGTGTAGATTGCTTCGTGTGATTGCCAATTGGTAGACCTTCGCAAATCGAGGTGAGTTCTTTTTGGACTCACTAAACATGCTAATTTTTCTTATAGAAATATTACTTCAATTGTATCATCTAAATTTGTTATTACAAATACTATTTCTTTATATTGTTAGAATTTAATTTGTAGAAGCTAAATGTGTAATTACAAGTGCAATCATTGACATATCTGTTATTTCTTTATGATGTTAGAAATTAAATGATTATTTGTTAAATTACAACATGTAGTTAGGTTTTTAATAAATCATGAAAAAGGCTATAATCGTGGAAACATACTGTTTGTGATATCATTCTATATCGGTGTCTAGAAAAGTTTTGTATGCTGGTTCTCTAATTAAGGAACGTGCAATGCACGGAAAACCTCCCAGCATTCATACACTGGCCTGGCCGATATTTCTATGATGTCTCAAATCAGTAACTCTTGCATATAGCTAATTGTGATTTATTGAATAAAATACAAAACGGATTCTATAAATTATGTTGTTAACAAATTAATAAAATCTAATTGAAATATTGTACCCGAAATTCAATATACAAGTTATGAAAACCAAAATTTAGACATGCATGTACTATACTTAAATGACACTGGGTTGGGGGAGAAACTGAGTGATGGAAATATACTCTGTTTCGGTTGTAAACTTGTTAAGTTGTACAACTGAATATTTCGCACACCATGGGTGCGTGATGATTTGCTGGATCATACCTGACTATAATTCCTGTTTGCCTGACGGCAGGTCCGACTCAGCACCGGACAATCCTGTGACCATTTCCTGGGTCTGTACAGGAAACAATCGAAACAGTTGTATCCCATCAGTTAGCTTTTCCAATTATATGACATCTTAGACAAAAAATACCCCTATTATAGAGTTGACTTTACTAAAATGATAAACTTGCTATGATTGTGACCATACTAAAAGATATTTGCTTTAACCTGTCACTTAATATTATCGTTAATTATGGATTTAATGTTTTCCTAAGACTTGCATTATTACCATGTTGGACATAATTATTACATCACATTTTTCTGTATTTATTGTGTTGGTCGCTATCTGACGACCTGGATATGCATGTCCAGTGACTGAGTTGAACCCTGTTGATCCTACCGCGGAAGACATTGAGTATTTTGCTGCAGTGACCGAAAATCAGTAGTTATCATGTACTTAGTTTGTATTAAATGCAGTCTTTTCATGTTCTTGAACCTATCATTCCTTAATGGATGTTATCTAAAGTTATCCAGTATCGTCCTTCTGTTTTCTTTATGTAATAGACTTCATGGATCAATGAATGTCAGTTTATTTATCTACGTGTATTTATTCTTTGTGGCTGTGATATTATAATTGAGGCTTTAGCATATTCAAACTGAATATGTTGCCGGTACCTGCTACACGTGCTCGTATACCGTATATTGGGAGCGGGGCGTGACAGGTAAAATAGTGGTATCAGAGCCAGGTTCAAAAATGAGTTGACCCAACGAGGTTGAGTTAACTTGGAATTGATCCTAAGCTTGAGATCACAGCCATATGAATAAATGTAGATATTGAAGATTTCATTACCATATCTCTTGATTCAAACTTCCTTTGATTCCATTTTTCCTTATCTTCTTCAGTACGATGGTACAAAATAATGAATCTGAATCGAACTCGAACACTAGCTCAATTAATGCCGCAGAGATGTTAGGAGTACTTCGTGGAATGATGGAAGCACAACAACAACAAACTCAGATGATGCGTACTGGAATTACGGCAGCATTAGAACAAATCAATGCGCCTCGACCACAACGAGTTGGGAGCATTTCTGATTTTCGACGCCTTCATCCTGCAACTTTCTCTGGAACAGTTGGACCACTTGAAACTGAACAGTGGTTGGCCGAGATGGAGGATCTTCTTACAGCTGCACGAATTCCTAAGGAGGATAAGGTTGATGTTGTGAAGATCCAGCTGACGGATGTAGCTAGAACCTGGTGGCAAGCTGAAGGAAACCGACTGGAACAACCAATCGTATGGGAAGATTTTACTAAGAGTTTTTACACAAGGTTCTTTCCAAAGGCAGCTCGAAGGGAGATGGAACAACAGTTCATCAACCTGAAACAAGGAGGAAAGTCTGTAGAAGAGTATGCAGCTGAATTTGTCCGTTTGAGCCGATTTGCACCATACATGGTTGTTGATGAAGAAGATCGAGCTCATCGATTCCAGCAAGGTTTAAGATTGGACATCCAGAAATATTTGGTGTCTTCCAAACTTGAGACTTATGCTGATGTGATTGATGCCGCAAGAGGTGTAGAGCAAGTTATTAATAAAGAGAAGCGAATTCAAACAATATCGAAGAGGTCTTTCAATCAAGTATCTGGAGAATCTATTTCCAAAATGGGTCCTACCGAGAAGCGACCTTCCATCTCTCATCCTCAAAAGCTCATATGCAACTTCTGTCAGAAACCTGGTCATCTCAAGAAGGACTGCAGAGCTGCTAATGGACTATGTTTGGCCTGTGGATCGGCTGAACATACTTTGATGAATTGTCCGAAGAGGAGAATTAGTGAAGAAATGTCTCGACCTGCTATTCCCCCACAACAAAGGAATGCAGGGCTCAATCAAGGCAGACAACCTCTTGCTTCTCAAAAGAAAATGTTCCAGCAAGCTCTGAAAAATAAGGGAGTGGACCATGGTCAGAGTCAAGCTTTCAATCTCACTGCGGAACAGGCTGAAAATTCCAATGAGGTGGTGACAGGTACAATTTTAGTACATGGTACACCAGCTTTTACACTATTTGATTCTGGAGCTTCACATTGTTTCATTTCATCTGCTTTCGTATCCCTTCATGACATTCCATGTGATACTTTGACATCTAATTGGAACATTAATACGGGTAATGGAGCTATAATATCTAGTAAAGTGTGTAGACTATGTCCTGTGGTAGTATGTAGAAGGGAGTTCTATGCCAATTTTCTTATAATCGAACCTAGTGGATTCGATGTTATACTTGGAATGGACTGGCTTAGTACTTTCCATGCAGTGATTGATTGTCGAAAGAAAAGTGTCATATTTCGAATTCCGAATCACCCGGAATTTGAATTTCTTGGAGGTAGTAAGACACTAGAGTCGGCAAAATTTAGAGCTAGATCAACAAGTGAAATATTCATCATGATGGATGAAAAAGATGAAGATATTCCGGTGGTGTCAGAATATCTTGATGTATTTGCAGATAAGTTTACTGGATTACCACCTGAGAGAGCAGTAGAATTTTCTATTGATCTTATTCCCGGTACGGCGCCTATATCTAAAGCACCATACCGAATGGGACTAGTAGAATTGGCAGAAGTGAAATGTCAATTGACGGAGCTTGGAGATCAAGGATTCATTAGACCCAGCACCTCGCCGTGGGGAGCACCAATCTTACTTACGGGAAAGAAAGATGCGAGTAAGAGGCTTTGCATTGACTACCGAGGATTGAATCAAGTCACGATCAAAAACAAATATCCTTTGCCTAGAATCGATGACTTGTTCGATCAACTCGGGGGAGCTAAAGTTTTTTCTAAGTTGGATCTCAAGTCAGGATATCATCAAATAAGAGTCAAGAAGGAAGATATACAGAAGACTGCTTTTCGAACTCGATATGGCCATTATGAATTTCTAGTAATGCCATTTGGAGTGACAAACGCACCGGCTGTATTTATGAATTTGATGAACCAAGTGTTTGCTCTATACCTGGACAAATTCGTAGTTGTGTTCATCGATGATATTTTAGTATACTCCAAAAATGATGAAGAACATGCCGAACATTTGAGAATTGTATTGGAGACTCTTCGAAAAGAGAAACTCTACGGCAAACTTAGTAAGTGCGAGTTTTGGCAGAAAAGTATATCTTTTCTGGGACATATCATCTCTGGAGAAGGAATCTCGGTTGATTCGCGTAAGATCGAAGCAGTGAAAAACTGGCCTGTCCCGAAGAATGTGTCCGAAGTTAGGAGCTTTCTTGGATTAGCTGGTTACTATCGAAAATTTGTTCAAGATTTCTCGAAGATCGCAGGACCCTTGACCAAGTTAATGAAAAAGGATGAGAAGTTTGTGTGGTCAAGTGAATGTAATGAAGCTTTCGAAGAGTTGAAGATTCGACTTACTTCTGCACCAATTTTGGCGATTCCAGATGGAATAGGTGGAATGGTTGTATTTAGTGACGCATCTGGAAGAGGACTAGGATGTGTGTTAATGCAACATGGGCGAGTGATTGCTTATGCATCTCGTCAATTGAAGTCTCATGAGAAGAACTACCCAACGCATGATTTGGAGTTAGCAGCAGTAATTTTTGCTTTAAAGATTTGGAGACACTACTTGCTTGGAGATCGTGTGGATATTTATACTGATCATAAGAGCCTTAAATATGTTTTTACTCAGAAGGAGCTCAACATGAGACAAAGAAGATGGTTAGAACTAATGGCAGACTATGACATCAACTTACAATATCATCCCGGTAAGATTAATGTAGTTCCTGATGCTTTAAGTAGAAAACCAATGGCGCTGTATCTTACCCAGCAAAAGAAGTTGCTCGAAGAGATGAGGAGGCTAGACTTAGAAGTCATCGTGCCAAAATCAAAAATACAATTTATGGCCTTACAACTCCAATCATCATTAGTTGAGAAGATCAAAGAATGCCAGAAAGACGACCCCAAACTACAGAAATTTCGAAGTGAAGTTGAATCTGGACGGAGATCAGACTTAAACATTCATGCTGATGGATCACTTCGATTTAAGAACAGACTTTGTGTGCCAAAGGGAAATGTTCGAGAAGAAGTTCTTTCGGAAGCTCATAGTTCAACATATTCAGTACATCCGGGAGGCACGAAGATGTATCAAGACTTGAAGCAACACTTTTGGTGGCACGGAATGAAGAGAGAAATTGCTCGATTTGTATCCAAATGTTTGGTATGCCAACAAGTAAAGGCAGAACATCAGAGGTCACCGGGACTTTTGCAACCTTTGCCAATACCCAAATGGAAATGGGAGGAAATTACTATGGATTTCGTTACGGCCTTGCCGCGAAGTCCTAAGGGTAATAATGCTATATGGGTTATCGTGGATCGTCTCACAAAATCGGCTCATTTTATCCCATTTCGTGTTGGACAGTCGACGGAAACATTAGCAGAGAAATACATGCATGAGATTGTACGACTTCATGGTGTTCCAATCAGTATTGTATCAGATAGAGATACTAGATTTAGATCTCATTTTTGGAAGAGTTTGCAAGAAAGTTTGGGATCTAAACTTAAATTTAGCAGTGCTTATCATTCTCAAACTGACGGACAATCAGAGAGAACTATCCAAACTTTAGAGGATATGCTTAGAGCATGTATGCTAGATTTTGGTAGGTCTTGGGAAGATCACCTTCATCTTGTTGAATTTTCTTACAACAACAGCTATCAAGCAAGTATCAAGATGGCGCCATTTGAAGCATTATATGGAAAGAAATGTCGATCACCGGTTTATTGTGACGATATTGGAGAAAGAAAACTTTTGGGACCAGAGATGATTACTCAAACAGTGGATAAGGTCAATCTGATTCGTAAACACCTAAAGGCTGCTCAAGACAGGCAGAAGAAATGGGCGGATACTCATCGAAGATTTTTGGAATTTCAAGTTGGAGATTTAGTATTCTTGAAAATATCACCATCCAAAGGTATTATTCGATTCGGTTCACGAGGAAAGCTTAGCCCAAGATTTATTGGTCCTTTTGATATTGTGGAGAGAGTTGGAAAAATATCATATCGTCTAGCACTTCCCCCATCCTTAGAAGGTGTTCATAATGTGTTTCATATATCCCAACTCAAACGCTATGTTCGGGACGAGAATCATATATTAGATTATTCAGAGTTAGAGCTCAGACCAGACCTCTCCTATCAAGAACAACCAGTAGCTATCATCGAGCGACGAGAGAAAGTTTTGAAGAGTAAAGTCATTCCCCTCGTTCTAGTTTGGTGGAATCATCGATCACCTAAAGAAGCAACCTGGGAACGGGAAGACGATATCCGTGAACAGTATCCGCACCTTTTTGATTAAGACTTCTGGTATTGTTCTATCTCTTATTTAATTTCGAGGACGAAATTATTTTTCTAAGGGGGATAGAATGTAATAATCCTTATTTATTTATTTTTTTCATAATTAAATTAATAACAAATAAACATAATAATTTAAACTATTCATCTTCCCTCTTTTTAAACATCCCAAATTCATTCATTTTTCTAACCTTTTAAATTCTATAACCCTCAAAACCTTTTAAATTCCATAACTCCTCAAATCCTTTGAATTCCATAACTCCCTAAACCCTTCACATTCTATAACTCCTAAATCTAACACTATATAAACCCAACCTCTTTTCTAAATTCAATCTTACACTCATCCTCTTAAAAAAAAAAAAAAAATCTCTCTCTCTCACTTTGTTGGAGCGCCTCGTCGGACCGCTGTCGTTAGCCTCGCCGAAGTTTTGACAAAGAAACTCCTATTTCTTTCTTCCCTTGCTCTACTATTTGAGATTAGTATTAATTTCTTAAATTTCTATTGCATTTATTTAATTAGACCATAGGATTAGCTCACACCCTATCTCACAACCCTAATAAAAAAATATCCACCATCTTATAGACCCAATAAGATTGATTCAAATCCATTTATTGATTTCAAATAGAATTTAGGGTGATCCTACAATTTTAGGCCAAAACATTATCTATAAATCAATTAGGAGATTCTTCTCAAAAAAATAAATATAAAATAAAATAGGAAGGAAATAATTTATCATTTAAATGAAATCTTTATATGCTAAACTTATCCAATAAATCCAACAAACATAAAATCAAACAAAAACATAACCATATAAGAGTTGAATTATATTTTTGTTAACATAAACTTCAAGATTAGTATTAATACAGCATATGTCCAGCTGAGCCCACCTTACACATCCTATAAGCCTCTCTTGCCAAACAAATAAGATTATAGTTCGATGAGAATTAACCAATTCAAATGTTTACAAAATATGTAACTAACAACTTATTAGGACAATATTAGAAGTTAATTTTCTACACTAATATTATTTAACTTTAAAATTAATACTAAGTGCTTTATGAAAATTAGAAATTCCCTAAAAATCACCTGAATTTATGATGAATAATTTTTAACAAATATATTATAATTTTATGTGTAGATTGCTTCGTGTGATTGCCAATTGGTAGACCTTCGCAAATCGAGATGAGTTCTTTTTGGACTCACTAAACATGCTAATTTTTCTTATAGAAATATTACTTCAATTGTATCATCTAAATTTGTTATTACAAATACTATTTCTTTATATTGTTAGAATTTAATTTGTAGAAGCTAAATGTGTAATTACAAGTGCAATCATTGACATATCTGTTATTTCTTTATGATGTTAGAAATTAAATGATTATTTGTTAAATTACAACATGTAGTTAGGTTTTTAATAAATCATGAAAAAGGCTATAATCGTGGAAACATACTGTTTGTGATATCATTCTATATCGGTGTCTAGAAAAGTTTTGTATGCTGGTTCTCTAATTAAAGAACGTGCAATGCACGGAAAACCTCCCAGCATTCATACACTGGCCTGGCCGATATTTCTATGATGTCTCAAATCAGTAACTCTTGCATATAGCTAATTGTGATTTATTGAATAAAATACAAAACGGATTCTATAAATTATGTTGTTAACAAATTAATAAAATCTAATTGAAATATTGTACCCGAAATTCAATATACAAGTTATGAAAACCAAAATTTAGACATGCATGTACTATACTTAAATGACACTGGGTTGGGGGAGAAACTGAGTGATGGAAATATACTCTGTTTCGGTTGTAAACTTGTTAAGTTGTACAACTGAATATTTCGCACACCATGGGTGCGTGATGATTTGCTGGATCATACCTGACTATAATTCCTGTTTGCCTGACGGCAGGTCCGACTCAGCACCGGACAATCCTGTGACCATTTCCTGGGTCTGTACAGGAAACAATCGAAACAGTTGTATCCCATCAGTTAGCTTTTCCAATTATATGACATCTTAGACAAAAAATACCCCTATTATAGAGTTGACTTTACTAAAATGATAAACTTGCTATGATTGTGACCATACTAAAAGATATTTGCTTTAACCTGTCACTTAATATTATCGTTAATTATGGATTTAATGTTTTCCTAAGACTTGCATTATTACCATGTTGGACATAATTATTACATCACATTTTTCTGTATTTATTGTGTTGGTCGCTATCTGACGACCTGGATATGCATGTCCAGTGACTGAGTTGAACCCTGTTGATCCTACCGCGGAAGACATGGAGTATTTTGCTGCAGTGACCGAAAATCAGTAGTTATCATGTACTTAGTTTGTATTAAATGCATTCTTTTCATGTTCTTGAACCTATCATTCCTTAATGGATGTTATCTAAAGTTATCCAGTATCGTCCTTCTGTTTTCTTTATGTAATAGACTTCATGGATCAATGAATGTCAGTTTATTTATCTACGTGTATTTATTCTTTGTGGCTGTGATATTATAATTGAGGCTTTAGCATATTCAAACTGAATATGTTGCCGGTACCTGCTACACGTGCTCGTATACCGTATATTGGGAGCGGGGCGTGACACATGATGAATCTGATGCATCTTCAAAAGTTAATTAATCTATGCCTTGCATCTCTCTATTTTTGCAGGTTTTCTAACCCCGAATACATGCCCTTGTGCTACAAGTACATATTCAAGAGGGCATCAAATCATGCCTCCAATTACATCGATGATGTCCCTTGACCTTTCCTAGGATTTAACTAGCACAAAGGACTTGAAAACCTACATTCCCTATTCGTTTTGATATGCTCCTACACTAAGCAGATAACTGAGATTGCAAAAAGGATTCATACACCAGACTCTAACATTATAAGCAAGCCTTTTTTTTTTTTTTGCAACCAGTGATGCTTCAGGACTCTTCAGTTTAGTTGTACAAAACAAGGTTTTGATTTTTATTTTGACTTACACTGGAAATTTCAACCATACATGCATCTGTTAATTAAACTAAAGAACTATAAGCAGCCAATCACTGATTTAAATTACCCACCCATAACTTAAGAAAAAAAGCAAATATTAGCTAGCCAAAGAGGTAGGATTCTCCATGCAGAATTTGCTCACTAGAGGATGCATAAATAGCAATTGCATTATTCCCCTGAGTCCGTCAGTTTTGTGCGCATCCAGCATGTTACATATTGTACATGTATACTGTTAAAAAACCCTTCCATTACACCAAAACTTCGAAGTTGTGGTGAAAATTGAGAGAAATTATTTATATTTTAACATACCCTCTCAGATTGAAGGCTCATTTTTGAGTAGAAATCTGGGTTTTACGCAGCTGGATTGCTCTAATACCATATTGAAAGACTCTTCCACTGCACCAAAACTCCGAAATTGTGGTGAGGGATGAGAGAAATTATTTGTATTTTAACATATACAATGAGAATGAATGAACCTTTGAGGTTCATTTCCCGTATTTATGCATGTGCACACCAATACTAAACACATAAAAGGACCGCATAAAGACCCGGCTTGATTATTCTCCTAGTACCACTCCACCCAAAAAAGTAAAATTAAAAGCTAGAAATGAACCTATAAAATAGTCTCCCCACCTTAATTCAAGCATAACTTGATATGAAACTATGAAATAGTCTTCCTCTCCCTAATATTTTCCGTCTGTTTTCCACCAGCGGAACAGGCTGGGCTTTCCTTATAGGCTGGGTTTTCCTTATATCCTTTACCCTCTCCTTTGAGATTTTCAGCACTAGAGTCAGAAACTAGACTTAAATCAGGTTATAGTCATTGTTTTGGGATTTGTTTGGGAAAATTTTCATCTAGAACGTTGAATAAGTGGTTACAAGATTTGATCCACGCCACACTCCTACCGATCAGTGCATAATTTGCCCTAAAAGTCAATACAATTATTTGAATGGCAACATTTTCAAATTTTCGTCAAACTGTTAAGCACATTGGAATTAAATATTTGTTAGGTTCTCCTCTTTCTCATACACAGACTCATATATGAAGGATGACGGTTGGTTGAATGCTCATCATTAGGCACTAAATCCAATGCCTAAGCTCCCAATGTTAAAAAATAACTTTCTTTAATAAAAAAAACCCAGTGGGTGTAAAATGAACTGACTTTCTGTAGACAGAGTTTTATACTCACTTGATAGTCCTAAGGACCAGTTTGGTTTGCGAGAAAGTAAGAATAAAGGAAAGAAAATAGGAAAGAAACTTAGTTTTCATTATTTACTTGGGGTGAAAACAACAACAACAACAACAACTAAGCATTTTATTCCAAGTATTTGGGGTAGGCTACATGAACCAAAAAAACAATAACGCCGGATCGATCACTTTGATATTCCTTCTCTATTTATTTCTATCAAGTAATATCTCCTTATTTAAAACTCTAGACTCCATATCTTTGCGTATCACCTTCATCTATATTTTCTTCGGTCTTCCTTTCGTTCTTTTAACTTGTCCTACATTGATAAACTCCCCTCTTCGAACTGATGCACTTGTAGACCTACGTTGCATATGACCAAACCATCATAAGCGATTTTCTCGCATTTTCTTATCGATAGGCACCTAGTTTAGCACGAATATATTTATTTTTCACTTTATCTCTCCTAGTGTTGCCGCACATCCAACGGAGCATGCGCATCTCTACTACACTTATCTTCTGTGAATGACGTTTCTTTATAGCCCAACATTCCGTGCCATATAATAAAGCTGGCCTAATAGCAGTCCTATAAAATTTTCCTTTCAATCTTAACGGAATGTTACGGTTACATAAAACTCCCATTGCTCTCCTCCATTTCAACCAGTCAGCTTGTATCCTATCGATCTCTCCATCATTCTAAATAATAGAATCCAAATACCTAAATTGACTGCTCATTTGTATCTCTTGGCTATCTAGTTTTACAGCATTATAGTTTATGGTCTGTCGTTTACTAAATTTACAGTCCATATACTCTGTTTTAGATCTACTCAAATTAAAACCTCTAGATTTTAATGTATGCCTGCATAACTCTAAATTGGCATTTACCCCTGCTCTTGTCTCATCAACTAAGACAATATTATCAGCAAATAGCATACACCAAGGTATCCCATCCTGAATGGCTTTAGTAAACTCATCCATCACTATAGCAAATAAGAATGGGCTCAATGCAGATCCTTGATGCAATCCAATTATGATAGAAAAATCACTAGTTAAACCACCACATGTTCTGACATTGGTCACTACTCCATAATACATATCCGTAATTATGTCATATACTTGATGGGAACTCTTTTCTTCATCATTGTCCACCAAAATATCTCTCGTGGAACCTTACTATAGACTTTTTCTAAGTAAATAAATATCATATACAAATCTCTATTTCTCTCTCGGAATCGCTCTATAAATTGACGAAGTAAATGAATAGCTTCTGTCGTCGATCGTCCCGGCATAAATCCAAACTGGTTCTCCGATATTTTAACAGTTTGTCGCAATCTATATTCAATTACCCTTTCCCAAAGTTTCATAGTGTGACATATGAGTTTTATTCCCCGATAATTAGAATAACTCTGAATGTTACCCTTGTTCTTATACAGAGGATTATGGTACTTTTCCTCCATTCATTTGGCATTTTCTTAATTTGCCAAATCTTATTAAAAAGATCTGTTAACCACCTCACACCAATCCCTCCTAAGTATCTCCATACCTCTATAGAAATCTCATCTGGACCAACAACTTTTCTTGATTTCATTCTCTTCAAAACCTCTTTTACTTCAGACTCTTTAATTCTGCACATAAAACTACGATTCATATCCTTATATTGAATAGTAAGCTCTCCCAAATCTTGAGTAAAACCACCATTATATAATCTATCAAAATAATTTTTCCATCTTTCTTTAATCTCTTCATCCCGAACTAGAACCGTGTAACTCTCATTTTTAATATACTTTACAGTACATAAGTCTTTAGACTTTCTCTCTCTTATTCGAGCAATTCCATATATATCCTTTTCTGCCTCTTTATTATCCAACTTCTCGTACACTTATTTATATAATTTAATTTTTGCATCCCGAACAGCTTTCTTAGTCTCCTTCTTTGCTAGTTTATACTTCTCAAAACTTATTCCATTATTATTATTATTATTATTATTATTATTATTATTATTATTCAAATCTCTATAAAAGTCTTTCTTGATCTTAATAGCATTTTTTACCTCTTCATTTCACCATGATATATCCTTATATAGTGGAGCACCGCCCCTCGACTCACCGAATATATTTTTTACTATATTTTTAATGCAGTTAGCCATTTTGTTTCATATTACATTAGGATCATTATGGTCCCTCTAATCTGCTTCCTGTACTAGTCTATCTACAAAAACTTTTTGATTACTTTCTAATTACCACCACTTAATTTTAGGATCTAACTTACACTTAATATTTCTAAGTTTCTGTCTAATCTGAATATCTAAAACTAAGAGTTTTTGTTGGGTAACTAAGAGTGAAAAGTTAAAGAAAAAAAATTGAAGAAAGTAAGAGAAAATAAGGCTCAAAACGTTCTCTTCATCTCTCTCCAAACCTAGAGGAAATAGGAGAAAGTGTTAGTTCGTGTTACTACCACATGAAATCATAGTAGGAAGGATGGAGGGAGTCTGGAATAATGAATTATTCTCAATTTTTTTTATTTTATTTTTAATTTATTATTATTTCTTTTTTATATTTTCTTTTTAGTTTCTCTTTGAATCAAACAACAAAGAAAATCTTAGTTCCTTTTCCATTTCTTTTCTTTTCTCTTTCCTTTATCTATTTCTTTTTTCTTTCTTCCATTTTCTATCAAACCAAACTTAGCCTCTCCTTAGAACACACACATTGTTCTCTTCTCATAAATCACAGATTAAAATCTACACAACCAAAAGGTTTAGAAACTTCTAAATTCTAGTTGAATCCTCAATCCTAATTCTGAACAATAATAATAAAAAGAAAACCAAAATTCAAGAGTCAAATCCACACCTCACAAAGCTAATGTGGACGCCGAGGCTCCGGTGAACCGCCGAGCAATCGATACAAAGAAAAATTCCGTACGTCACCGACGCCCACGTGGGGTTCTTCGCGTTGCAATCGAAGCACATCTAAATTCACCCAAAAGAAAACAAAGATCCATAATTAGCACCGACCAGATCTGAAATTTTAACCTCCGATCTCAATAAACCTAGCCAATTTCATTTCAATCGAAATATTATATTGGGCAAGAAATTCGATCGATCGATCGGTCACCTTGTTCTCGGACCGAGATCTGAGCTTCTTAAAGATGGCGTTTTTATCGGGGACGCCATCGGAAGCCATTGGATCTCAAAACCTAGGTTTGAGGGGAGGAAGATTAGGGTTTTGAATCCTCCTCTCAAGAGCGAAAGTTTAATGTAGGATGAGAAAAAGATGGAGCCGAAGGAGAGATCGTTTACAGTAAAAAAAAAAAAAAAAAAAATGAAAATGAAAATGATAAATAGTGGCAAAAATAGAAACTATTTTATTTTCGTCGGTCAGAAATGCCCTTGGATTTGGGGTTATTTACAAGATACTGGTCGGATTTAACGGTTAGCGGAGGCGTTCGGTCTGTGTTGTTGGGTTGCGGTATGATTCCTCTCGGGTTTAAAGTGATTCCTGGCTTAATGGCGTTTTATCGAGTGAGGTTCTCGTTGTGCCGGAGCAGGATAAGGAATAGTTTCAGGTAGTTTGGTCGTGATTACAGAAGTGAAGGGAATATCTGACGCTCCTGGGCTTCCTTAAGAGCGTCGCAACGTTTGGATCTTTGGGCGTTGGAGAGTCTATTTAGGCACCGCTTTTCCCAATTAAAGACATTAACGAATGTCTTAAGATAGCTTGCATATTTGAAGATTAACAATTTTTTTTTTATAAAATCCAACAAGTCTTGTGTGAAGCAGCATCATCGCATCTAATAGGAATATTCAGCCGGTCGAGCCGGTCGATCTAAGAATAGAAGGCTCTGAATATTGCCTGAAAAAATTCTCGACCAATTTTGGTCGGAGTCTGGCGAAATCGCCAGAGTTAACGGTGAAGATCATTTTTGGACGATCAGTCGAAAATCAGAGTTTTCCGATTAAATCCAAAAATATAAGGCTCCAACTGCTGTCGGAAAATTTTTCCGACCGAAATTCAACCAATTTCGGTCGAAGTCGGGCGAAGCAGCCAGAGTCGGCGATCATATTCACCCCTACTCTCTAATTACTCTAATTAGAGAGGTTTTCAGTTTGATTTTCAATGAGGACACAATTTTAATAATATTATAAATATAAAATACATGTGTGTGGGGGTTTGATTAGTAAAAAAACTTTGGTAGAAATATTTTATCTTTAGCTAGAGGTGAGTTTCGTTCAGTTTTTACCAATTTGACAAATCCGAACTAAGGTTGATTAGGAATAAAAACTGTAACTGAACCGGATTAATTCAATTTGGTTGGTTAAGATATTCGGTTTCAATTTTTTAATAAAACTTATTTTAAAATGATAGTTTTTATCATTTTAACAGACATATCTTTTAAATATATCCAATTTGTATTAAATTTATTATCACGAATGTACATCATTTATTTTTCCATTAATTAAAACGAGTAAGATTTTTAATGCAAAAAAAAAGATTATCAAAAAAATATTTTTTCTATATGGTAGAAAAGGACCAAGTCATTTAAAACTTAACACAAAATTACATATGTTTCGGACCCCAAAAAATTACTTGTTTATCTATTTGTTCGTTGGGTGTATCTTATTTTATCCTACTTATTTGTAATTTTCTTTTTTTAATCATTTTTAAGAAAAAAAATTCACTTTTATTTATCTTTCTTTCTACTTTTTCTTCCTATTTAAACTTCGTAATCCACCATTGAAATACAAGAGTTTTTTTCATTTTTTTTGTCGTATTTTTCTTTCGGAGGATTCTCTATAAGTTGAAATAATAGTTTCATCATAAAAAAAAAAAGTTAATTACACTAAGATCTCCTGTAATATGGGGGTGTATAACTTATCACTCCTAAATTTTAAAACTCTCAATTAGATCCCATAGACTAGGGGATCTGAGTGTAATTAAAACACGGTGATTTAGATAGTTCAGGGGGTCTAAGTGAGAGTTTTAAACTTTAAGAGTGATAAGTTATACATGACCCATTGTTGGCAGTGAAAATTTCTAAGTTAAAAGGATTTTCCACAACAGAACGCAGAGCCAATTTAATAGCCCCGCGTTTGGTTATATTAACCTTGCGTTTGAATAAAACACGGAGATGTTTAATAGCTCCGCATTGATTCCGCAGTCTGGCTTGTATTAGCCTCGCGTTCGAGTAAACGCGGAGATGTTCTATAGCTCCGCGTTAGCTCCGCGCACTGGTTATTTAGCACCGCGTTTTGATGCGATTAAAGCTCCGCGTGAGTAGATAACCAGAATCTCAAATTGATTGAGATTATGATTTGGGTTTATCCAAATACCAAATCAAATCCAATCAGAATTCTAAATCAAGAGATTTAAATCAATATTAGATATTTGATTGGAATCCTTGAGGAGAGCAAATTCTATTTAGATAGAAACTCTTGCATTGACCTGGGGCTATAAATACCTTCCTGGTGAAACCCTAGGGATCTTCTTTTCGGCAATTGAGATATTTTTCTGAAATCTTGAAGAATTCGAGTTACGCACAGAGCCTTGAGTTCGTGAAGATTAGAGAAAATTACCATCTTCTTTCTGGAGTTCTTGAGAAGTTCGAGTTACGCGAGAGAGCCTTGAACAAATCAAAACCAGAAAAGATCGTCTATAGTCGGTCGATATCTTCAAGAGAGAAGATTTCAACCTACCGATCGTCAAAAGGAGCTGCTTGACAGATCCCATCGCCACAGATCCCACAATATTGTAAAAGAGAGAGATTGAAAATATAAAATCCTCTCGTTTGTTCTCTTTATATCTTGTTCACTTCTATTGTAATTCAAACTTATTCAATGGAAGGAAGCAAAGAAACTTTTGCGATGAACAAACTGGCGACCACAGTGGGAGCCATCTCTTTCACTGATGAAGAGATAGTGGCGCAATCGGACATTGACTTGATCGGATCCGAAGTAGACACGCTGGTCGTTGAAATCGACCAGCAGAAGTACGAGGAGTTCCTCTCCTCCGGATCAGGTGACTTGGATGAGACACGGCACTATCGTCGCATGTACTCCAATGCCCGAGTGACGGGTAGAAAGGTATCCATCGAGAGACGGGGATCCTTGGAGACTGCGGCTATAGAGCCGGAGTTCACACAAGAAATCCTAGCCGAGGATGAGCTTCCGACTGCCGAAGAAGACCTAGGGACTGGACTGACCAGGACCCAACTCCGGAACAGGAACCGGAGAGCGAGGCGTAGAGCCCTCAAAGCTCGCCTTGGACGCGGAGCTAACTCTAGAGAACGCGAGGCTATGGTCCCTCGCAAACTGGCTCGCGCTACCCGCGAGACCAGTCTCTACCGCATTAAACGCGAAGATACAACTTGCCTTAAAAGCAAGGAGAAGCCAGCGTGTGATTTTCCACGCGAGGCTATTACTGAGCCTAGCGAGAGACGCGAAGCCAGTAAGGGTTGCGCTAGTCGCAGAATACCCAACACTCGCGAGAGACGCGAGTATAAAAATTCTTCAAAGCCAGCGTGTGATTTTCCACGCGAGGCTATTACTGAGCTTAGCGAGAGACGCGAAGCCAGTAAGGGTTGCGCTAGTCGCAGAATACCCAACACTCGCGAGAGACGCGAGTATAAAAATTCTTCAAAGCCAGCGTGTGATTTTCCACGCGAGGCTATTACTGAGCCTAGCGAGAGACGCGAAGCCAGTAAGGGTTGCGCTAGTCGCAGAATACCCAACACTCGCGAGAGACGCAAGTATAAAAATTCTTCAAAGCCAGCGTGTGATTTTCCACGCGAGGCTATTACTGAGCCTAGCGAGAGACGCGAAGCCAGTAATACTCGCAATAAACGCAAGACTTCTGATACCCGCGAGGACGATTGGCAAATAGTTGTCAGTCGTAAAAATCGTGCTATGCGCGAAGTTATGATCTGCGTTAATCGTAAAGATAACCCAGCGTATAAGACCTTCCCTTCACGCTGGGCTATTATTCCAGAAGCTAAACTTCTAAAGACATACCAAGCCAGCGAGAGACGCGAGGCTAGTGTGGATAAGCGCGGAGCTATTCTTCAGGCCCGCAATGTGAAACGCGAGGCTATTCCTAAGCCACGCGAGGATCGGTCCAACCCCAGAGTCAGGGTTGATCAGACAAAGAAGCTTCAGTGGGTTCCCAGATCTTCTCAAGAGTTGAATGGACCTCTTGACTCTATGACTAAAGGCGCTGATCTTAGGGAATATCTCTCTAAGAAGAGAGGGATAGACCAACTTCAGGTTGAGCCTCTCTGTCATTGCCAGTAACTTGTGACGACATTATCAGCCGTGATGGACAACTGTGGCTGCAGCAAGAACAGGATATCTGTGTTCGACCGATTAAACGAGTCAGACCAGAATCCTGCTAAGAAGATAAGAACCACTTTCCTGAAGTAAGGGAGAGCTGTAACCTCCAACATGGTAGGAAAAGGGAAGAAAATTGCAGAGACGGATGATAATTCAGAATCGAGCGATGAAGAACCTCATCGTGTTACTCGACTAAAGTCAGGAGCCGTCCCGCCTCGAAATTATAAGAGGCTCGCAGGGGGTTTTTACGATGAGGACAGTGATAATTCAGTTATAGCCTCACCTCGTTCCTCCGCATCGTCTCGACTACAGAAGTCAGCATCTCACATGGCAGATAAATCTGATGATATCAATCAGAGATTTGAAGCTCAAGAAATAATGATTCGAGAGCAGCAAAAGATGATTGAAGGTCTTAAAGTCATGCTATCGAGATTTGTTGAAGATAATGCCAAAAAGGGTAAGGAAAATCCAAATGAAGAAGAACAGGAGGAGAAAGCCCACTCGATGCATGAGGAAGAAGATAGATTTTCTTTTCATGATCCGCATGAAGAAAAGCTTGAAAAATTACAGAATCAACTCGAAGTTTTGATGCGTAAAAAGGAGTTGAAAGAATCAGGGGTCTCAAGACCGTATCCTCCTGAATGGGATACGATACCATACCCACAGAAGTATAAACCGCTCAAGTTAGAGCCTTATGACGGGAAGGGATCACCCAATCAGCACATCTATTATTTCTTGTCCCAAGCAGGACATCTGTTAGGTAATGACCCAATTATGACAAAAGTATTCGCGAGTACTTTGCGAGGGCCTGCCTTTACTTGGTTCATGCAGTTGCCCCCAGGATCTATTAATGCCTGGTTTGATATCGAGAAATTATTTCTCTCACGATTCTTTGAGGATGATACCGAGATTACGGTTCATTCCCTCCTTGCAACTAGACAAGGAGAACAAGAAACGGTTAAAGATTTCATAGAAAGGTTCCGGGAGAAGTCCGTACATTGCAAACACGGAATGATCCAGGAAACTCTAGTAGAGACCTGTCGACACAATCTTAAGACCAATGTGCTCCTCAAAATGGGGGCCGTAGAGTCCAAAACGTGGAGGGACCTGCTCAAACAAGGAGAGCAAGCTGAAGACTTGATTCGCCGAGTTGAAGAGTCCCGCGGGCCAAGAAATGCTGGGGGTAATAAGTCATATACCCAAAACAACAGCAATAAGAATAAAGGGAAAGCAGCGATGTCGTCAGAAGCTGCTCCTCAGAAAACCAGTCCTCCGCAAGAGCCGAAGTTTCAAGGTCAGCGAGGGTCAAGGCAAATTAAATAGCAGCAAGAAAGGAATTACACTTTCAAAGCTGAACAGACACCTGTCCTCTTTCACCTGCTCCAAAAGAAAGGAATGCTAAAACTTCCGGAGAATAAAAAGCCAGAAGACGCTGGTAAGACTAAAGGTCCCAACTACTGTCTCTATCACCGGAATGTTGGGCACCCTACCCGGGATTATTTTCCCTTTAAGAACAGAATCCAAGCACTAATAGAAGCTGGGGTTCTGACGCTTAAGGAAAAGCAGAAGAAAGTCACTGCCAATATGGCAACCATAGTAGTTGGAACCCACGAGTTCCCCGCAGGAGTGACCCCAATCCCAAAGGGTGAGGCAGTTACAAAGAATCTTGATCCTTACAACAAAGCCCAAGAAGGACTTGTCCCTGTAATGACCTAAAGAGGGGAAGTTATGTGGGTTCACCCCGATTTGATAAAAGACGGGCAGTGGACAAACACAGGGGGTCACAAGAAAAAGCGGACTAGCAATGATATCTCCGTTGAAATAAAGGATGAATATATTGCAGGAATACCCACAGACTCTGAAGAGGAGCCCGAAGCCATGGCTACTCATCAAGATGGGGTAGGCCCTTCCGGCACTCGGTCTGGGAAAACATATCTTAGAGACTACACCAGAGTAGATCCGAAGGATATATATGCGGAAACTACTAATCCTGCAAAGCAAAAAGGTGTTCATTTCCAGAAGAATCCGCGAAGAGATGAAGGAGTTAAGAATACCTCCTTCCAATTTGATATCATAACTCAGCTGGCAAACATTCCAGCTCGAGTAACGCTATACGAATTGTTACGATTGTCAAAATCAACTCGTGAGGCGTTAAGGGAAGCTTTGGCAGACTCTGAGTCATTCCTAGCTCAGATTGTCGAGCCGGCTAATGAAGAACAGGATTCTTGCCCCCGCTGTCATCAAGTGAGGAGGCAGGTCCCACAAATAGTTTTCTCTCCAGAAGACATGCAGGTAAGGAATATAAAGCACAACAGGCCTTTATATTTCACCGGATATGTCGGATCGACAAAAGTGGACCGAATTCAAATTGATCCGGGCTCTGTACTAAGTGTCGTACCCAGAAGGTTGATGCAGCTGCTAGGGATCTCCCTCCATCGTCTGACACCAACCAACACGTCAATATATGGGTTCAACGCCAATAATAGCAGCCCCCTCGGGAAACTTCGACTCTGATGCCAAATTGGAGATCTAAAAGCGGAGGTTACATGCTATGTTATTGATGCAGATACCTCCTACAATATTCTACTAGGACGATCTTGGATCCATGCTTACATGATCGTCCCGTCGACTCTTCACCAATGCATGAAATATTGCAATGAGGAAGGAGAAGTCCGGACACTAATTGCAGATAAGCAACCTTTTAAAGGACTGGAGAATTACTTCATAGATGCTTCACTCTACAAACCAGCTCATGAAATCTCCAATGATGATCCTGGCAAGCCTCAAAACCCTGATGAAAGTGGTAACGAGGCAGACACGGAGTATGAACCTTTTGAAGAGGATGATGGGGGGTGATTATGAAATTAACCCCAACCTAGATTTTACTCTTAGTTTTGATAATATAGTGGATGTAATAGAGAGTGAATGGGTTATTAATGAAAATATAAAGTTAGTCTACGAGCATACTGTAGCTACTGAGTCCAAACCCTCTTGTACTTCCACTGAAGTGGATGGCCTATCCGAACTTGAAGTTCTGGCGGCATATCATTTGCCACTTAGGTCATCCCTCCTCTCCCAGTCTAAAATAGCTGAAGAAAAAGGTCACTACTTTGAAGTGCCTCCTCGGAGAGGATCCCAAAATCCGATTATGTTCGGCAAGGTAATTACGTCACCTCGGCGAAAACAAAGCAGTGAAAGTGATGAGCAAACATCACCCCAATTTCATATGTATGAACAAAGATCCCGACAGATGATGGAAAAGATGGGATATAATTTTACCCAGAAGCCGGGATTAAACTTTGGAAAAGGGTGACGGAATCTTATACCCTCGTTCAGACCAAGAGGAAAGAGCCCTGATTATTATCAGAAGACTCGCAGGGGGTTGGGTTATGTATCTACCCCACCTTCTTCACCATTAAAGATGAAGAGAGTTCTTAGGCCAAAGAAGAATCATCTTCACCCAATCATGATTCGGATGTAAGTACCGGTGCTTGGTTTCAATCTTTGACCGTCAATATGGTTTCATCCGCGCCAGAGAGCGACGAGGAACCAATTGACGTCCAAGATGATGCTTGGGCCAGGCATATGGACACTCTCTGGGATGTCCGCTTTGAACAGCATGACCCGCCCACAGAAGACAAATTAATACAAGTTAACATGGGAACGGAAGAAAATCCGAAACCCATTTTCATAAGCAACACACTAACTCCTTTAGAAAAGAAGGAACTTATATATCTTATCAAAGAGTATATAGATGTGTTCGCATGGAGTTATGAAGATATGCCTGGGCTTGACCCTCAAATTGCCACACACCGGTTAAATATAAAAGAAAATATCAAACCTGTTAAACAACAACAGAGGCGTTTTCGACCGGAACTGATGGAGGCGATAGTTACTGAAGTCAACAAGTTTATACAATCCGGATTCATCCGAGAAGAGCAACATCCTGACTGGGTGGCTAATATAGTGCCGGTTCGTAAAAAGAATGGCAAAATCCGGATATGCATCGATTTTTGAGATCTGAACGCTGCATGTCTCAAGGATGAGTTTCCACTCCCCATCACCGATGTGATGATTGATAATACTTGCGGTTATGAGAGGATGTCCTTTATGGATGGCTTCTTAGGTTATAACCAAATTAAAATGCACCCGGATGATGAAAAGTATACAGCTTTCAGAACGCCGCTGGGGGTATACTGTTATACGGTGATGCCATTCGGATTAAAGAACGCAGGTGCCACCTACCAACGCGCAATGAGTGTCATATTCAAGGAACACCTGCGCAGAACAGTGGAGTGCTATGTGGATGATTTAGCAGTCAAAAGCAAAAATAAAGAAGATCATCTTCATGATTTAAGAGTGGTCTTCGATCTTATGAGGAAACATCATTTAAAGATGAATCCTACCAAGTCGTTCATAAGGGTATCCAGCGGAAAATTTCTTGGGTTCATAATCACCTCAAAAGGAATTTTCCTCGACCCTGAAAAGGTAAAAGCGATTAGCGAAATGCCGCCTCTCCGCAATCTTAAGCAATTAAGGGGATTATAAGGAAAGCTCGCATATATTCGACGCTTCATTTCTAACCTATCTGGACGATGCCAGCCATTCTCAAAACTTATGAAAAAGGAAGTGTCTTTCATATGGGATGAGGCATGTCAACAGGCATTTGATGACCTCAAGAAGTACCTTACTAAGCCTCCTGTACTAATGGCACCAGCCCCTGGGCAGCCCTTCCTTATATATGTAAGGGTCATGGATAATGCTTTAGGAGCATTACTTGCTCAATATAATGAGCACGGACATGAACACGCCCTCTACTATTTAAGTAGAACAATGATTAGGGCCGAACAGCGGTATACCCCAATTGAAAAGGAGTGTTTAGCCCTAGTGTTTGCTGTTCAGAAAATGCGACACTACCTTTCGGGGCAAACAATTCATGTCATATCACGGGTTAACCCCTTGAAGATTCTGATGACCAAACCAGGATCCTTAAATGGCCGATTGGCAAAATGGGCGCTCTTACTATCGCCCTATGACATACACTTTGTCCCTCAAAAAGCCATGAAGGGACAGACAATCGCCTATTTCCTTACAGATCATCCAATTTGGTCCAAATTAAAGCAGACATCAGAGGTCAACACAGTTACCGGAGAACAGCCTTGGCAAATGTTCTTTGATGGTGCCGCGAGACGATCTGCTGCTGGAGTGGGGGTTGTGCTAATATCCCCACATAAACATATATTGCCTAACGGTTACTCATTAACAGAACCGTACACGAATAATATAGCGGAGTACAACGCGCTCATTATCGGCTTAAAAATGCTCTGCAACTGGGGGTGAACCATCTAGAGGCATATGGAGACTCTAAACTCATCGTCAATCAGATGACATGTGAGTATGAAGTCAGACATGAAGCCCTCATCCCCTATTATCAGCTAGCCATTGAACTAGCTGGCTATTTTGAACAATTCTACATCTCTCATATATCTCGGAATGAGAATGTATATGCAGATGCCCTTGCCGCATTAGCTGCAACATTGGCGATCCCGCCAGGTAAGGTTAAAAGCATCGCCATTGAAAGCAGAGAGCTCCTTCATCCAGATACTCTTCTTCAAAATAAAGAAGTGTGCCAAGTAGGCCTAACCGTGGAGCCCCGTGATTGGCGATTTCCGTTTGTGGATTATGCTTTACATGGGATATTAGCAGAAGATCCTAAGGAAGCCAGCTCTATAAAGAGGAAGGCCCAAAGATTTTATTATGACCATAAACTTCAGACTTTGTATAGAAAGTCAAGAGACGGTCTACTGCTACGCTGCATATCAAAAGCAGAAGCAGAAGAAGTGCTGAGAGAAACACACGATGGAGTATGTGGAGCTCATCGCCCGGTCCTAAACTTGGAGACCGTATAAGAAGGTTAGGATACTACTGGCCGAACATGATCACGGAAGTAATGGCATACGCTAAACGATGTCATGCATGCCAAGTTCATGCTAATTTTATTCATCAACCCCAAGAATACTTGCACAATACTGTTGCAAGTTGGCCATTTGAAGCATGGGGGATGGAAATTGTGGGGCCAATAACTCCCCCGTCATCCAGAGGATATCAGTTTATTCTTGCAATAACCGATTATTTTTCAAAATGGGCCGAAGCCGTGCCCATAAAAGAGGTGAAAACGACAGATGTGATCAAGTTCGTCAAGCATCATGTCATTTACCGCTTCGGCGTCCCCCGACGGATTATTCATGATAATGGTCCGCAATTCATCAGTCAGGGATTCTCCAAATTCTGCAATAAATTCAGAATCAAAGATATCGCTTCTACACCATATAACCCCGCGGCTAATGGGTTAGCTGAAGCTTTTAACAAGACGATCATCAAACTCTTTCGGAAGTTCGTCTCTTCCAATAAACGAGATTGGGATGAAAAGTTGGGAGAATATTTGTGGGCATATCGCACCACCGTTCGCACCCCGACCAAAACTACCCCGTTCTCTTTGGTTTATGGAAGTGAGGTTGTTTTGCCTCTTGAAATCCAGATACCATCATTAAGAGTGGCTTTAGCCACAAGGATGACGACAGAAGAGCGCTATCAGCAAAGATCGCAAGAACTAGAGGCGTTAGATGAAAAACGTCTCAGGGCTCAACAACAAATTGAGTTGTATCAAGCCCGAATATCTCGAACGTTCAATAAGAGCGTTAAGCCAAGGACTTTTAAACAAGGAGACTTGGTTTTGGCTGTTAAAAGGCCAATGGTGCTAGCCCACAAAACTAAGGGTAAATTTGAACCCAAGTGGGAAGGACCGTTTATTGTGGAGACAATATACTCCAGTGGAGCCTATCGCTTAATGAATCAAGATGGCGACAGGATGATGATGCCAATCAATGGCAAATTTCTTAAGAAATACTATTCTTAGCACCCTTGGAGATACGCGTCTTCTTTTTCTTAGGCATGCGCAGTTTGGCGCCTCTGACTTAAACCTGGTGCGTTTGGTTCTCAAGTTTGAACCACCACCAGCCTTTTTCTTAGGCATGCGCAGTTTGGCGCCTCTGACCTAAACCTGGTGCGTTTGGTTCTCAAGTTTGAACCACCTCTAGTCTTCTTCTTAGGCATGCGCAGTTTGGCGCCTCTGACCTAAACCTGGTGTGTTTGGAGTGCCTAGTTAAAGTTACTCGAGAGAGTCTTGAACCGCCTCCAGTTTGGTTCTCAAGTTTGAACCACCATCAGTCTTTTCTTGGGCATGCGCCGTTTAGCACCTCTGACCCAAACCTGGTGTGCTCAGTTCTCAAGTTTGAACAGCCCCCAATCTTTCTTTTAGGCATGTGTAATTAAGCGCCTTTGACCTAAAAGATATGAATTGCCCAAACGCCGACTAGGCAATGGGAAGAGAACCAGTTTCTCGCCAACCCATCATACTGGGGTAAAAGTATGAATTGCCCAACGCCGACTAGGCAATGGGAAGAGATTAAGTTTCTCGCCAACCCATCATACTGGGGTAAAAGTATGAATTGCCCAACGCCGACTAGGCAATTGGAAGAGATTAAATTTCTCGCCAACCCATCATACTGGGGTAAAAGTATGAATTGCCCAACGCCAACTAGGCAATGGGAAGAGATTAAATTTCTTCGCCAATCCATCATACTGAGGTAAAAGTATGAATTGCCCAACGCCGACTAGGCAATGGGAAGAGATTAAATTTCTCGCCAACCCATCATACTGGGGTAAAAGTATGAATTGCCCAAACGCCGACTAGGCAATGGGAAGAGAACCAGTTTCTCGCCAACCCATCATACTGGGGTAAAAGTATGAATTGCCCAACGCCGACTAGGCAATGGGAAGAGAGCAAATTTCTCGCCAACCCATCATACTGGGGTAAAAGTATGAATTGCCCAATACCGACTAGGCAATGGAAAGAGATCAAGTTTCTCGCCAACCCATCATACTGGGGTAAAAGTATGAATTGCCCAATGCCGACTAGGCAATGGGAAGAGAACCAGTTTCTCGCCAACCCATCATACTGGGGTAAAAGTATAAATTGCCCAACGCCGACTAGGCAATGGGAAGAGAGCAAATTTCTCGCCAACCCATCATACTGGGGTAAAAGTATGAATTGCCCAACGCCGACTAGGCAATGGAAAGAGATCAAATTTATTGCCAACCCATCATACTGGGGAAAAAGTATGAATTGCCCAACGCCGACAAGGTAATGAGAAGAGATCAAATTTTTCGCCAACCCATCATACTAGGGAAAAAGTATGAATTGCCCAACGCCGACTAGGCAATGGGAAGAGATCAAATTTCTCGCCAACCCATCATACTGGGGTAAAAGTATGAATTGCCCAACACCGACTAGGCAATGGGAAGAGAACAAATTTCTCGCCAACCCTATCATACTGGGGGTAAGGGTATAAGATTAACTACCCAATACTAATTAAAGGCAAAAGGGGAGAGGAGATTAATTCCTCAACAACTCACCATGTTGAGGGGAATAATATGACTAGCCCAACTCAAACGGTAGTTGGTAAAGGCCAATCAAACCCGTTGATAACTGGGGATTTGCTAAAAATTCCATAAAACCTGTCATGTAAAATTCTTACCTCTGACAGTACGACTTGGAACGCTTCGCAGAGAAAGCTACTTCTTGATGGCAAGTTATTTGTTGTGCAAGAAGATTTCCTTGCCAACTAATAAAAGAATCAAAAAGTAGTTATCTTTATTCATCATTTCAAAAGAATGGAGTTATAAAAGAAGTCTGAGAACCAATAAAGTTCTTTCTTTTAGTACAAGTTCTCATTACAAAAAAAGAATGAAGAATAAAAGAAAACTATGGATCTCCGAGATGCTTTAACTTACTCATCGCTTCGTCAATCACTCGACGACGAGTTGCCTCTATAGAGTGTTGAGCCTGCCGGAGCAGATCATCATCATTCATTCCAACTTGCTGGATGAGATGCTGGCGAGACTCTTCCATAGTACGGCTTCTTATTGTCTCCTCCTGATCAACTTGCTCTCGTTGAAGGATCAGCACTTCCCGCTTCTTAACGGCTTCCCCTAATTGAAGCTCGCTCTCTACTAAGATCGCCGGAGCATTAGCAATAGCCTCCTGGGCGCTGAGAATTGCAGCCTGGCTCCCCTCAATTTCAGAGTTCACCAAATCCAAACCTCTAAGAATGGACTCTCGACTAGCCTGGAACCCTGCTAACGCTCGAGACCACTCTTCTTCTTGGCGCCTCAATTCCTCTCGACGAGCAACCAACTCCGCCCGAAGACGAGCCCATTCGATCCCAGTAATCGACTCAACATCCGCTTGGCGAACTGTGTTGAGTATATTCATTTGCTCTTCCAAAATTTCAAACCGGGCCTGGTAAGGAGCTGCTCGATCTCGTCCCCCAATTTCTTCGATGTTTTCCAGATAGCGGAATAACATTGGACGTGCGAAGTTGAAGAAATCGTGGCCAGCAAGGACCATCTCGATACATCTCCTTAGCAAACGCATAAAATCGACGACACTGAAGTTGAAAAGTTCTTCAAGAGGATTTGCAGTGCCAACAGACAAAGCAAGTAATGCTAAGGAAGATGTCACGGGCAGGGGAGCAGTGGCTGCCGGTGTCGAAGAAGAAGCCTGTCCTTATACCAGGTTCATGACAGGCGGGGCCAGTAAAGCCAATGCAGATATGGTGGAATCAGGAACCTGAGAAGGAGGGCTGCAAATACAAGTCACCCGGGGAGCGCCACCAACAGGAGAATATGAGGGGGTATCTCCACCAAAAGTTCCTCCGATGGCAGAAGAAGCTTCAAATGAGAACTTTAAATTCTCCTCATCCCCGACTGGAAGATTAGAAGCTGGAGGAATTACAGTTGTCTCAACAACCATTATAGTAGAAGGCGTTAGAATCGCTGACTGAGAAACAGAAGGTACGCCAACGACCGTGGAAAATGTCTCAGTGGAAAAGACTGGCGTTGGAGATGGCATGCTAGGAGAAGGCGTCGCCTCCCTAGCAGCAGCTGTGATAATGACCTCAGTTCTCTCATCACTTCCCAGTTCGTCAATTGGGGGGATTGAAGAGGGAACAGAGGCAGGAGCCGGTGTGGAATAATCAGCCGCAAACTCGCCAGCAGAGCTACCCACACCACAAACGGAGCCGGAATGGTCCATCCTATCGTCAGACTCTACTTGGGTAGTCGAATGCATTGGCGAGAGAAGTTGATCACCTGCATTTCGGAAGACCAGAAAAGCAGTGTTACGTTAAAATAATAACGAGCAAAAGATAAAATGCTAAGGGCCATACCAGGCGATACAAGTCCAGTTGTCGGACTTGAAGGGGGAGCCATTGTCGTTTCCAGCAACGTACCCGTCTCGCTACCCATTAGTTGCGCCACAGGTTCTGCCACAGGCCCTATGGCCAAAGGAGCCGAAACCTCAACAACACTTGGAGCTTTAGCAGGTTCGTCTTCCCTTGCCGATGCTGGGGGTAGAGCCGAAGCCAACAAGTCTGAAGCAAGTTTGACAGCCACTTCTTGGGGAGCTATCAAAGTTTCCTGAGCCAATTTTTGCTTCTTACCCGGTCTTCTCTTTAAAGTGCCGCGGCGTTTGAGAGTTGGACTCAAGGGACGACTAACAACAGGCTGGGGAGCTCCACCAGCACCAGTATTGTCATCGTCATCACCGGCATCGTCGTCGGACTCGCTGGCGTCTGAAGGCTCAGCCGCGGCGCCAAGGAATTCTTCCATTCCTTTTATTCTCACTCTAGAAGCACCCTGGCGGCTAATGTAGAGGGCTTCAATCTCTTTGCAACAACTGCGATTGAGAAAGAAGCCGGGCACGTCAGCATTCGCAATACTGAACCAGTTGCAGAAGCTGAGGGTCATGGCCAATTCTGGCGCCTTCTGGGGCAAGGAGAATTCAGCCTCGGTTCCGCCTGCTGCAAAATGGAACCAGCCACGAGCGTCTTCGTATAAATTCCCCTAGTAAGCGAGATCTTTATTTGGATTGCCTACATAAAGTTGGGAGTATCCAAACTGACGAGCAAAGCGACTCGGGGTGTATGGCTCGATCCGACACCCGAGATCTTGACGATACACCAAGTGTCCGGGACGGATGTTGAGAAGCCACCAGAACGCTCCTGCAGATAAAGTAGTGAATTTATCTGCTCCCACGGCGTCCTTCAGCCTCATCTCATATCCTCCGCCGGGAAAGTCAGGGAAACACCGGAAGATCTCATAATTCTGAAAACTATGAAAAGTCTTCCGAATTTGAGACATATAATTCTGCTTCCACGAAGAGCGTTCATACAGCTCTACAAAGAAGCACTTTTCGCCCGAACGATGCTCTGGTGCACTCATTAAAGAAGGACAGTGTAAGACGAGCCATGCCATCAAATAGGTGTAGGACATCTCCACCCTAGGATTTGGAGTTTTCGGCTGGGCAGTCTCTTTCGACTTGCCCTTTCCTTTCCCCTTGACCTTAATTGTGGGGAGGAAATCACGACAGAACACCCTCAGTCCATACTGCAAATTGCATACCATGGCGGGAAGAAGTCCAAGGGGTCGGCCATATGCTAGAAGAACCGCTGGATATACCACGGTCACCGCAATTGCTTATTTGGTCAACGACGGCACGACACATCTCTTCAGCCACAGCATCAGAAACCCGACAATGAGACCTCTGTTGGAAATCGAAAACTGAGCTTGATAGTGGTAACTCTTGAATGAAGTGCCAGGACCGTATCCATTCTCATTGGATTCAGTGGTATAATATAATAGGTGGCAGCCCTTAGCAATGCGGTGATCAATCTCTGAGCCATAGACGGATGGATGGCCATGGATAGTCATTGAACTATCCTTAGAATTCAAGTTGGCAAAAAGGTATTCGGCCCATTTCTTATGACCGATACCGTGGTTATGCGCACCCGTCAAGTCAGCGCAAATATGATAATGGCACATCATCTCCCAGTATGTGGCATAGATGCGCTCATCCCTCGCCAGTAGCATATTCAGCTCATTGGTGGTGGGGATATACTCTTCATAGGGGATTTCGCCCATGGAAAGCCCGGAAACCTCGAACATCTCGTGAAGAGTGAATCCTAGCTCACCCACTGGTGTAAAGAGAGTACAAGTCTCAGGGTTATACATCTCCAAGAGGCAGTAAAAATGATAGGCACTCTGGGAAAATCCGAATTGGATATTTCTGATAGCTTTATATAAGCCAATATCCTTTAAAATGGGCTCGTGGGAATCCAGCATGTACTGAACAAGGCGGGCCCGCCACATATTGTTAGAAGAATGAACCCAGCCAGGCATCCTGAAGTCGCTAGCCGGGTATTGACCATCCTTCGCCAAGAACTCACTTAAGAAAGTTCGGGCACGAGATGGGACTTCTCCCACTGGAAGCTCCTTGCCAAATCGGCCTGGAAGCAAACCAGTAATGCATCTGGAGGGACCATCTTGATAAACCCCTTTTGCACCAAATTTGCCTGTTGAGACGCCATCTTGCTCTTGAGTCAGTCCCCACTTTAATTCCCGAGGCATCGCCAGCCTCTGAAGATAGACCAGAGGATAGCTACGAGCCATTCTAGACAGAAACATCAGCATTTCGCCTGAGTTATATAACCAAACACACTCCTCTTAAGAAAGGATCTCATCTGATTGATCCATCTGGTCTCTAAAGAGGAAGGCGGGTTTCTCCATCGCCTCTCTATTCAAAGTTTCGAAGGCTGCATCGGTTATGATTTCTCGCGCAGTAGTGGGATGGTACTTGATCAACTTCTCCTTGCGCTCCTTCGGGTCTGGCTTATATGAAGCCAAGATAGTGGTGAAGCGAAATTGGCCTGAGGGATCAGAACCCCCAGCAAAGCCGAAGTAATTCTTGTGAGGAAGAGCTTCCATTGAATACCCTACTGCAAAAAGAAGCACCAGAGTGAGAGAAGTTTCTATAAGACAGAAAAATTCTCTAAGTATGGACACGCGAAGCTAAAAATTAGACCGCGCAGAAGTCAAAATAGTCTCGCGTTTCCACGCGACTGCTGCTCAAAATAGCCTCGCGTTTCCACGCGACTGCTACTCAAAATAGCCTCGCGTTTCCAAGCGACTGCTACTTAAAATAGCCTCGCGTTTCCACGCGACTGCTACTCAAAATAGCCCCGCGCTTCAAAACGCGAGGATGACGCGATAACTTCGCGTAAATAAGAAAGTCAGAGACTTTTCTTCTTCTCCAAGCCTTACAGCAGGAGTACGGCGGTCTCTTCAGTAAAAGAGTTGATTGATCAGTTAAGATCGAGCCAAATCACTCTAGAGATGTTCTAAAAAGTCTCGATGGAGAGATTCTTACCTCCGATAGGCGAAATGTGGGCTGGCGCGTCGCTGCCATAGCCGCCCCCACCACTGCTTGCGCCAGTTGCCGATGATGGAGCCACGCGAGAAGTAGCACGAGTTTTGGGTGCCATTGCTGAGGAAAATCGACTGAAAATCGGGAGGAAACTCGGTCGGAAGAAACTCGGGTCGCCTGAACTGTGATCGCCTGAATCTCTAAGTTTCTGGAAAATTCTCAAGTAAAGTGAGAAGAAAAGGAATAGAGATTTTATTTAAAAGAGGGAAACCGTCTCTTAGAGTTCGGCATGGATTTCGGAGAAAATGACTGGTCAGTTACTCTCCAAAACGCGGAGCTATTAGCCTCGCGTGATAAAGAAAAAAGTGAAGATATTAACTCCACGCAACTCCGAGAAACGCGAAGATAACTTGGTATTTTAGATTCGCGTTCTCATGAAAAACTTGAATTTTTGGCTAAGTTGAAGATGATCCCTGTCCGATCACTTCAGGTATTAATGATCTAAGTTACGCAGAAGAGCCTTAGATTATTTTACCAGAATTATTAACCATCTGTTTGTTGAGCAAGCAAAATTATTGAAGCCAACAGATAGAGAGGAAAATAATTTATCTTTATTCATGAAGCAAGAGATTACAAAGAGGGAGTTATAGTTCTCCCAAAAGCTTTTACATGATCAACTCATCAATAACCGAACAGTAAGACTTCTCTACGGGGTGTTGAAGCTCAGTTCCCTGGTTCACATGCAAAAGAACTCCAGATTTCTCGACGGGGTGTTGAAGCTCAGTTCCCTGATTCACAGGCAAAAGATCTCCTCTGCAAATGTCATTTTGGACCTGTCATCTGAAATGAAGCACGAGAGGAAAGAGAAGTGCTGCATCGAAGCACAAGCTGAACTGCAAGTGCTGCAATTCTGAACTGCAAGTGCTGTAATTCTGAACTGCAAGCGCTGCAGGCCCTCACTTGAGCTTGAAGCTCCTTCAATAGTCCATCTCCAGGAGCCAGAGCTTGAAACCTGCAACTATGTTGTAAAGTATATGTTTTTGACTCCCTTAGAGTTACTTTTGCTGATGAAGATCGATGGACCCGCATACATTCCTCTTCAGAAGGGATTGGACTTACTGCAAAAGGAACAGAGTTTCCAAAAGAGTGAAAACGCGGAGCTAAGCTAACTCCGCGCACAATTGAAGAAATAGCCTCGCGCTTTAAACGCAGAGGATGATGCGATAACTTCGCGTATAAGGGGACGAGATTTCTTTCTGCTATTTCCTTCTCTTTCAAATTCATTGCGACTGCTAATCAAAGATAGCCTCGCAATTCATCGCGACTGCTAATCAAAGATAGCCTCGCAATTCATCGCGACTGCTAATCAAAAATAGCCTCGTAGATTCATCGAGACCACTAGTCAGATAAGCCCCGCGTTTCAAGCACAGGGGATGACGCGATAACTTCGCGGAGAACGGCGATCTTGCCGGTAAAATAAACAGTTGGCTGGATTAAACCAAGCCGAAACATCTCAAGAATGGTTCTTAGAAGCCCAAGAGTTAAGGTTTTTACCTTCGGAAGATGCTACATAGACTGGTTCACCGTCGCGTCTACCTTCACGGCTGTTGCCATTAACGCCGGCCAACTTGTGTGATGTCGCACTCTTCCTAGATGGCATCCTAGTGATGAAGATCTATGGAAAGGAAAAAGAAGTTCGGCTGGAGATCATTCTTTCAAAATAAGAAGCCTGAGTCGCCTGCTCTGAAGCCCTAAGATTCTTCGGATGAGATGAAGAAGAAGATGAGCCGGGAGCTCTATTTAAACAGAATTTCCGTCGCTTGGTATTCGGCGTAGAAATTCAGGGTAATTAATAACATAATTACTCATTTCACTGAAGACGAAGTGAAGCTGATTAGCTCCGCGTAAGTGAGCATAACGCGAGATAGACTTGGTATTCTAACTCCGCGTTTCAGTTTAGATATCCAAAGTATTTCAAAATCTGCTGAAGTCTTAGCCATTTTGAAAACTTTGGAGGGGGTTCTATTGGCAGTGAAAATTTCTAAGTTAAAAAGATTTTCCACAACAGAACGCGGAGCCAATTTAATAGCCCCGCGTTTGGTTATATTAACCTTGCGTTTGAATAAAACGCGGAGATGTTTAATAGCTCCGCGTTGATTCCGCAGTCTGGCTTGTATTAGCCTCGCGTTTGAGTAAACGCGGAGATGTTCTATAGCTCCGCGTTAACTCCGCGCACTGGTTATTTAGCACCGCGTTTTGATGCGATTAAAGCTCCGCGTGAGTAGATAACCAGAATCTCAAATTGATTGAGATTATGATTTGGGTTTATCCAAATACCAAATCAAATCCAATCAGAATTCTAAATCAAGAGATTTAAATAAATATTAGATATTTGATTGGAATCCTTGAGGAGAGCAAATTCTATTTAGATAGAAACTCTTGCATTAATCTGGGGCTATAAATACCTTCCTGGTGAAACCCTAGGGATCTTCTTTTCAGCAATTGAGATATTTTTCTGAAATCTTGGAGAATTCGAGTTACGCACAGAGCCTTAAGTTCGTGAAGATCAGAGAAAATCACCATCTTCTTTCTGGAGTTCTTGAGAAGTTCGAGTTACGCGAGAGAGCCTTGAACAAATCAAAACCAGAGAAGATCGTCTATAGTCGGCCGATATCTTCAAGAGAGAAGATTTCAACGTACCGATCGTCAAAAGGAGCTGCTTGACAGATCCCATCGCCACAGATCCCAAAATATTGTAAAAGAGAGAGATTGAAAATATAAAATCCTCTCGTTTGTTCTCTTTATATCTTGTTCACTTCTATTGTAATTCAAGCTTATTCAATGGAAGGAAGCGAAGAAACTTTTGCGACGAACACCCATACTACAAGAGGTCTGAGTGTAATTAACCAAAAAAAAAAAAAAAAAAAGAATTGGTAGACAAAATACTCTATATTTAGGATTAAAATCACCTTGATTATACCGAACAATATATAGAAGGTTTTGAGCTATTTGGAGTCATGATAAGTACCATCTTAATCGTGATCTCCAACATTATCTTACAAATTCAATTCTATTGTTTTTTTGATACTTGTCTTCTTTTATCTCATAAAAATTATTGAAAAGAAACATAAATTTTAGTTCATATTAGTATGCCATACGAAAAAAAAAATTTAAACTAATACTATACTGTTATAAATTTGTTAGGAGTTATAAAATAGAAATATAAATTACACATTTAAATTAGTATCGTAATCTCATAAATTTATATAGAAAATATAGAATTTAAAAATTATAACCTTTTTGGTCCAGATGTTGCACTCTCACCCTTCTTTTTCAATTAACAAACTATTCGACTACCGAATAACTTTGTCCCTTCCTTGTTCTTGAGAAGTGAGTAAAATGTGCTTCTACCTAATTTATTTAAGAAAAAAAAAATACAAATAATTCGTCAATAACAAGGGTTACGGTTAGGGTTAATATGCAAGTGTGAAAACTAATCCAAATACAAATTTGTTGTCAAATATTATTGTTTTATTTCTTTCCTCTAGAAAATATATAAAATGGTCTCTTTTCATCAAAGCGGCACCAAAATAATAAAAGGGGACCAAAATAATAAAAGGGGAACTGAAATAATCCTTCAAAATTGATTCGAATAATCAAAACCGAACTGAACAAACCAATCAAATTATTTAAAAATTATATACACAAACATATATACATTAAAGATACATGCATACATATTATTGATAATAAATTTGATATTCATTGAATTCCTTGAACAGATATGTTAACTAAAATGATTTTAAATTTAATTTTGATTAAGTTTTATAAAAAATTTGAACTAAATAAACAAAATCGGTTCGGATTCGGTTTCCATTCCGAATTCGTTTGGTTTGATCTTGCAAACATAAACAAAAATTGAACTGAAACCGATTGATACTCGTAGGAAGAATTTTTGTCACAAATTATATGACTTATTAACTCTTTGAGATTCGAACCTATCAAAGAATAACTTCTTATATGTATATATGTTTTATTTCTTTCCTCTAAAAAATATATAAAATGGACTCTTTCACCAGCGGAACCGAAATAATAAAAGCGAAACTGAAATAATAGATCAAAATGGATTCGAATAATCAAAACCGAACTGAACAGGAATAATTTAGTTGGTTTACGAGTTCGAATTTTGAAATATGAAAGCAAACCGAACCAACCAAATTATTAAAAAATTATACACATGAACATATATATACATTAAACATACATGCATACATAATAAATTTGATATTAATTGAATTTCTTGAGCAGATATGTTAACTAAAACGTTTTAAAATTTAATTTTGATTAGGTTTTATCAAAAATTTGAACTAAATAATTGAACCAAACTAAACCGAGTTAATTCGGTTTGATTTTGGTTTCCATTCCGAATCCGTTTGGGTTGGTCTTACAAATATGGACGAAAACTGAACTAAAACATATCGATATGCAGAAGAATTCCTGTCACAAATTATATGACTTACTAACTCTTTGCCTATCAAAGAATAACTTATTATATGAATTATTATGTATATATGTTTTATTTCTTTCCTCTAGAAAATATATAAAATGGACTCTTTTCACCGAAGCGGAACCGAAATAACAAAAGAAGAATTGAAATAATCGACCAAAACCGATTCAAATAATCAAACCGAACCGAACAGAAATAATTCAGTTAGTTTACGAGTTCGAATTTTAAATTATGAAAGCAAACCCAACCAACCAAATTATTTAAAAATTATATACACGAAACATATATACATTAAACATACATAATAAATTTGATATTAATTAAATTCCTTGAGCAGATATGTTAACTAAAATGTTTTAAAATTTAATTTTGATTAAGTTTTATAAAAAAATTTAACCAGATTTCCTGTCACAAATTATATGACTTATTAACTCTTTGAGATTCGACTCTATCAAAGAATAACATTTTTAATAAATTTGATTCAAGCTTACTTTATTTGTTCGATAAAGAACTTTAAGCTTTAATTTTCACTGATTTAATTATGAAAACTATTTTCGTTCCGTTAGGCTATGAATAATTATATTTTGAGAAATACTTTTTTCTACATGGAGGGGGGTGTTTATGCAGGGATTAGAGTGACGGATACATTACTGATAAACATCAATTGCAAGTGAATAGTATTAAATTATTAAATAAAAACGTTTAAAAACTAGGTAAGGAATTATATTATTTTCCTTTTTGCAATTCTCGAAAATTTTCAACACACTATTTCAAACTCTTTCATCAAGGCAAGTATTCTCTCAATTTCAGTTGCACTTAGCATGGGCTTGGGCATATTTTGTTCGAGAGAGCCCAGAAAAGAGCCCACATCTTTCTGTCATAAAAAGCCCATAATTTTAACGAAGATTACGCTCCAAAAAGAAAAGAGAGAGAGAAAAAAAAATTCTTAATAACGAGCCAAAGAGGAAAATATATGATCCCAAAGTTCAGAGACGGGGAAGATTTGCAGGAGAAATCAAGCCAAAAAAATACCCAAATAAGCTTCTGGTTAAATAGGGATAAAAATTGGCGGGTTTATGGATTAATCCTGGATAATTCTAAATGTGCACCCCACTTGACTTGGTGAGTACCATCTATTCTTTTAAAGAGATGTGTTTTTCTTAATAAGTAACACCCATCTTTTCATTTTAACCTCATAACTGTCTTCCTCTCCAAATTTCTCTTTTTAGTGAGCACCAATCATAATTGACCATGTTCTCCCCTCACAGTTCGCCTTGAACCCCTCCGCTATTCTGCCCATAACCTCCCTGATCATGGAAGAAAAATATTTTCTGATGGGTTAGGAAAGAAAAAAGAATAATTATGGTGTTCAGTAAGAAAAGGGTGAATGCTATTTTTATCAAAAAAATAATAATAAATAACAAACTTGTAATATTTTAAAGTTAGGTCATGGTGCTCACTAAGTCTAGTGTGGTGCGCATTTAGAATTTCCCGTGAATTTTTAATCCATCAAATTCAAAATTTTGAATTAATAAAATGAATCTTTTATTTATAATTCAAAAGTATCACCAAGGCTAACCAGATTTCACAATTTCGTCCACAATAGCAGCAGACTCACTGCAAGCAATAATATATATTTTTCAACCCCACATTGTCAATTTCTATAAATAAGTTTTATATCCTGGGCGCTCCATTCTTTTTCTATAAATATTTACGTAACATTGGACCAGGCTTGAATGTGTTTTTTTTTTTTTTTTTAATAGCAAAACGGTAAGCAATTCTCCTGTATTTTATTAATTAGAGTTTAACAAAACAAGCTAAAGTATATAGGTCTTACATATAAATCTCCTATTATCCCTACCGAAGTAGTGGATAATAGTGCAGAATAATACATACAATAACAACTACTATGAAATAAACAGTGCAAAATGAAACTCCTAAGCAGAGTCAAATCTAGCCTACGCTAAAGACGATGATGGCTCGTATTGGGTACTGCAATGATTGATCACTGAGCCTCCCTCGGTACCTCCATGCCCACAACATTGGGTACCCCTCCACCGGGTCCAACCTCATTTGGATCCTCTCCCTCTTGATCAAATATCTCTTGTAAATTGAGGCACCTGCGTAGGTCGGAATGTGTTAATTTTTTTTTTTTAAGTCATTACGGTGGTTTTACTCTCGTTTTCCATTAAAGTCTAAAGAGTAATAATAGAACCAATGTTTAAAATAACGATAACGTTAACGTAATGTTTTTTTTTTTGCTAGGTTATGTAGCAAATAACGTAATGCTTAACGTAACGCTTAACATAGATTACGCAATTTTCTATTTATTTAATTAAAATAAATATAAAATTGTATTTAATAATTTCCATTAATAAGTAAATAAATCTAAAAAATCATATAAAATTATGCAAAATCAATATAAAGACATAAAAAAATTATAAAATGTCATAGCAAATATCACAATAATTTCTTAAGTCATACACAACAAAATATTGTTTTTCTTTATAATATGAAGATAAACTCGTGTGATCATCTAATCAACAATAACAAGATCATCTTCCTCCAGAATGTAATTTGCATCTTCCGGATCGATGTCATCCCCCGTCTTATCAAAACTTTCATCAATTGTTTTTCCTTTGTCCGAAGAAAATGCTACACAAGAGATATACAAATTAAGATGTTATTAGATACTCAAATCATGATAGTATTCATTTAAGAATATTAAAATGTAAAAATTAGATAACTTACAAGAATCGACCTTTCGTTTTTTTGCTGGGGTTTCAGTTTCATCTTGTTTGTCTCTCTTATCCACAATGAATAAAAGAACATTTTGATTGCTATTAATTGCAGTGACTTTTAAGAAATTATTGGTTCTTATATTAGAATCGTCATTAGTAGGCTCATCTAGCAATCCAAAATCCTCTAGGAGATAAGGCTCTTCACTGTCAACAAGCCATTCATCTTCTGGTGCCATCTCATCAATCAAAATTGGATCTAAATTCATTCGCTTTCTCTAAATATTTCTCTCTCTAAACTTAATATTGTATATGACATATACGAGAGAATGTAGGCGTTCTTACTCCAAGCGACATTTTTTTTTTGAATGCACCTTTATCAAAGTTTTGAGTTGTTATATGAGTATGATGATAAATAAAGTACTTAAAAATAATATATTGAGTTTTTTAAATTCATACTTGTTCAAAAGTGCTCCAATTGCGTTCACATCCAGTAGCACTAGTCGTAAGATAGAGGATTCGAATTGCAAACTTTTGGAGTGTCGGAACATCCTCTCCAAATCTTTCCCACCAGGCAGCTAAAATAGATAATTAATTTTGGTGTTAAAAAATACAAAAAAATTAATTTAATGATATATCTACAATTAAAAAGTAAGAATGTAAACAATGAATTAAGATATACCAGGACTTCGAGCATTCATAGTCATTTGAGCTAGCGGCGATCCAAATTCTCCAAGCTTCTGTTTATACTGATCTAGCTCCACATCAGCCTGTGCATACTCATTGAGGTCGGGGATTATTCGTTGCATGCATTCACGAAGGCCTCTTCTAACCTCAGGAACATTGGAGAATGTATCACTGTAGAAGTATCTAGGATTTAGAAAATAAGCCGCAGCATGGAGAGGCCTATGCAACATATCTGTCCACCTCTTATCAATCAAATTCCAGTAAGGCATATATTTTCTCTTATTGCCCCCACAGATATCGGCAATTTTCTCTTTGTAACTGTCCATATACTCATATAAAAAAGGCATGGAAGGCCTCACATCTGAATCCACCTCTCGTAGCACATAGACCAGTGGAAGTGTGGTGCTAAAGTAGAAGAGAACTCGGCTCCAAAAACTTCTGCTCGATAGCACTGCCTTTCTTACCTTCACTGCATTCGGTTTCTTCGCCCAGGCACTCTTCGTGAAATCATCTGAAGCAAACATTTTCCTCAATGGCTGTTTTAATTTATAGAGTCTTTGACTCTTTGGAGAGTCAAGAATGACGTAGCGAATCGAGTGATGGCCGGCCTTAGCAGTTCCTTCCCCTTCGTGTATGTCCGCATGAAACTCAAAATCCAGCCATGATTATATACGAATTGTATGATCCCCTTTACTGTTTCAAGAGTCTCCTTATGGATCTTCATCTTGCATATATCCTCTAACATCAAATCAATACAATGAGCTGCACAAGAAGTCCAGTAAAGACGTTTTCGTGAATCCATAAGTTTTGTGCCTGCATTTACATAAGAAGCATGATTGTCTGTAATCACTTGAACAACATTATTCTCTCAAATCTCCTCAACTACATTATCAAGACACTCCCATAAATAATCTCTTGTCTTCAACGGAGCTGATGCATCTATGGACTTATAAAAGAAAGTCCCCTCTGGTGAATTAACAAGAAAATTTATTAAATTTATGTTCTTCCTGTCAGTCCACCCATCTGACATCACTGTACAACCATATTTCTCCCACGCCGCCATGTGATTCTCCTTAATCTTGTTAATATCATCAACCTCGGCCTTTAGAACCCGAGTCCTTATCTCGTACGAACTCGGTTGTTTCAAACCAAATCCAAAATTGCCAACTGCTTCTATCATCTCCTTCCAATATGGACTATTCAAGATGTTGAATGAAAGTCCATTTGCATAGATACATCTGCCTATTTTTCTGACACAGTCCTCTCTTGCCTCCTTTTTTAAGGATGTTTCTAACGTGGATTGACGGGCGTCAACATTAATATATTTATTCATCGCTCCCAGAGTCCGAGGTTGAGTATTGCAACCTGCGGTGCTTTCAAGCTCTTGGCTTAATATTTTCATATCTGGTTCTCCCATTCTACCAATTTCATGACTCAGTGATACCTTCTTCTTTTTTTCTAATTCAGTGGTTTTTAAAGTATCTTTACATACTTTCTTCACATCTGCTGGGACTCGTTCACACATTCTAACGCCATGCCTAGTACCGGCCAAATGATATTTAAGTCGAGTGATCCCAGCTGTTATATGATGATTGCAGTATTTGCAATAAAAATAATTACTTGGTTCCCCTTCTTTATGAATTCTCCATTCTCTTGCTGGATCCATTTTTGATGACATAATTCTTCAAGTATAAATTATCAAATATCAATCTACATAAAACACAATTCCAAGTTCAATAATCAAATGGATAATATTTTTTTTCAGTATACATCCCTATTACCTAAGGCCTAATTTTCTGTATACAAATTAAAAACTATATTAACAGTCGCTAATTCAGTCATTAACAGTCATTAATTCGTCAACGGGGATAATAATCAAATGCTAATAAATTAAAATTCAGTCATTAACAGTTTATAATTTATCAACATGATTCAGTCATTAATAGTCATTCATTAACAGTCATTAACTCATTAACAAATTCTGTATTAACAGTCAAACGCATCATTTCACCAAATAAACAGTCAGAAATAGTATACTAATTTTTTCCAGTATTAAAATTATCAAATATCAATCTGTATTAAAGATCAGTCGTATACAAATCACCCAAATTATCACACAAATCATTCTTATCAGTCAGTATACCCTAACCCAAATTATCACACAAATCTGTATTAATTATCTATCAAATTAGTCTTATTAAAACAAATCAGTCAAATTTAAAATGGGAATGAGGTTACCTGCTAGTTGAGCCGGAGAAAATAGCTGGGCCGGCGAAGGAATAGTTGACCGGCGGATGAAGAGTTGACCGGCGAGAGAGAGTTAATGGGAATGAGATTAATTACCTGCTGGTTGAGCTGGAAAAATGGGAATGAGGTTAATTACCTGATCGGAGAGCGAGAGAGAGAGTTAATGGGACTGAGGTTAATTACCTGCTGGTTGAGCCGGAGAAAATAGCTGACCGACGGCGTCGAAGGCTCACCGACAGCGACGGACGAGGGAAGAGCGGGAGAGGGCGAGAGAGATCGGCGCAGAGGGGAGAGAAGGATCGGGACGTCGGCAGAGGGGAGAGAGCTATCGGGAGAGGGGAAGAGCGGGAGAGATATCGGGAGAGGGGAGAGAGTTATCGGGAGAGGGCGAGAGCGAGAGAGATCGGAGAGCGAGCGAATCGGGAGAAGAATTAGGTCAGAGGGGAGAGAGAAAATCGGGAGAAGAATTAGGACAAAATCGGGATATTTAGGAGCGAATTAATGGGTTTCGGGTCAAAAAAATCGGATTTCGGGTCGTGGGTGCGGTTCGATAAGGAATTGTATATAACGCACGTTATAACGCGTTATGGAATAACGCGTTATAATGTGCGTTATTTTTAAAATAACGCACGCTACACTGCAGTACGTTATTTCAGCCTGTTACGAAGCGAACCCTGCTTGCTACGCTACGTAACGCGTTACGTAACTCGTTTTTTTCAACATTGAATAGAACTTACAACATGATTTATAAGGGTCAATATCCGATCCTTATAAAAGAAAAACACAGATTAAAACTTAGTAACTTGTCATGTATCCAAGGTGATTAGTCTACTCAGTCGAAATCATCCTCCATATTTGTGCGCCCCTGTTGGAGGCCCGCAACGGCAATGGAATGTGTTATTGCGAGTCACTAAAAGAGCAAATGGTGGATACTTCAGTCTTAAATATTAGATATCTCCATGAGAACTTGTACAAAGCCCTGGTCTCCTCTTAGCATACACGTTTACATCGTTCACAAGTTCGTATAACCCAACATTTCACTTCATCTCTATTCACATGACATACTAATATTATCCCAACAGTGGGAGCACCACCACAACCACCACCAACAAACAGATATAATTCGATAGCCCCATAAATCGATGTGAGATCTAACTAGCTTCCTCTCTCAATGATTACAATGAAGAGGTCAAACAGACCATGTACAGGCATAACTCACCATAAACGATCATAATAAGATAAATGGTTAATTATACTCAGACTCCCTTCTAGTATGCAAGTATATAATTTATCACCCATAAAGTTTTAAACTCTCACTTAGACCTCTTTGTCTAAACTTTCCTGTCAAATTTTTTTCTACGACTCAGTAGTCTAAGTGAGAGTTTTAAATTTTAGAGATGATAAATTATACATCCCTCGTATTATAGGGTCTGAGTGTAATTAACCCTAAGATAAATCTATGCGCATGCGCGCGCGCACACACATATATATATATATATAGAGAGAGAGAGAGAGAGAGATGGAAATGAGCTGACAGCTCACGCAACTTACTTGAGCTGCAGTTCATTATCACTATCTCCAATAATTTTTTAAAAAAAAAAAAATTTGAATTATGATCTCGACCCTCTAGGGTTCACTCATATCCAACTTCTTGGGTTTTAGTTTTGATTTGGTCCTCCATCAAGCTAACAAAAAATTAACGGTTTTCAATGAATAAAACATTTTGTATGCACTTGATTAAAGGGTAAATGAAATCCAAAATTTATGAAATTTAATCCGAAATAAGTTAAAGAGGTAGAGATAGTGATTGTTAAAAAAAATTGAAGATAAATTATTGGAACATTACGGTTTTGCCGCTAACTCACGTAACTTTTCCTGAGCTGGCGGCTCACATACAGTAATCATATATATATATATATATATAGAGAGAGAGAGAGAGAGAGAGAGAGAAAACGGGAAATACACCGGCGGTGAAGGAAGTTTCCTTCACCGCCGCTTAGGGGGCCCAATAAAATTATTACACGTGGTGTCATTTAAGAGAATTCATTTATTTGTTATATTGAATGACGCCCCGTGTTATAATTTTATTGGGCCATCTAAGCGGCGGTGAATGAACTCCCTTCACCGCCGGTGTATTTTCCGTTTCCTCATATATATATATATATATATATATATATATATATATATATATATATATATATATATATATATATATATATATATATAGAGAGAGAGAGAGAGAGAGAGAGAACGGGAAATACACCGGCGGTGAAGGAAGTTTCCTTCATCGCCGCTTTGGTGGCCCAATAAAATTATTACACGTGGTGTCATTTAAGAAAATTCATTTATTTGTTACCTTGAATGACGCCCCGTGTTATAATTTTATTGGGCCACCTAAGCGGCGGTGAAGGAACTCCCTTCACCGCCTGTGTATTTCCCGTTTCCTCACATATATATATATATATATATATATCGAAAATGCAAGGAGGGCAAGTTGTAGTGACTAGAGCACTACTGCAGTGGGTTGGTGATTGGAGCAACATAGTTCGAGTTCATGGGGGACCCCGCGACACTCACCAATATCTTTAGGTACAAAAGTATATGAGCTTTTGGGTCTGTTCACACATGAAACTGGACGCGGGCACACTTGATGTTGATGAATGTTGATGATGAATCTCACCCAACGTGAGCCTGACAGATAGAGCTTTTGACTAGTTGAAGTAACATATAGATCAAATGGAGAATCTCCTTTCATGGCCAACAAATGTGCCAAGACAATGCGCTGCACAACAGAATTCAATCACATCAGAAACCAACTACTAGCCAAATATGAGCATTTCGTTTTAGTGGTTGGGGCTCACAAAATTTCTGAAGAATGAGATGGGATCAAAGCGCCAGCAGCCACTTGACTAGCGAAGAGGTTGCATCACATGTTGCAACAGTGCTTCGTTCGCAATTGGGGCCGCTCGCAAAGGGGATGTTCCTCGCCATTGCAATGTTCTTAAGATAGGATGTTATCTAACTTAGAAGGCAACAAGTGTACTTGTGACTCGGGATAACTTATATTTTGTTATGCTCTCATTAATAGAACATGGACAATCTTACTTGTCGTCTTAACAATGAAAATAATTTAGGACCATTTAAATAAATGAGATTTATGGCTAATCTCTTAGGCAATGCATAGATGCAACGAGGGGAAAAAAATAAAAAATTCTAGTTACCAGAGTCAGGTGGGACCCACTAATTGATGACGTGTCCAAGGGAGAGCCAGAGCTGTGGCTTTTGAGTTCGTTTTTGAGTTAATGGGCACAACTCCTAACAACCGATAACATGGTTTAATTTATTAGACGGGATTGTATCGTGATTAACTATGTTGATTAGAGAACAAATAGTGGTTATTTGATGCTATACATGAGCATATGGTGGCTTAATTATTATTCGTATTTATTTTTTTAGTTTTTTTTTTTTTTTTTATCTTACAAACAATAGGCATGCAATGGGAAATTTGCATATCATGTTTTTCAAAAATTAAGTTACGTAATTAGCTTTTTGTCTATGACAGAAGAAAATGTGCACATACAAGTGTTTTTTTTTTTATAGGGTTTTTATATATCGATCTCTTAATTTTTAAAAAATTGAATATCGAGTCCTCAAAACTTCATATTTTGATTTTAGCTTCCTAAAACATTTAAGTTATAATATTTTAGTCCATTCGTTACTTATTCCGTCAAAATAAATCCTTTTTTTTCGTTTTTATATATTAATAAAATGACTTAAATATTCTTAATTTAGTTTGAAAGATTAAATAGAGTTTGTTTTTGGGAGAGAGAGAAGTTGGGACGAAGAGGGGAATCAACCAAGAAGAAATGAGGAGAAGAAGGGAAAGACAATGGATTGAATTAACAGACTCATCCTTCTTTTTTAGTCTATTTTAAAGCTATAACATGTATAAAAAGTCAAAAAATTAACTTCGCTAACGAAAGTGATCCAGTTTAAAGAGACTAAAATCAAAATATAAAGTTTTAATGGATCGATATTCAATTTTTAAAGAAGGGATCAATACGTAAAAATCTCCTTTCTCCTTTATTTTTATCATACTTTCTTCTCGTTAGAAGAGTTTTCTTTAAAAAGAAGCATTTAAAAAAAAAACCTCTTTCTCGAACTGAGTATTTTCTAATATTATGATTTATTTTTTTTAAAAAAAAGCCTCTTTCTTGAAGTGAGTATTTTCTAAGAACTTTTATTTTCTAATATATTAGACTGCAAATAACTTCGAGTAACAAATATAACAACAATTATGTAAGGATAAAGAGCTGTAATAGTCATTCCTGAGATTTCGGCCCACTGGTATTAAGTTGATTTTCTTTTTTTCATTATTGAAAATGATATTAAAATACTCAAATTAATAGTTGAATATTTTGTGATTGTATAGAAGAACTAGGACTGTTAAATGTGCTCACGACTCAAATGATTCGATCTTTAGCTATGTGTTCAATTTGGTTTGACTTGTTCGAATTCATAAACAAGCTAAACTAAAGTTAGATCTAGATTCTAAACTCGATATGGGAAGATATATATATGTATTTTTCAAAGTTATTAGACATTTCAAAGGTAAGATGTATAATTTAGTAGTTACTTATGTAATAAAATAAAATACGAGTTTGAAAATAAAAGTTTGGATATAGGAAAAAAATTTATATTTCTCTTGGTATTCTATTACTTTGCATCCACATTAAAAAGCTAAATTTAAGTGACATTGCAACGGCGGCACGAACAAAAGAAAAATAAAACTTATGAGATATTAAACTATTTATGTTAAGATTCTGATATGCTAAAATAGTTTATAATTAAATATACATTTCTTGTTCAAAAGACTAGTTACAATTTAAAATAAATAATAAAATGATAGAATTCATTTAAACCAAAAAAAATCTATTGTTTTTTATTTACATCATATAGTTTACATATTAGTTATTAACTTATAAAATTGATTTCACAGCAAGATGATTGCTATGTTACATAGATTGAGTAGGATCTACATCCTCTCCAAAAGCCAAAAACTATAGCGATGAGGATTTGATCCAATTGAAATATTAAAAAAAATTATGTTTCGTGATTATATAATCCTATCGGGAGAATGTATAGTCTTTCCCAAGTATGTTATTGAGGGAAAAAGAATTAAACCTTTTAAATTAAATTTAAGAAATAAAGTTTTTTTTTAATCTTGAACGTAATATTAAAAATATCTAAGCACAATTTTAATCATCTATTTAATTGATGGATATATAGTTAAGATTATCTTATAGTGTAAAATATATGAGGATAAAAAATCATGAGGTACTAATTTAGAAAACGTTTTATAGAAATTTTTAAATGGTCACTAATTAATAGATGATTAAGATGAAAATTTTATACCATCACTAATTAATAAATGATTAACATATATTCTGAATTGTCCACATATTACCTTGAGCAATAGCGACACTATAACATCCAATGATAGCAATAAAAACATTTGTAAATGCACTTAATAGTCAACAATAAGTTTAAATGAGTTGGTCCTTGCACAATGATATATAAAAACCAAACAATGACACCATCACAGTATACTGTTAGATTAATTTTTGTAATTAATTTATAATTTGGGGCCACACATGTAGACAATTAAAATGTGTGTGCTATCATTTAATTAAGCCAAGTCTAAATTTTGTGGTCTAATTAATAATTGATTAATTGGCTTAAATGGTATAATAGTCATGAGATTTTGTGTAGATACCATTAGATAATTATTACTTCTATGAGGGGCAGAAAGGTAATTATGGTAAAAATTATAACTGCCCTAACAGTTTATAATTAAGGTTATGGTCTCCGTTATACCATGACGTATTCTGATTTCTCAAAATCCTCTCAGAGAGAATTTTAAGGAAGGATCTGGTGGCTAGAATTGGAAGACCATAACGCAAGGGTTCTCTTCCCGCAAGATTTCTACATCAATGGATTCAGAATTCGGATTCAGGTATGCTTCAGCTTTTAATTTTGTACTCATGGTATTAATCAGGAGATTCAAGAATATACAAAATTATTTTTTTTTATTTCGGATTTATCAATTGGTAAATTATTTCTATTACGGATTCCAACAATTGGTACAAAGCGTAAATTGAATCAAGATAATTTGGCCTCATTGTGGCACAAACGCCTAGGTCACATCTCTAAATCAAGAGTTGAGCGACTTGTGTCCGATGGGATTTTGGAATCACTTGACTTTTCGGATTTTGATATTTGTGTCGAGTGTATTAAAGAAAAACAGACCAAAACAAAGACATTAGGTGCCAATAGAACTATAGACGTCTTAAAATTAATTCATACGGATATCTGTGGACCATTCCCTACGGCATCTTGGAATGGTCAACAGTACTTTATAACATTCATAGACGATTATTCAAGATATGACTACCTATTTCTTATACATGAGAAATCACAGTCATTGGACGTGCTCAAAATATTTAAAGCAGAAGTTGAGTTACAACTCAACAAAAGAATAAAGAGCGTTAGATCTGACCGTGGTGGTGAATACTATGGCAGATATGACAGATCAGGTGAACAACGTCCAGGACCGTTTGCTAAATATCTAGAGGAATGTGGGATCGTCCCTCAATACACCATGCCAGGATCACCTAGTATGAATGGTGTAGCAGAAAGACGAAACCGAACTCTTAAGGATATGGGAAAAAGTATGATTAGTCATTCTACTTTACCAGAAAAACTCTGGGGTGAAGCAATCAAAACGGCAACTTATATCCTAAATCGGGTACCAACTAAAGTGGCTGCTAAAACGCCTTATGAGCTTTGGACGGGTCGAAAGTTCAGTCTAAAGCATTTTCATATTTGGGGATGTCCAGCTGAAGCGAGATCTTATAAGCCTCATGAAAGGAAATTAGACTCTAAAACTGTTAGCAGCTACTTTATTGGCTATGCGGAGCGATCAAGGGGTTTTAAATTTTATGATCCTGCTACTGGATCAATTTTTGAGACGGGAACTGCAATATTTTTTGAGGATGTTGAGTTTTGGGGGAGAAATCATGCTAGAAATATTGTTTTTAAAGAGGAAGAGGATCTGCTGTTGCTTTTGACAATGTACATGTTTCAATATCTATCATCGATCAAGAAGTAAATTTGGATCCTCAACCAATAGACAATATTGTTCAGCCCTTAAATCCAAATGGTGAAATTATTCCTGAAGAACAAACTCAACAACCTCAAGATAACACACCATTATGGCGATCCACTAGAGAGAGGAGAAGTGCAATTCCAGACGATTATATCGTATATCTTCAGGAACATGAGGAAGAAAGTGGAATGATGGATGATGATCCAATCAACTTCCATCAAGCTATGAAAAGTTTCAACTCTCAGAAATGGTTTGAAGCCATGAATGAAGAGTACAAATCAATGCAAGACAATAAAGTTTGGGAACTTATCCCATTACCAGCTGGTGCGAAACTCATTGGTTGTAAATGGATATTTAAAACCAAACCGGATTCAAATGGTAATGTGGAAAGGTATAAAGCACGTCTTGTAGTTAAAGGCTTTACTCAAAAGGAAGGAATTGACTTCAAAAAGACATTCTCTCCAGTTTCTACGAATGACTCCTTCAGGATAATCATGACACTAGTTGCACATTATGACCTTGAGTTACATCAGATGGATGTTAAGATAGCGTTTCTCAATGGCGATATTGACGAAGCAATTTATATGGTACAAGCAGAAAATTTTGTGTCGGAAGACTCAAAGAATATAGTTTGTAAATTAACTAAATCCATTTATGGGCTCAAGCAAGCTTCTCGTCAGTGGTACTTTAAGTTTCATCAAATCATTGTCTCGTATGGTTTTGAGGCAAATCTTATGGATGAATGTGTGTATTACAAATTCAGTGGGAGTAAGTATATTTTCTTGGTTTTATATGCCGATGACATATTGCTAGCCACAAATGATATAAGGATATTGCACGATACCAAGATTTTTTTTTGTCAAAACATTTTGAGATGAAATTTCTTGGTGACGCCTCCTTTGTTTTAAGAATCCAGATACACCGAGATCGTTCTAGGCGTGTTATAGGATTGTCACAAAGGAACTATATCGATAAAGTCCTCCAAAGCTATGGCATGCAAAATAGCAAACCAGGTGATACCCCTGTCGCTAAAGGAGACAAATTCAGTCTCAGTCAATGTCCTAAAAATAATTTAGAAATTCAAGAAATGCATAAGATTCCTTACGCTTCGGCTGTAGGGAGTCTAATGTATGCTCAGGTATATACGCGTCCGGATATTGCGTACATTGTTGACATGTTAGGCAGATATCTAAGTAACCCCGGAATGGATCATTGGAAAGAAACCAAGTGGGTTATGAGATATTTACAGAGAATAAAAAAGTACATGCTTACATATAGGAGATCAGATCAGTTAGAGATCATTGGGTACTCTGACTCCGATTTTGCTAGATGCCAAGACAGCAGAAGATCCACATCAGGCTATATTTATCTGTTGGCTGGTGGAGCAATTTCTTGGAGGTCTGCGAAACAGACACTCATAGCTTCATCCACCATGGCAGCAGAGTTTGTAGCATGTTATGAGGCATCCAATCAAGGAATATGACTGCGAAATTTTGTCACTGGGCTGCGTGTTCTGGATGGTATTGAAAGACCACTGAAAATATTTTGTGACAATAAATCAGGAGTTTTATATTCCAATAACAACAGGAGCTCCACAAAGTCAAAACACACTGATATCAAGTTCCTAGTTGTAAAAGAAAGAGTACAGAGTGGACAAATATCCATAGAGCACATTGAAACAAACTCCATGATAGCGGATCCGCTTACAAAAGGATTACCACCCAAGGTCTTTCATGAGCACATTGCCCATATGGGTGTTATCTTATTTGAGGATATTCAAATTTAGTGGGAGTTTGTATTATTTATTGTTTATTGCTCTATGTTATGTTTAGATTTTATTTATATATTTGGATTATGTTCTGCAGAAAATAAAGTATTCAGCTTATTACACTCTGTTAAAATTATGCTAAAGAATTGATCTCAATAAAGTTAAGTAGGACCAGTTGAAAATATGCATGAATAGATCACATTGCATGTAATTTCCATGCTACGCACTCATGATTGATCTATGTCATTTAGCTGTGCTGATATATGTGACCATTGATCGGTTTAGTAACAATTGATGTAACAAAGGTCGTTTTGATCCTATGTCAGCATAGTAAATGGACGAGATTGTTTCGGATATACCCTAAGGACGTGATAGCAAATTTTGAGCTCATACGGTTAAACACTTTTATTGGATCATATATGTGGCCCAGTGGGAGATTATTAGATTAATTTTTGTAATTAATCTATAATTTGGGGTCACACACGTAAACAATTAAAATGTGTGTGCTATTATTTAATTAAACCAAGTCTAAATTTTGTAGTCTAATTAATAATTGATTAATTGGCTTAGATGGTATAATAGTCATGAGATTATTGTGTAGATACCATTAGATAATTATTACTTTTATGAGGGACAGAAAGGTAATTATGGTAAAAATTATAACTGTCCTAGCAGTTTATAATTAGGGTTATGGTCCCCGTTCTACCATGACATATTCTGATTTCTCAAAATCCTCTCAGAGAGAATTTTAAGGAAGGATCTGGTGGTTAGAATTGGAAGACCATAACGCAAGGGTTCTCTTCCCGCAAGATTTCTATATCAATGGATTCATGTATGCTTCCGCTTTTAATTTTGTACTCATGGTATTAATCAGGAGATTCAAGAATATACAAAATTATTTTTTTTATTTCGGATTTATCAATTGGTAAATTATTTCTATTACGGATTCCAACATATACACCACAAGTACAGCTAAGATTCATACTTATTTTGGAATCTAAGTCAATTTATAGTTAAGTTTGGAGAAACAAGAATGAATGAAGAACACTGACTCACAACAATATATACTAATTGCTAGAAAGTTTTAAAATTTGTAAATAAGAAAAAAAGCCAGACAAAGATAATCCCACTTTTAAATATTAATGACTCTGGTCCAGGCTACATATAGCTCATTTTGGGCAAAAAGATTTGAACTTGCTCTATGATATAATTTTGAAGTCCCAATCAAAACATTTAAGTTGAATAAATCAATTATTTTAGATCTAAGAAATTTTTTAAAGGAGTTTTTACATATATGTTCCTTAATCTTTAAAAATTAGAATTTAGTCTCCCAAATCTTCATATTTATAATTTAGTCTCCAAAATTTTTTAAGTTACCTCACTTTAGTCCCCTGTCATATTTATTGCCTGAATTTTCCGTTTTCTTCTGAGCTACTTAAGGATATAATTCAAGGGTATAACGGGAAATTCGAGATAAAAATATGGCTGGGACTAAAGTGAGCTAAGTTAAAGGATTTGAGGACTAAATTGTAAATATTAAGATTTACGGAACTAAATTCTAATTTTTAAAAATTAAGGGACAGATATGTAAAAATCCCTTTTTTTAAGATAGATAAGAAAATGGAAAAAGAGGGAACACGTGCAAGGAGTTAGACAGGAGTTTTATCTCCGCTAATGAAAATTATAGCAGACATTTCAGTCAACGAAATTGAAGTTTCCATGCAAATTCGCAGTCCATTCAAAATTTTCTAAACAAGACAAAAACACAATTGATTGTTCTATGAAAATCTTTTATCAACTAAATCAGTGCAATTTTCCCTTCTAATTAAAAAAAAAAATAGAAAAAAGAGCTGAAATTGTCCATCATATTTAATCCCACCAACCCCCTGTAGTCTGTACAACACAACATTTAGGAGGGGGAAAAAAAAAAAGTAAAAGAAAGTAAAAGACAACATTTATCATCACCCTCCTGTTAAAATAATCCACGCCCACTGTCCCTTGCAAAACAGAGTGGGAGTGAGGTTATCAAAATAAGAGTGACAATATCCGGTTCTTAGGAGGGGGAAAAAAAAAAAGTAAAAGAAAGTAAAAGACAACATTTATCATCACCCTCCTGTTAAAATAATCCACGCCCACTGTCCCTTGCAAAACAGAGTGGGAGTGAGGTTATCAAAATAAGAGTGACAATATCCGGTTCGAAGCGAATTACCAACCAATACCCTCACCGGTAATACAAAACTCCAGGCGAACTGAGGGGCAAAACCGTCATCATCTAAACCGACCGTAATCCGCCAGCTTCCTCGATCGGCTCGGCACGAGCGACGTCTCACCAACTGACACGTGTGTCCGGTGCTGATGGAGCCCGTTCAGACCGCCGCGCGGGTCTCTGGAGATCCCCAGACCCGCCGGCGGTTTGGAGCTGGGCCGGACCAGCGGGCTGAGGCAGACACCGAAGCCCGAGACGCCGCGTCCTTGCCTGGAGGGGAAGTTACGGACAGGTGTCGGTTCGAGGCGCCGCCAGCCGGCGGATGACTCGGTGGAGTACCCGCTCGAGCATACCGATTCGTTGTCCTCGTCGTCTCTCTCCGGCGACATTCCGCGATCGTGAAGGGACTTCGATTTCGATTGGGAGTGAGAATTCGATTTCTTTTTTCGGCGGCCGGGGATGAGGCCGGAGAACCAAGAGCTTGAGCTCGATTTGGGAGAGGGTTTGATCTCATCGGATCTTGGGATGCCGAAGAGAGTAGAGAGAAGGGAGAATTTTTTGCCGCTGCCGCCGCTCTTCTTGCAGAAGCCGTAGCCGTAGCTATCCAGTCTCTCCGATCTGGCAGCGGGGCCCGCCTGGGGAGTGCTGAAGAAGCGGCAGTGGGTATGGGACCCGAAGCGGGCGGATCGGCGGTGGCCGATGTAGGGGGATACGGATCGGGGGAAGACGGCCAGCGGAGGAGAGTCAAGGCTGGGGCGGCGGGGCTCCGACGATCTCCCGTTCTGGACGGCGATCAGGGCGAGGAGGCGCTCGCGGAGGCACGAGGCGCAGACGCCGGCGCCGACCTCGTACGGATGCCTCTTACACTTCATTGTTCGCCGTTGCTGATCACAATCTCCATTGAATTGGAGAGCGGGTCGAGAGAAATTTGGATTTGGATTTGGATTTAATTTTCTTCTTCTGTTTTTTTTTTTTTTCTCAGCAAGTCTGTGGAGCTGTTGAGAGTTTTTATTTCAGAATTTAATGCATTTGTCCTTGAGGAGCAATTTGGCTTAATCGGTTCCAGCAACATGATGAAGCGTGCTTAATAGTGGTTGGACTGCGGTTGATAGGACCTATGGAGAGTTTTTATTTCAGAATTTAATGCATTTGTCCTTGAGGAGCAATTTGGCTTAATTGGTTCCGGCAACAAGACAAAGCGTACTGAAGAGCGGTTGGACTGCAGTCGAGATCCCATTATCGTAATTTCTGAGAATAAAATGGAGCGTGTTACCTTGGTCAAACGGGTTGACCTGTATTTTTTTCACAAGGTTTTTTTTTACATATCTGCCCTTTAAATCTTTAAAAATTAGAATTTAATCCTCCAAATATCCATATTTATAATTTAGTCCTCAAATTTTTTAAGTTGCCACAATTTAATCTCCCAGCTATATTTTTTGTCCGAATTTCCTATTATCTTCCACTTCTCTTCCTCTTCTTATTGGATTTCTCTTTCCCCAAGAATGGAGGGGGAATCAATAAGAAGAGAAAGAGAGGAGGAAGAGGAAATAAAAGACTAAAGTGAAGTAACTCAGAGGTATAACGGAAAATTCGGATTAAAAATATGATTGAGGTTAAATTGTAGTAACTTTTAAAAAATTTAGGAGACTAAATTATAAATATAAAAATTTAGAAAACTAAATTCTAATTCTAATTTTTAAAGATTTAAAGAACAGATATGTAAAAGCCCTTTTCACAAATGGATCGCCGCCCGAAACATTCACTTCGTCTGGCGGGCCAGAATTTTTTTGTAAAGGCCTTTTACTTTTGCAAGATTTTTTTATTTTATTTTTTTTATGTATTTAACGGAGTTGCTGAGTTCACTTTAAATTTCCGTATGGAAGAAACTGCAGCTGACATAACGGTGTCACACCTCTGTTCTGGGAAAATAAATGACCTAAAATGGATCTAAATTTATTGAATGAATTTGTCCTCGTTGACTTGTTATTGTTTACAAAAATGGAATAACTGCACCCCCTCAAGGTTGGTGGGATGATGCGAAGAGGATTGGCAGTGCCTATCGGCTTTTTATTGGAATACTGGTTTGTCCTCAAATCTTTATATATTATGATTTAGTCCTCTAAATCTTTATATTTAGAATTTAGTTTTCCAAATCTCATAAATTACTATAATTTAGTCCTCCTGTTAACTTTCCTGTCTAAGTTGACAGTAGCATATTAATTTAATTTTTTTTAATTATGAAATGACAAAAATGCCATTCCCTTTAATACTACCCAATTTTATCACCATCCCCAAATTTTTCCTCCCCAATTCATTCGTTCCCAAATAGCGATCCGAGGCGAGGCGAAGCGCCAGCGTCGATCGGCGAAGCGTGGGGATCAGGGATCTGCGTCAACGTCAGCGTCGGAGCGCCGATCTGCTGCAGATTCGACGTGGGGATCGGGGAATCGGCGAATCGACGAATCGGCGTCAGCGATCTTGGGGATCGGCGAATCGGCGATCGGCGTGGGGATCGGCGTCGGAGCGGTAATCTGCGTGGGGAGCGTCGACCGGCAATCTGTTAGGGGTTCTACAGGGTAAGTATAGTTAGGGTTTTTTAAGATTTGTGTTGAATTGAAATTATTATTTGCTAATTAGACAATAAAAATGGGCTTGCTTCTTTCTCAACAAATGGAATTTGTTATCGAACTTATTTGTTGGTATCGAAAAATGGTCAATTACAAGGATGAGAAACAACAAGAGAAACAAGAGAATTGATAACAAATGAACAAGAAAATTTTTGTCACAAAAAGGAAATAATTACTATCGTTTTGTTATAATATGTTCATGCTATAAGAAAGAAAGGAAAAAAAAAAAAAACTCATTTTAATAACATGTTTCGGGATAAATCAGTACTTAAAAATTCTTAATTTCTTGCCCACGCAGTACATGAATTGATTAAATAATTAATGAGTGATTTATCTGTGGAATCTTTTTTAATTAGTGAGATCTTATTAAATTATTAGGGGAGCGTCGACCGGCTATTTTAGGGGTTTTGGTATGTTCAGTTAGTAGTTTGTATTTTATAATGCACCAATAAATTACTAGTTTGTATTTTTTTGATAGAAATTATTGTTTTATTTTGCAGAATGGATGCCGGTATTGTTGAAGTAATTCTACGCTACAATGGTTATTGGAAACTAATTCCTAGAACAGGCCGGAAAAAATATGAGTGTGGGAATCAAAAAACAATTAGATTTGACGTTAATGATATAACACTGAGAAGTTTTGGACAACAACTTGCCCAGTTCCTTCCTATAGCCCGAGGGTATTTACTGAATCTTTTATACACTATCCCAAATGCAAACCCTAGGTTATTCGGATCCATCAAAACAAATTTAGATTTTATTCAAATGTTAAGGGAACATCTCCAGAGAAAAAAAGTTGAGATGTTCTTGGTGCTAGATGAGGGAGATAGAAGAAAAGGAGATAGTGGGGTATGATGCGTAAAAAGAAATTAGAGTTATAAGTTATGACTATATTATTATTGTCTATGCATGTCCATAATAGTGTTGCAACCAGGTCCTGTACTGCAATGTCAAAAAGGAGGAGATTCGGGGTTAACAGGGGTGGGGGTCATTCCTAAGAAGTTCAAAGAGAGTCGGCACCATTTATTCCTGCTTCTCTGAGATTGAAGTATTTCATAGCATATACTCTATACACTTATGCTTACAAATCATACAATACGTTACGTGATTTTATGTTTTACTATAGGGCACAACCCATTCAGAGAAGAGTAAAGGAACTCCCAATCAGAGGAAGGAGTGTACAACATGTCACGCTACATGCAGGACGAGATGTACAGCCACATACATACGGAGATGCACAACCACATGCAGGACAAACTCCACAGCCACTAACATGGATAGGAAGTTTTGCTTCACCATCTCAAACGCAACAATCACAGACAACTCCCCGAGTTGCAGAATAAGAGCAATATTTGTTGAAAAAAATTGCGCTGCAAAAAATTTGAAAAATTTGTGGTAGTGAGCTTTGTTATTGAAAAAATTTGTAATTTGATATTGTGTTGAGCTGTGTGTTGTGATTTGAAACGATGGTAAGATTAACAGTTTCTTGAGCTCTGTTGTGTTGTGATTTGGAAAAATTTGTTACTTATTTATTGTGATGTTATTGAACAACTTGTTACTTATTTATTGTGATATAAATGTATTTGTCAAAATATATGTGTGGCCTAATTGATGTCAAATTTGTCAAATATTTGTAATGAGCTACGTTGATGAATTTGGGCTTTTTTTATTTGCCAAATATTTGTGATATGTTGTCAAATATTTGTGATATGTTATCAAATATTTGTTACTTATTTATTGTGATATGTTGATGAATTTGGGCTTCTTTTTTTTTTCTCCCATTACACGCAACTTCTCTGGACTGAGAACCTGGTCTCAGTCCAGAGAATATATATTTAGAAGTTTCATAAATATATGTTTGCTTTAGTACATGACAAATGTTACTTGTCCAAGTCTATGGGCTAGAATGTTATGGTTTATTCAAATGACAAATGTTTTTTTTTATTACACACAACTTCTCTGGTCAGGGAACAGAGGCACCCAATGTCAGGTTTGATCAGCCACACCCAATGTCAACGGACATTTAATAGCGAGAACGAAAATTAGACTACCTTATGGCAAAGGAAACTCAAATTCATCATCTTTTTTTTGTTAATCTTTTAGGAAAAAAATGCATGAACATGAACCCAATAAAGAAAAGGAGAGAGAGGAGGAAGAGAGAAGGAGAAGAGAGGAGGAAAAGAGGAGTAATAATGAAGAAAAGGAGAAGAGAGGAGGAATAATGAAGAAAATGAGAAGAGAGGAGGAAGAGATGAGAAGAGAGGAGGAAGAGAGAATGAATAAGGAGGGGTAAAATGGTAATATCATGTCAGAAATTAAACTGTGTTAACGGAAGTTAGAGAGGGGAACTAAATTGTAGTAACTCAGGAGATTTGAGGGACTAAATCATAAATATGAAGATTTGGGGGACTAAATCATAATATATAAAGATTTGAGGGACAAATTAGTAAATACCCCTTTTTATTTTCCTGATTACTTTATTAAAAAAATAATAATAAAAAATAGTTTTTAGGTATCCATTCTTTAATTCTTTAAAGGGGTATTTACAGATTTGTCCTTTATCTTTATAAATTATAATTTAGTCCCTCAAATCTTCATATTTAGATTTAGTCCCCAAATCGTCTAAGTTACTGCAATTTAGGCCCTCCGTTAGTTTTTCCGTCTTAATAAACGACAGAATTTAATTTTTATTTTTTTAAATAATGAGATGACTTAAATACCCCTATGAAGAAAAAAGGAAAAAAATAGAGAGATAGTAGAAAAGAAGAAGGGGGAAGCCAATGAACCCAATGAAGAAAAGGAGAAAAGAAGAGGAAGAGAGAAGGAGAAGAGAGGAGAAAGAATGAAAAAAAAGAGAAGAGAGAAGGAAGATGAAGGGAGAAGAGAGGAGGAAGAGGAAAGAAAAAATTAAGGAGGAGTAAAATAGGAAAATCAGGTCAAAAAATAAACTGGGCTAACGGAAGTTAGGGAAGGGGACTAAATTATAATAACTTAGAGAATTTGGGGACTAAATCCTAAATATGAATATTTGGGGGACTAAATTATAATTTATAAAGATTTAAGAGACAAATCTGTAAATACCCCTTCTTTAAAAGTTAAATATCGATCTCTCAAAATTTTATATTTAGATTTTAGTTCCAAAATATTTAAATTACACACTTTTAGTCTTTCTGGACCATTTCCGTTAGCCAAATTAACTTTTTAGCCATTTATACTCGTTATACTTCTGGAAAGTATGGAAAAAATCAGTTATTTTCCTCTTCTCTCTCTTTCCCTCCACCTTCTCTCTTCCTCCCTTCTTTTTTTGGGTTTTCCTCTCCATCCTCCGCTCTTCCTCTCTTCTTAGTTAGGTTTCCCTCTCCATCCTCAATCTCTCTCTTTCTTCTTGATTAGATTTCTCTCTCCATTCTCAATTTTTCTTTCTCTCTCTTTTTGGTTGGGTTTTTATCTTGAGGATAAGGGTGAAGGAATTGGGGTTTCTTGGATTACGGTTAGGCTTAGTGAGGTTGGAGTAGTAGGAAAGCTTGAGGGAGGGGAGGGAGGAGACAGTGAGGAGGTGGAAGGAGAGATCTGATAGCCATCTTTTAACATTTCTAATTAAGTCATACGTATTTAGGTCATTTTACTAATCTATAAAAATAAAAAAAAGGAAACAGAGTTTATTTTGACGAAATAAGTAACGGAAGAATTAAAACGGTATAACTTTAAATGTTTTGGGGACTAAATCAAAATATAAAGTTTTGAGGGATCAATATTCAATTTTCAAAGAATTAAGGGATCGACATGTAAAAACTCCTAATAAAAAAATGCTTTTTATTTTCCTTGATTAGTTCATAAAAAAAATTAATAATACATGATTATAAACATAGAAAGTTGAGAAAGATTATCATGAACCAATCAGTTCCTCTCTTATTCAAAAATAATACTCTCTCTGTTTTTAACTTGATTCAACACCCAAAAAAAAAAAATATTAATCCATTCCTCCTAATTTTCCATATCATGTAGGAAAAAGAAAAGTTTTTCATAAATTGCACTTTTCATAAACCAATGTATAAAAATTAGAGAATAAACAATATATTCTCTCTGCATTTCGAACCAATTTTCAATATACTATTTACAAACCAATCAATGGTGGCTTTGGCTTTGGCTTGCTTTGAGAAAAAACTCCACCACAAGTCATTATCGTAAGCTCAAAGCTCGGGAGTTTCCAAGGAGCATACGAATTTTCCTAGTGAACCCACTTCTTAGTGTTTTTTTCGTCGGCTCAAAATCCGAACAGTTATAAAGTGGGCTTACTAGGAAAAATGGTGTGCTCCTTTGGAAACTCCCAAAGCTCGTGGACTTCTTAAAGAAGCGATGTTCGATGCTTTGCACTATCATTCAACTTCGGGACGTTTATGAGTATTTGAAACTGAGCGCAGAAACTGAAAACAAGATTTGACAATAAATTAGACTGAGACTCAATATATGTCAAACATGATCATTATGCACGTAGTATAGCTAGGTGACAAAATTACAGCCTTTACTTCATTAACTAAAATGATTACCAAAAGTTAATAAAATGATTCAAGCTATGGAGAAAGCTATAAAGCAAGATAATAAAAAAGTTGAGTGATTCAACTCAAGCATACTATTGATTTCTATAGTTTAGGGTTGAGAGTGGACAGTTCTATATGTCAATTTTTTGTCTGTTCTATTTAAAATTTTGAATTAAAAATAAAATTATTATTTTTCTATTTCAAAATTTTGAATATGGCAGATTAAGGATTAGCTCACGGAATTCATCCATTTTCATCCTTACTATAGTTTCAATCTACATTGAAGTAAAATAACAATGCATACATTGGAGCTCCAAAATTTTCTTCAACCTTTTCACCTTTTCTTCCTCACAAATACAAATGATCCAAACTTGACAAATGGTAAATAAATGAAAAGGATATATGCATTGATTATGGAAGGTAATTTATGCGTCCACGAGTCAAATTTTGGCCCATCCAATAAAAAAAATTTGAATTAAAAAAATAAAATTTTTATTTTTAATTCAAAATTTTGTTGGGCCAAAATTTAATCCGTAAACGCGTACATTACCATCCCTAACACTGATACACACTTTAAACACAAATCGGATCGCAAACAATAGCTTAAAAACAAAACCCATGGATTGGATTGCTTGTAACCACAGGAAAAATCTGACGAAACCATTTTAAGACACATGGAGTAGGTTTATCAAACACTAACAAACACTTGCAAACCACTAAACTAGACTAGAGGGCATATAAATCAGTAGGCCATGTTCCTCAACCAAGTTTTTTAAGTGGTCGGAATTGCATTCCTGGAACCAAGTGTAATTTAGCCAAATAGACAAAATTATAACTAGAAATGAGAATTAGCAGATTTAACGGCTAGTGCTTGGTCCATCCTGTTCAAAATTTTCAATTTAAAAAAAAATCATTTTCATTTCAAAATTGTCGTTAAGGTTGGACCAAAAGTTGATCTCTCTAATTGTAAACTGTAAAAACAATTGCAGAACCAACTAATTGTCTTGGCTTGGAAAGTTACATGTCTGTTGTTAATCCCATGTACACCTTCATCCTTGTTCATCATGGCCATTCCTATCAACTTACATTCTAATACTCTGTTCATATCAGATGTGGGATATTTGAGTTAGGCATATTGCAAAATAGTTAAATTTTGCAAGGGCACAAATTAAAAGTATTGCATAAAAATTCGAGATCACAAAAATATATAGATATAATAGATATGAGGTATAATTAGCAAACCAAGAGTTCCTGAATAATATTTCTACACATATAGTAAGTTCTTCCAAACACGAAAAAAGAAATTCAATCTGACGCTGTTTTGTGGAGTATGGATAGTGAAAATGGAAATAGAAATATTTTTTTGGTGGAATCCACCTTCCTTTCCATATTTAATTTGCTGCAAATTACAATATTTGCTGCAAAAAAGGAAAATGTTTAAGATACATTTTTTATGTCCATATCCCACCCACATAGCCCCTCAATTTTTTTTTAAAAAAAAAAGAAAGAAAGAAGCAAGACAAATAAAACAGAAGTGAGAGAATAAGAGAAAGTCTAAATGTGCCCACCACTTAGAAACAAATTATGTCCATGTTAAAGTTCAAAAACAAGGTTTTTACGAAGTACACACCCTAATCTTTCCAATTTGCTCATTATTTTTTTATTTCTCCTCCCTCTTTCTCTCAATTTGTTTTCAAATCTTTTTGAATTCCCCTGGTTTTCTGATATTTTTAGATCTTTTTTGAATTTTCTTATATACTTTTAAACTCATACTAAAATTGCATTTAGCTTGATATTTGAAAATTTATTTGGAAAAATAAAGGATACTAGTTTGAGTGTTTAGATTGAGACAGAGAGGAGAAAAGTGAGCGCTTTTCAAATTAGGATTAATAAGTTGAATTATGTAAATATAGAATATAATTTGATAGATGAAGATAAGTCAGTCTCAAATTTTTAATGATAAGCTAATAATAATAAGGTAGAAATGGATGTGGTTAGAAAAAAGTGGTGGCACTTAGAATGTTGCAAGAGAATAATAAATCGACTCGGCCCAGTCGGGTACACTAAACACCGACCCAGAGTCGGCCCGTTTAAATTCTCGCTCGTCCTCATCTAATTTCTCACTCTTCTCACAGGAAAAAGACTTCCCTGTCCTAGATCTCCTTCTCTCTTAAAAAAAAAAAAAAAAAACCAATCGCGAACAGAGATCTTGCACCAAAACCCTAATTTTCTCCCATCATAGCATGCGAGATCTCGCCCCCTTCGATCAATCCAGCGAGGGTTTCGTCGAATCGGCAATTTGAGAAGCCAAGCCAAGATCCAGCGAAAAAAGGAACGATGATGGAGTGGGCGACGATCCAGCATTTGGACCTGCGGCACGTCGGCCGAAACAACAAGCCCCTGCAGCCTCACGCCGCCGCGTTCCACCCCAATCTGGCCATCGTTGCCGTCGCCATCGGAAACTACGTAATCGGTGAGTTCAGACGACCCATTTATCGAATTTTCTTTAAAATCATGTTGACTTGTTTGAATTTGAGCTGGTATTGATGTATATTTTGTTCAATTTGCAGAATTCGATGCGCTCACCGGGAGCAAAATCTCCGCAATTGATATCGGGGCTCGTGTTGTGCGTATGGCGTATAGCCCTACCAGTGGGCACGCTGTGGTTTCTATTCTCGAGGTTGGTACATGATACGTTTTCTTCAGCAGTCATTTTCTTTAAATTCTATGTTCTTAGAAGCGATTGAGTGGTTTGAACAATATGTTTTGAAGTTGCACTAGAGGCGGTTGATGTTTGATTGCGAATTTTAGTTGTAGAGTTTAATCCAGTGTGGAAACATTTAGGTGGTTAGTCGTTCATTTGGAGAGTTTGTAATTGGGTATGGAAATGATGTCTAGATATTGGTTTTTAAATGAATGCAAAAGAGTAATAAGATTTTGATTGTGGGAGAAGGGAATGGAGAATAACAACAAAGGGAAATTTGGAATGTGAAATGAGGCTTGAAACGAACACAGTTAGGGTGAAGAAAGGGTTTTAGTTTGCAAAATGCCATCATTGAACCAGAACGATTCAGATGCGGTCCCTTGAAAATCTATGGTAGCAGTATCATATCAAATTGAAGGCTAGTATTGGTTTTTGAAAACTGAGATGGAGCTAAGTTTCTTAGAGTCTTGATGTATATGGGTCCATGCTTATTGTTGTGTATGTGTGATATTAAGATAAGTAGAAATGTCATTCTATTACAACACGTCAAACATGCTACAAAATAATGCATTATGAAAACAACAAACTTTTATAGCAAAGTTTTATGGTACATGAATTCTTTTCTTCTGATCAGTTCTATGAAAAGCCATAAAAGCTGTTAAATTTCCATGCTCGTAAGTATACTCATACATAAATGTTTGATCAAAATGAAACTCATTCAATTTTCTAGAATACCAGGTGAATTAGATTAATTTAAGGAAAAATTGTTCAACAGAGTAAAAAGGAGAAATTGCAGAAATCTTCAATAAGAAATAGGCAAAGGAAAAAATGCTTTCAAATGTAATTTTTTTCTTTTGAGTTTACACGGTTGCTTATTAACGAGTGTTGGATTGATAATAAGAAATTAATTTGTATAAATATAGTTGAATGAGAGATGTTAAATGAAAGTATTTACTTTGCTTAATTATAGTGGAATAGATTAAGGATTAATTACATTGATGGAATGCTACTGCAAATTTTATGTATTGGCATTTAAGGAGCTTAATCAAGATTTCTATCATGATACGATGAAGAAACTTACCTTACATTTTATATTTTATAAAAAAGAAAAAATAAATTTAAAATTTGATCCAATCTAATATTATTTTTCATAACAAAGAAGATATAATGTAATTCGTTAAAACTAAAAATGTCTTGCTGATTGACTATACAAAGTAGACTCAAGAGAGAGATATGGAATGTTTTTAAAAAAGACTGTGTATGATGCACATGGGGTACTCTAACAACTAAGCTTTTTATCCTAAGTGCTTGGAGTAGACTACATGAACCAGAAGAGAATCATGTGTTGATCGATTACATGGATGATCCTTCTCTTATTCTTGTGGAGCAATATATCTTCATTTAAGCCTCTAATATCTATATCTTTTTGTATCACCTGTATTTATATTTCCTTCAATCGTCCTTTCGCTGTATTAGCTTGTCCTATAGTGATATGCTTCACTCATCGAACAACGATTTTCTTACATCTTCTCTTAGGTGGGGGCCATGCCTATCTTAGTATGAATATTATCATTTTTCACTTTATCCCTCCTAGTGTTACCACACATCCAACGAAGCATGCACATTTCTGCTATACTTATCTTCTGTGGATGACATTTCTTTATAACTCAACGTTTCGTGCTAAATAACAAAGCTGGCCTAATAGTTGTTTTGTAAAATCTTCTCTTCAGTCATAATATTATGGTCACATAACTTTCATTGCATTCTTTAAGTTTAGATTCTATAGTTGACATCACTATCATCTCTCCATTGTTTTAAATAATAGTACCTAAGTACCTAAATTGATTACTTTTTTGTATCTCTCGCTCATCTAGTATCACAACACTATAGTCTCGGGTCCTTCGTTCTTAAATTTGCATTTGGATTATCATGAGCCTTCTAATTGCTTCATGTACCACTCTATTGGCAAATACTCTTTGATAACCTTCTACCTGTCACTACTTAATTTTGGAATCTAGTTTATGCTTAATCTTTCTAAGTTTTTTTTTAATCCAAACATCTAAAACTAAGAGTATGTGTTAGGTTACAATACTCTCACATAGCACTACCTTATAATTAATGCAATTATCTCTATTTGCCATCCTAGTTACAAAACAATCTACCTTGCTCGCGCTCAATCTGCTTCTAAAAGTAATCAAGTGAGAATTCTTTTTAAATTAAGTATTTGTTAAAATCAAATCATATAACAAAGGAATATTTGGTACTGAGTTTCCAGTTTCATTTCTTTCTTTAAAATCAAATTATCCATGTACACTATCAAACCCATTAGGATTAGTTTCTATATGCCATTTAGGTGTAACAACCCTCTATTTTCTTATAGCAATAAAAGATTAAATAAATAAACAAAATGATAAATATGACTCTTCATTTTTAAACATTTCATCTCTTATAACTCTCAAACTTTTCATATTCTCATCTCATTACTCATTCATTTCTCTAACTCCCATCTTTTCATCTTCTCCATGAATTATCTACATTAAATATCCAATTTAATTCTCTTAACTCTCTAAATTCTATAACTCCTCAAACCTTTCAGATTCTATAACTCTCTAAACTCTTCACATTCTGTAACTCCTAAATAACTCCTCAAACTTTTTAGATTCTATAACTCTCTAAACCCTTTCACATTCTGTAACTCCTAAATCCAATTCTATATAAATCCCTAACTCAAAACACATTCCACTCATTCTAAAAATCATTCTCTAACATTCTAATCTCTCTCTCTCATCTCGCCCGAGCCACCTTCAAAACCACCGCAGGAGCCACCATCAGAGCTGCCACCACTTCATCGGAGAAGGGTATCTCCTTCCATCTCTTTCCACATTTTAGGTTCTCACGTTTTGACAAGAGGTTAGATATTATCTTTCTTTTTCTTTTTGAATTAAATTATTTTGAATGAATCATAAGTTAGTTCCTCTACTACTCAATAATCGTAATAACCTAAAAAGAATATCCATTATCTTATAAACCTAATAAAATGAAGCCAAACCTATTTCCTAATTTCAGATCCGCTTAATACTAAAATCAATTTTGAGTATGTTATAAATATTAGAAAAATCCCTAAAATCATCTAAATTCATATTAATATGTTTTTAATATTCTTAGAATATTTTTAATGTGTAGATTACTCCATTGAGCGACATCGGAAAACAAAATCCAGGTGAGTTCATTTTTGGACTCACTAATCATGCTATTTTATATACCTGTTGTTTCAATCATATTATTTATTTTGTGTAAATTGATTTGTTATTTTGTAGGAATTTATCAATTACTTATTATGTTTCTTGTCATCAAAATCTATTGTCAATTGTCATTAAATTTAAATTACATAGTATAGTTAGATTTTAGAATAATTATATATACAAATTTGATAAATCACATAAAAATTATTTTCACAGAAAAATACTGTTTGTGATATCATTTTGTATCGGTGTATAGAAAAGTTGTCTTGTATGTTGGTTATCTAATTAAGGAACATGCATCGCACGGAAAACCTCCCAACATCCATACACTTATCTGGCCTATATCTTTATGATGTCTCAAATCAGTGACTCTTAAATATAACTAATTGTGATTTATTGAATAAAGTATAAACTGAACAGACTCTATAAATCATGTTAACAAATTAAGAAAAAATCTAATTGAAATATTGTACATGATATAATCAATATACTGTACTATACCTAAATGACACTGGGTTGGAGGAGAAACTGAATGATGGAAATATATTCTGTTTCGGGTGTAAACTTGTTAAGTTGTACAACTGAATATTTCGCACACCATGGGTGCGTGATGATTTGCTGGATCATACCTGACTATAATTCCTGTTTGCCTGACGGCAGGTCCGACTCAGCACCGGACAATCCTGTGACCATTTCCTGGGTCTGTATAGGAAATAATCGAAACAGTTGTATCCCATCAGTTAGCTTTTCCGATTATATGACATCCTAGATAAAAATACATCTGTTATAAAGTTGACTTCATTAAAATGATATTAAGATAATCTAAATTAATTTACATTATTATTACAGACATCTCATTCCATATTTTCTAAAATTTATATTATTATTATGTTTGGACATAACCGTTATATTTCACATTCTTTCTGCGTATTTTATTTTGGTAGCAATCTGACGACCTGGGTGTGCATGTCCAGATTTATCGATGGACACGCCAAATCTGACGCAGAATCTGGTGTACTTTAAAGATCAGATTGAAACTTAATAACGGATTAGAGATTCCCTGCTTCTTTTTGTTTAATTTTATTATATTTTATTTCAGTTGTATCTAAACTTCGTTCCAATAAATGAAAAGTCAAACTTTTGTTGAATTTTTCTATCGTAATTACTGAGTATTATTGTGGCAAATTTATTGAGGTTTTAGCATATTCAAACTGAATATGTTGCCGGTACCTGCTACACGTGCTCGTATACCGTATATCGGGAGCGGGGCGTGACATTAGGTCACCACCAATAAAGAATATTTCTCTAACGGGTATTCTATGTAACATCTCTAGATCCTCCAAGTCATACTGGTGGGACATAGGTACTAATAACGTTAAGTATCTCCTTATCTAAAACAAGTTTAACCAATCAAATCCTATCACCCTTTCTCCTTACATCCATTACATCTCTTAGTAATTATTTATTTATGATCACACTTGCCCCATTACGATTTCCATCTCTACCCATTTACCAAAATCTATAATTCCAATGCTCTTTGACTCTAGGTTTCTCACTTACCTAATTAGTCTCCTGCACACACAAAATATTAATTCTCATTCTAATCATAACTCTGCTAATCTATCTGTAAGGGAATAATGTTCCTCGAGGCTAACCAAATCTTATATTTATGGACAAACCTCTTTACCTTCACCTGCCTATTATGGTATGAGAATCCAATCACTTTTGATACCACATCTGGATGCTGACGTAGCGTGGCGATGATTTAGTAACTCTCACATACTTTTCATTATATTCGGGTTTCGATATATAATGTAGCTTAGTAGGGTATATTCCAATGAAATTCGATTTTTGGCTCCAATAATATCACAGCATGTGATAATGTTTTATGTTGGTTGTCAAATACGTACCGGAACTCTTTTACTTTAGCTAACTTGGGACAAACAGTGAAAGTATGAAAACTTTAAGTACGATGGTTATATTATACTTTTGAGTCCAGTTTGTATAATCTATTTAGTTTTCTTTTAACAAAAAATATTTTCAACTAGTTATTGTAGATTTAATGTTTAAATAAGTAACAATATTTTTGTAATAGGAGCTTGATTAAGATTTTAAACAATAAAATAGTATAAGTTCTTATCTTCTGATACATACTAAGTGAGACATACTAAGTGAGAAGATGCTTCATGACCGGCGACTAGAGGAGGATTTTATATAATCCAAACTTAGATAAGTTAGATTAAAGGTTAAAAATTTTGTTGCATGTCAATGTGTGTTTGTGCGGGGTAGACTTTTTGATGAATGCAATTAAGCCATGGTTGGATTAGGGATGTAGTTAGAATTTGAACATATTTGATTACATTTTGAGTTAGTTGACTTTTATCTTGTTTGCACATGTGGTGCACATAGGGAGTTTTTATATTGCTTACAAGCTTGTTTGCACATGTCGTGCACATAGGGAGTTTTTATATTGCTTACAAGACTTTATTTTACATAGAAAATTGTTTTACATAAATATTGTTATTGAGAGTGTAATTTGCTACTCATTAAATTGTGATTTGCGAGAGTGGGGGTGTGTTTCACGTGGGTGTGAGACCAAATGCATTATCAAATCCTAATATTTATCACCAGAATTTCAAATCTCCACTGTAAGATCCTAAATCTTTTTCCATACTATGTCATTTTTTTTTTTTTTTGAGATAAGGAGAGTGAGGCTTTTGAAATTTGAAATTTGAATGAGATAAAGTACATGATTGATTTGGCATTTTAAATTTTAAATGTGATTGAAATTACTTATACCCAAGAAATGATGTCGTTGATTCCCTTAGAAGCTCTCAATTTGGGAGAAATTATCTCCTTTTTCTCATTTTCTAGAAAAAATGAGAGGGTTTCTCTCTCCTCCAAGGGATAGTGGATAGAAGTCAACATATGTAATTTTCTGTTAGAGTATGTCTCTTGCACTTTGACTAAATTATCAAATACGAAGAGGCCCTCATATTTAATCTTTCCTTAGGTCACAATGTTTATCGTGTTTTTCTTATTTTCAGGACTGTACAATTCGATCCTGTGATTTTGACACTGAGCAGACCCTTGTCTTGCACTCACCTGAAAAGAGGTCAGAACGTATATCTGCAGACGCTGAAGTCCATCTTGCATTAACACCACTCCAGCCAGTTGTTTTCTTTGGCTTCCATAAGCGAATGAGTGTGACAGGTTCTACCTTTGTTCTCCAGTACCCTGTGTTGTTGTCATTTGGTGATGCCTACTGACTTGCAAAGCTTTTTGGATTACATGAAGTTGTTGGCACGGTTGAGGGAGGGAGGCCGCCAACAAAAATAAAGACAGATCTTAAGAAACCAATTGTCAACCTTGCTTGCCACCCCCGTCTCCCTGTCCTAGTAAGCATAATTTAATTGCAACAACTTAATTGTTATCTTTAACTGGCTACTGAGTCTCTCATATTTAAGTAACCTTTGTTCTGTTGGGTTGGTGATTTATTCCTTTTCATTGTAGTATGTAGCTTATGCTGATGGCTTAATTCGAGCTTACAACATCCAGACATATGCCGTCCATTATACACTACAACGTAAGATGTAAATTGCCTTATATAACAGCCTTGTGATGTTCTTTATTTGCTTTTTAAAGCTTCTTTGAACACTACAACAACTACGCATTTTAAAAACTCTATTGAACACTATAGTTAGAAATTTTAAGCAAACAGTCCTATTTCCTACTTTTTTCTGTCTACAGTTGATAATACAATAAAGCTCATTGGCGCTGGTTCATTTGCTTTTCATCCAACTTTGGAATGGATCTTTGTTGGCGATAGAAAGGGTACCCTTTTGGCTTGGGATGTATCTACCGAGAGGCCAAATATGATTGGAATGTAAGTTTAATTTATTTCATTTCTTGTCTTTTGAAGGGAAAATAGAATTACAAGTGTTTTCAGACGTTCTTGGAAAGGAGCTTTACAAAAAAAAGAAAAAAAAAAAGCTTTTGTTGGTTCACAAATGCTAAAAATGAAAACTAAATAAAATGAAAAGCAGCACTGGGCAGAACTAATAGTCAAAACACAAGTTTATCCAGAATTTTGGCCTAGAAAGAATCTCAAACAGTGATTGAACAATCATGAGATTTTGACCATAGATTTTCTCCATGCTAAGGTGTATACTGTTATCTATTCTGTTGATGGTTTATATGAAACCAACTGCTTGATGCACACGTTCTTCTGTATAGTCATTTTGTAAGGAAGTATGTCCTCCACTTTAAAGGAATTACAAAATTAACCCAATAATTTGCCTTAAACCGAGATCAACAAGATGAGTTTCTCGAAGTTCCATGGAGAACGTTTTCCTGTAGATCTTCTTAGAATCTGGTACCAGCTTAGGGTATTTACTGATGGTCATTAAATTTGGTCAATCTTTTTAGAGACTTTGCACTGCAAGTTCTGGTTAAATGACAATGATTATAAAAGAACTAAGAAGGCACTAAACTTCCCTCGCTGCTATCTTCTTTGGGTAGTAATGTTCTTAAGCGACAGTAAGCACCTTTGCTCTTCTCCGTCGTGCAATTGGCTATAGACTAAAAATATTTGGTCTGAATGAAATGAGAATACAACACATATATTAACAGTGGGCTTTTATTTTGAAAGATGGCACGATATGCATATACTAGTCCACTTCTCACCTATTTGATGTTGGTTTCACCGTACTTGTTCAAAGATTCCATGATCAATGTGCAAATTGTCTTCCAATTGTTTTTCAGTAATTATGACTGTATGATCAACACCGTACTTGTTCAAAGATTCCATGATGAATATGCTAATTGTCTTCCAATTGTTTTTCAGCAATTATGACTGAACCCAAAAGTAATCAAAAAATAGGAAGAGCTTTCATTTGTTTCATTGACATTAGTCATTACATTTTCAAACTGAAATATTTTCCAGAAATCTAACAAGAGGCTTATAGCCATTTATCCAATGGCTAATGTCAATCAGCGTAACATCATATATCAAATGGCCTTAACCCTGTAAACTTCTTAACCATTCATCATAACTCGTTCATCAGTCATTATTTCCTCCGTTCTAGCCTAGTTTTTGGCATATTACTTGGGTTTCCAACCCTTTAATCTTCATCTACATCTCCTTAGGACTCTAGGACCAAAACTCACATACTTTAGGGCCTTCATTTCCCTTCATTAAGCGGGTTTAAGAGTTACACTTATTGAAAAGAATAATACTCTTGTGACCTTTTCTTGACTTCAAAAGTATTTAAGCCTTTTACCATTGATAATGGTTTTAGATATGTAACATGTTTGGAAGTTGAGAATGCTCCAGAAAAGAAAAAATTGTTACCTAATATAAGCATTTATGTGTTTTTGGATAATTGCTGGTCAAGGAAATTATGAGCAAGAGAGTGATGCCATAAAACCTCATCTAGTTCATGCATAGGTAAGCCTACCTACCTTTTGGTCATTTAGTCTAAGTTCATGCAACTATGGAGCAGTCCTCCAAATTCCCATAGACCAATAATGTTATATTGATATGAGAGGAAAAGTAAGAGCCAAAGAGATATGACTTGAATATAAGTAAGAAATGAAGGAAATTCATTTTTGAATCATAAAATTAACAACATAGAGAGTGATGCCATAAAAACCTTGTCAATTAGTTGTCAACTAGTTCATGCATAGAAAATTGAGGTCAAGGAAACTATGAGCGAGAGAGTGATGCCATAAAACCTTGACAACTAGTGCATGCATAGATACGCATACCTACCTTTTGGACATTTAGTTTCAGTTCATGCAACCGAGGAGCAGTCCTCCAAATTCTGTATACCAATAAAGACATGAGAGGAAAAGTTAGAGCCAAAGAGATATGACTTGAAATATAACTAAGAATTGAAGAAAATTCATCTTTGAGTCATAAAATTAATAGCATAGCCAAAGTGAAACACGCTTATGAGTTTTGCATAGGTTCACTACAGTTGAAATCCCCAAGTTATCTAGAAATAATTGCTAGCTATAATAAATTGATGTATACAAAGGATGCTGCTCATTCACTTAATGTTTATTAATCTCAATGTATATTGTCCGTTGACATAAATAAGGGAAGGCTGAGTGTTAATTGTAATTTAGGAAGGTTGTCCATTGACATAATAATGACTAGTTTTAGACTGTATTATCAATCAAAAATCCAATGAGATTCTGGTTGGCTTTCTTTATATTCCTTCAACAACTACAAAGAGTGCTACAACCCTTGGTTTGATAAATTTATGGGAACAAGCTCTTGATTTGGGTCTTTAGCATAATGTGTATAAAGTTGATTAATTCTTTCCTTCATTTTGATTTTGACGACTTCTAAGAATGGGCCAACATCAAAATTTCTGTTAGACTTTGGCTAAGCATAGGTGCATGGGGGAGATAACAACAAAATAACAACAACAACTAAGCCTTTTATCCCAAGTATTTGGGGTAGGCTATACAAACCAAAAAGAGAAATTTTGGCTTATGTCATAATATGTGACAATGTTTTACGCTGTCTATCACCGGCCTACCACAACCCTTCTCTTTTATCCTGGCTTGGGATAGACAGTAAAAGAATAAATCTTTAAGCACAGCACTGGCGGAGTTGGACAGATAACAACAAAACGATCTGCGTAAATCTCTTGCCACAAATATAAGCCTAAAGAATAAGGATCCAAGTGACAAATCCAAAGAAATTTGTTCATGTTAGCTTTGACTACTCATGGGGAAAGCGAGGCACTTGTTTGTTGTTATAGCGAGTTCCCCATGAATAAAGTCAAGAGCAAACATGAAGCATAGATCCATTGAAGAACTTTAATCAAGGATGAAGTATGACTGAATTTAAAAAAAAAAGATAGAATGGTGGTTCCAGATGTAGCTACGGCTGATTGCAACATATTTTAAAATTTTTGAGTTGATACCATAAGAATTCTTGGCTTGTTAATGGAGGGTCCTTTTCTGTACTTCTCATTCCTTTCGTCGTGTCCATTCCTTGCAAGTGTTTGATTTTTCTTGTTAAGGTTAATAATGATCATTTTAAAACTATTTGTGAAGTTATATTGTATAGTTTGATCAACTATAAATACTAGTTTTTTTTGTATGTATAACACATCATGTATGAAGTAAAAAAGTTATGACTGGACTTGGAAAATATCAATGTATACAATTTGGCTATTGTTATTTATGACGGGACTGCCAGAAGGCAGAAACATATGAATAAGCGTACTTAAGATGCAAGTACCTATGATTTTATTCATTCAAAAAATTCACGTTATTACAAATAACCAGATTATAGATGGTAATAAAATACTATAAACTAATTGCATTCCCTTTTATATGACAATGTATTAGTTTGTGGCTGCAGAAGCTGTACTCTTGGCCCCATACGTGAAATTGCTGCATATTGAACTGCATATAATTTTTGGGGCCAAGCTTAAATATGTATATTCAACTGCATATCTGGCCATTTAAAACTTTTAAAACCAGCTTCGGTTCATGTTTGATTGGCTAGTTTTTGCACCAGATCAAAAAGGTTTTATTTTGAGGTTAAAGGTTGAGCATAAAGCTAGCCTATTGTTTGTGGATCTTTCTCAATTACTGTCATGCTCCAACCTGACCTTATTTTGATGGAGAAACTCACTGCAGTCGTGGACATGGGTAAAAGATGTCCGTCCATAGAAACCCACAAAGTTTGTGGGTGGACCTGCCTACCTGGTCACATAGTTTGCACTTGTGCAACCTGTAGGCAATGGCCAAAATTCCTTTTGACCATTAAAGAGTCCTAGCAAAGGGGGGAAATTGATAAGCACATATATAAATTATGTTTATGACTGAGGCACAACAAACCAAAGAGCAGAACTTGAAACCTGTGACATAAGATATGTTATTTCAGTTGTTTCAGTCAATTAAGTAAGCTCTTCAGCTATATATTTGTGATTGTGTGTGTATGGTTATATAACCATGTTATATTAACTTTATGTTGTCTGTATTGTTGAATGTTATTGTGGATCTTTCTCATATATCGTTCTGTATTTGAACAATTATCATCTAGGACATTTCACAACTTCTTATAGTTAATACAATTTTCTTATATTTTTTTAATATATTAATTTTCTGTTTAATTGGTCATTTTGAGCCATATGTGGTATTTTGATTTTAATCTTCACTCAACTGTAAAATCAGTACACAGGCTGGTTCCCACCCTATAACATCAACTGCATGGCTTCCTATGCTGCGTTTGCTCATTACGGTTTCAAAGGATGGTACTCTTCAAGTTTGGAAGACTCGTGTTATGACCAATCCAAATAAACAACCTATGCTAGCAAACTTTTTTGAGCATGCAGGTCATCTATCTCTTCTCTATAACTTGATACATTATTAAGTCTTGGATTTATGTTTAATTTACTTATGTATATGGATGACTTTTTATCAAAATGATTTAAAATTCTTCTTTGGACTTCAGGATTTTGCTATGATTTGTAGATATAGACATGATTGTCGTGTTCCGAAATGGACACGGGGTGTCAGACAAGGCAACCTTCCAATCTCGATATGAGGACACCACTATGTATATATTTTTTTTCTTAAGACAGACATTAGTGGATATTTTACTTAGTTTATATGTAATAAATTATACACATAGGGAAAAAGTTATAATAGAATAATGATTAATAAAGCATTTAGTTTTGATAAAAAAAGGTAGCATAACATACCTGTATATATTTTGATGTAAATAACAGTAAACATGTTTGTAAATGTCAGACATGGTGATAAGGGTATCTTGTCCAAGAATGGACATACTAATTTCTCAGCTGGGAGAAGTGTCCTACATATCCTAGGAATTTTGCACTTGGGCTATGTTTGGTGCAAGAAACCAAACAACAGGAATGCGAACAGCAATTTCCTGATTTTCACATTTCATGATTATAAGTTAATGTGGAATTGCAAGTTCATACACCCAAATGGACCTTGGATGGATGGTCATGAATCCTTAAAGATTCGGTATTGGAGTGATCTGATAATGAAGATTCCAAGCTGATGATATTTGCAGTACTCAGAAATTGAGTGTCAGAATAGACAGGATAAATATGGCAGGCCGAGTATGGCAAGGTTCAGCAATGATAAAACAAGAACAGCAAGTCAATGGATTAGCGTATTCAGGGAGCTGCAGGAGCTGTGCCTATTGATAATGTGATGGAGAGCCTAATGTGGAAGAGCCAGGAGCCACATGGGAATGTTTTACACGGATTACGGGCTCAATTCCGCCATACCACCAGAACCAGTACCTGCAAACCTTGCCTTGTCTAGCATCTGCTTGAGGAATATTCATCAGTCACTTTTAGTAAAGTGGGCAAGCCAAATGACTAGTGATTTATTCTTTTAAGTGGATGCTTAATGGTTGGATCGAGTGTTGGTGGTTCTTGTTCCGGTATCCTGCCCTTTGCCAAACTCTTTCACTTCCCTTTACCTTTTGTCTCCATATATCTTTGCCAATTTACCAAGCTGTTTGGTGCTTTATAAGAACTTTTTCTCGTCTATTTGGTACATTTGCTGATATTTGTATGACCTTGAGATATCTCCAAAAGGGCCATCGTTCATCGGATATGTTTCCTTTATGATTTTCCTTTCCAATTTTTTAGTTATAGACTTGACTATATAGAAAGATAACGTTACTTTTGGGTTTTCCTGACTGCATCAAAACAATATACTACATTTAAGCTTTTTATTCACCTCCAGTGTTTATTCTTTAAATTTCAGCCATAGTTCCTGTTTTACATTTACTATCTTCACATTGACAAACATTTACATTTTATAATTTTCTTGAATTCGAGCAGTTCTACTATATTTTATAGTTACTCTTTGTAGGTGCCCTGAGATCAAAACTTGTTTGTTTTGTCAAATTGCTACATGTGCTTGCACTTTCCAAGTATTTTTATATGCTCAATGCCCAATTTAGTGCAGTTTATCTTTAACATCCTCCATATTACTATGGTGAATGTGTTATATCACATATAAGGTCGATCTTTTATTTGTCCTTTGTATCAACATTAAGGTTTAATATTTTTCTTCTCTCTTTTTTTTTGCAGCAATTGAAACCATTGATATAACCCGAATTTTATCACTTCAGGATGGGGAAGCAGTTTATCCCCTACCACGGATTAAAAGTCTGGTGCTTCACCCAAAATTAAATTTAGCAGCTTTACTGTTTGCAGTTAAGTGTATACATTGTTAGTAAATATTTTGTGGCATGTTCTAGTAATGAGGATTACCTTATGAAGTTTTGTCATCATTTGGAAACAGGATACAACAGGTGGTGATAATCTTAAAAACAGGGCTGCATACACAAGGGAAGGAAGGAAACAACTCTTTGCTGTTCTCCAAAGTGCAAGGGGATCATCAGGTGAAGTTTTGGCCATTTGTGTATACTTCTGCAGAACTAATTTTAAGGTTTTGGCCATTTGTGTATACTTCTGCAGAACTAATTTTAAGGTTTTGGCCATTTGTGTATACTTCTACAGAACTAATTTTAAGATATGTAAAAATAATAAATATCTGATTTAAGATATAGCTGCCATTTAAATTACACAATCAGTTAAAAGTTTCTATACGTTGAGATTTTGGGGCTTAAATTGTGAAATTGATGGCAATGGTTCAGTATAACTTCATTAATTAATCATTCTGAATATTTCTATTTTCTTTTCTTTTTTGTAAATTGATATCAGAGCCTTAAGGACACATCTTCAGGTTTCAAATATGGGTGTGAAATTGTTTGTTATCTTCAAAGAATCAGTATCTTAATTTGTGATTCTCTCTTACATTTGTGTCTTTGAGTTTGGACATGGCACAACGAACTTTCTTAATTGTTTTTACTTTTTTTTTGGCGGTAAAGTGATGTCGATCCTTTTGGGATTTATGGTTATGATGTAACATTGTTTGAGCTTATAGGATTGATTTTTAGCTACCTACAAGACTATTATCTATACGTGGCCCTTTTAATTCTTTGATTGCATTTCAAAATGATGGGATGTCACAAAATTCTGTTTTTTCTTCTGAATTTCTTCTGAATGTTGAATTAAACCTTAAATCATACCAAACTAAGGTAACTGCAACCTGTCTTTCTGGGATTAACTCAACTATGTTTACTGTTTATTTTTGTGTTTAGACCTTTTTACTTGATTTACTTTATTATTTTTTTTTTGTAGATCTTTACCCTTTTCATTTGATCGTAAACCAATGTCCCCAGGCATCCCCATTGTTAATTATAGCTTGGTCCATTTCTTCTATTTATCCTTGGCCAGGATACTTCTTTTTCATTATTGTGGTCATTCCTTTTTTCCCCTCCCTTTTTTGTGGTCAGCTTAGCATTCTCATGTCTATTGTCATCTTGTCTGATGACCCACTTGTTGTCTGCCATTCTGATCAATGCAACATTGTCTTCTTAGATTTACACATCATCAATTGGATTTGTCAGTTCTGTTTGACTCCTTGGATGTGTCATTATTCTTCTGGGTTTCTGTGACTTGTTCCTAGTGATTGTGGCAATATTGAGTAACACGACTTATCTCTTGCCAATGGTTCACGTGCACCTGGATATCCTATCTGGATTGATATGTTTTGGAACAAATTGTATCCCGGAGTATGAATCCATATTGCAGTTTAGATCTGAAATGCTCTTTACAGAACTTTCTTTCCTAGATAAATTCAGCAAGCCCTTCATAAAATCTATGATATGTTGTATAATTCTTGCTTCTGGAAATTGGTCCATCGGTATCAGTTGATCATTACAAATAAGTATATATCTTTTTGTCTCAAAATATGTATAAAATAAAGCATGTTATGCCCCTTTATTTCTTAGAGTCTGGACAGCCTGTGAAGATTGCTTCTTTGGTGCATGAGCTAAAGTGCCTCTGCGCAATGGGTCTTCATGGATTTATCTCCAAGACTTCTCTTGCTTATAGGTGCATGACGATTAGGAATCGGCACCAATTCATCTGGGTTTCAAGTCAGATTAACAAATGGGTTTAAAATTTTAATCCATGCTACAATGAGAAACCTATCCAACTCCATATCTTTTCTGGTATGGCTTATGATGAATAATCTTTTTCTTAATATTTCAATAAAAAGTTAAAAGAGGTAGCTTTAGTTGCGGTTAAGTTGAGAAGCATCATTTGTGATCGTGGATAAGTTTGAGCTAGGGATAGGTCACAATGGAATGATTTGGGGAGTAAACATGATAGGGTGGTAGCTAATTTAATAGCTGTGGTCCTTAAGAGAGCTGTGGAGAGAAAAAAAAACTTTACGTTGTCAACCGCAGAAAAAATTAGTATGAGGCCTTTGCATTGTTGTTCTTAGGACCTAGAATAATGAATACATGACATATAGATCATTAGAAAAATCTATTTGAAGGTAGAGTTTTGAACTTTTTGCTGACATAGTTTCCGTAAAACTAATTACGGTCATATAAAATTGCATGGACACAGATGACTGATCTATTTATTTAACTTAGGCTAATATATTTTTCTTTTAGTTTCTTTTCAATGCACGGTTACCATTATTATTTTCAGTAATACCAAGTTTTGAAGAATGTGAGATTTATATTTCTGCAGTCCTATCATTTTTGTTATAAATTTATAATTACACTAGGTCAGAAGAGCACATACCATTATTTTTTTTTTCAATTGTTCCAGCGATATTCTTGTCTGGTGTGCTGTTATGTTCTATCTTAGCAGTTCCTATGACATTCTCGTGACCTACTTTCTGTGGCAGAATGCTTAATATTCGAGGCTTTACTTTCCATCGAGAAAAGTTGAATGTTGTTGTCCTACTCACCAGAAAAGGCATCCATCGCATTCCTATTGATGACCCATAACTATTATCACAACTACATGCCAAAAGAAGTTACTGTATACAGAAAACTTAATCATGTACCAGGCTACCAGCCACTATAGTTTTTTCCAATAATAAAAAGCCAATAGTTTTGTTTTTACAACTTCTATTTCTTTTTTGTGGGTAAGAAGACTGTTGACTTGTCAATAGTCATTACTGTAGTGACAAGGCCCTTAAGTTTGTCGATATTTGCTAAATACTCTTGAAATCCAATATGACCCAAAAGGAGAAACCCCTTTGGGGTCGTGGGTTCAATCATATTCAAGCGCATATACCATTTTTTATTCTATCCAATGTGAGTCTCCATCTTTCTTTATCTTCTTATTGTCCTTCTGAACATGATTTCTCTTATACTTCATTCGAGCCACAATCTCAACAAGTACCAATTCCGCTCTGTAGTTACAGTTTACTTACTTAATGTACATCTTATTCTGATATACTGATTATGTAGTATCATTGTTGTCTTGTAGCTGCTGTTTTGAAGGAAAAACTTTCAGCTTTAGGTTCATCAGGGATTTTGGCAGATCATCAACTCCAGACACAGCTCCAAGAGCATCACATAAAGGGGTTAGTAGTTCTCAGTTATTTGTTATGCTATTTATTTCCAACTGTAAATTAAGTAGAATCAAATATATCAAGGCTTCCCCTTTACATTTTATTTTCTAGTATCATTATTTTTTAATATCAAAATGTTGTGTTGAGTTTGTTGTGTACTGCTTTTAGCTGTTGACTTGGAATAAATTGCGTGGAGAAAAAGGAAGGGACGTCTGAATTAGCAATTGGCATATAAACTGTACATTTCCAATTGGTATGTTATATATATATATATATATATATATATATATATATATATATATATATATATATATATATATATATATATATATATATGAGAGAGAGAATAATGGAAATGAATGATCTCAATCGCCTGACGTAAGTTACCTGAACTAGCGGTGAAAAAAAATAGTGACCCATTATTTATTTTTTAAAATCATTTTTGGATGATGATCTCAACTTCTTAGAGTTCACTCATACCCAATTTCTTGGTTTTAATTTTGATTTGGCCTTCCATCAAGTAGATACAAAGTAATAGTTTTCGATGAATACAACATCTTGTATTCTTTTGGTGGGAGGATAAATGAAGTCCAAAATACATGATATTTGATCTTCAAGAAGCTAAAGATGTGGAGGCCATAATCCCACAAAAAAATTTGGAAAAAACAAAGGGATAACTATTTTTTGTCGCTAGCTCATGGTAATTTTCCCAAGCTGGCGTTTCATTTACAGTAATACCATATATATATATATGTATATATGTATGCATATTATATATATGTATGATGTATATGGCTGGACTACAAAGTACTTTCTATGAAATCTAAAATGTTAGATTTAACACATTTTTCGCCATTTATTTGTCTGGAGATATGTGTTGGCCAAATTTCAAAAGGTGAATAGTGAGAAGGAACAAATTAATAGTGCACTATTAATGAATGTGTGGCCGAAAAAGTGCTAAAAATAACTTTTTAGATTTAATAAAAAATTTGTAGTATATATATATATATATATATATATATATATATATATATATATATATATGATTAGGAATAGGCGTAATCGGACTTGCTTTTGACATATCTATCGTTATTTGGGTACCATATATAGATAGAGTACCTAAATAACAATAGATATGTCAAAAGCATGTCCGATTACGCCTATTCCTAATCCTAAATAGAATGTAACGACATAGGGATCCATTTGGAAACATAACATCTATTTACGTATGCTCAAATGACCCCTTCTCGTAATAAGAATATATATAACCTTATTTCGGTCTGGTCCGGCATGGAATGAACTTATAATCTGATGATCGAGTCGATTCCATGATTATAAGTTCATATATATATATTCATACATACGTACACGCACACATAGTGTGTGTGTATAAGTTGGACTCCGAACTTCCGATTAAATCTAAAAAGTTAGATTTTGCACATCTTTCACATTAATTTGCCTTGTAATGTTTTAGTCAAAGTTCAAAAGGTGAATAGTGATAAAAGAATAAATTAATGGTGGGCCACTAGTGAGTACATCATGGAAAGAATGTTAAAACTATCTTTTAGAAAGTTTATAGTCCAACCTTATATATATATATATATATATATATATATATATATATATATATATATAGCTTAAGTAAGTAAAGTGAACTAGCAGCGAAAACGTAGCGTCCCTATTATTATTTTTTCAATGTTTGGGATCATGATCTTCACTTTCTTAACTTCTTTAGGATCAAATTTAATAGATTTTTTAGAGTTTATTTGTCTATTTATCAAGGGGATACTTTATATTTTATTTACTGAAAACTATTAATTTTGTGTCTTCTTGATGGAAAACCAAATAAAAAACTAAAACATAAGAAATTGGGTATGAGTGAACATCAGAAATTGAGATCACAATAATAAAAAAAATAATGGGATCATTATGACCTGAGCCAAAATATGAATTTCGTTGGGGCGTTTCTACTGAGCGATGCGCTACATCGGAGTTCGGGTGTAATGAAAAATGTGTGAGGGTTGCTAGGTCGTTGCTCCGGAAGCGATGCGCTATGTCGGTATCCGGATGTGGTGTCAAATGTAAGAGAGTTTCCACATCTTAATAAGCGGGTGTGAGTAAAGAAGTTAGCTCATAAATATAGAATTCGGTTAATATCGTGGAATATAGGTTCCTTTAGAGGTAGATTAGTAGAGTTAGTTGATATTATGATTAGGAGGGTTAATATTTTGTATGTGCAGGAGACTAAGTGGGTAGATGAGAAAGCTAAAGTCGTAGAGTTTTGGGGTTATAAACTTTGGTATACAGGTAGAGATAGAAATCGTAATGGAGTAGGTGTAATCATAGATAAGTAATTACTTGGAAAAGTAGTGGAGCTTAGGAGGAAGAGTGATAGAATTTTATTAGTTAAATTTATTTTAGATGGAGAGATTTTTAATGTCATTAACTTCTATACACCACAAGACTTGATGAATCCAGTAAACATCAATTTTGGGAGAATATAGATGAGATAGTATAAGGAATATCAGTTAGAGAAAAACTATTTATTGGTGGTGATCTCAATGGGCATGTAGGAACTAGTCGTAATGGGTTTGATAGTGTACATGGAGGATTTGGTTTTGGAAAAAGAAATGACGCAGGTAACTCACTTTTAAATTTTGCTTTGTCTTATGATTTGATTTTGGTGAATACTTGGTTTAAAAGAGGGTTTTTTACTTGATTACTTTTAAAAGTGGATCGAGTGCGAGCCAAATAGATTTTTTTTTTAACTAGGAGGGTGGATAGAGCTACTTGCATCGATTGTAAGGTAGTGTCAGGTGAGAGTGTAGTTACTTAATATAGACTCTTAGTTTTAAATATTCATATTAGAAAGAGACTCAGAAAGATTAAATATAAGTTAGATCCTAAAATTAAGTGGTGGCGATTAGTAGGTAATCAAAAAGTTTTTATAAATGGAGTAGTATAAGAAGCAGATTGGAGGGACCATGATGATGCTAATGTAATATGGAACAAAATGGCTAGCTACATTAAGAGGGTAGCTAAAGATATATTTGGTGAGTCGAGAGGCGGTGATTTACCATGTAAGGACACATCATGGTAGAATGAAGAGATAAAAAATGCTATTAAGATTAAGCAGGACTTTTATAGAAATTTGAAGAATAATAATAATGATGGAATAAGTTTTGAGATGTATAAACTTACCAAGAAGGATATTAAGAAAGCTGTTCGGGATGAAAAAACTAAATGATGTAAATAAGTGTATGAGAAGTTGGATAATAAAGAGGCAGAAAATGATATATAAAGAATTGCTCGAATAAGAGAGAGAAAGTCTAGAGACTTATGTATTGTAAAATATATTAAAGATAAGGATCAGACGGTTCTAGTTCAAAACGAAGAGATTAAAGATAGATAGAAAGATTATTTTGATAGATTATATAATGGTAGTTTTACTCAAGATTTGATAGATCTTTTTATTCAATGTGAGGATATGGGTCGTAGCTTTATATGCAAAATTAAAGAATCTGAAGTAAAAGAGACTTTGAAGATGATGAAATTAAGAAAAATTGTTGGTTCAGATGAGATTTCTATTGAGATATGGAGATAGTTATGAGGGATTAGAGTAAGGTGGCTGATAGATCTTTTTAACAAGATTTGGCAAACTAAGAAAATGTCAAATGAATGGAGGAAGAGTACCCTAGTACTTATGTATAAGAACAGGGGTGATATTCAGTGTTTTTCTAACTATCGTGGAATAAAACTCATGTGTCACACTATGAAACTTTGGGAATGGGTAATTGAACATAGATTGAGGTAAACTGTTAAACTATCGGAGAACCAGTTTGGATTTATGCCGGGACGATCGACGACAGAAGTTATTAATTTACTTCGTCAACTTATAGAGCGATTCAGATAGAGAAATAGAGATTTGCATATGGTATTTATTGACTTAGAGAAAACCTATGATAAGCTACCACGAGAGGTATTTTGGTGGAAATTGATGAAGAAAAGAGTCCCTATCAAGTATATTGACATAATTAAGGACATGCATGATAGAGTAGTGTCCAATGTCAAAACATGTGGTGGTTTAACAAGTGATTTTTCTATTACAATTGGATTGCATCAAGGATCTGAATTGCGCCCGTTCTTATTTGCTATAGTGATGGATGAGCTTACTAGAGCTATTCAGGATGAGATACCTTAGTGTATGCTATTTACTGATGATATTATTTTAGTTGATGAGACAAAGGCAGGGATGAATGCCAAGTTAGAATTATGGAGGCACACATTAGAATCTAGAGGTTTTAGATTGAGTAGATCTAAAACAAAGTATATGGAGTATAAATTTAGTAAACGACGGACCGTAAACTATAATGCTGTAACACTTAATGGGCAAGAGATACAAATGAGCAGTCAATTTAGATATTTGGGTTCTATTATTCAGAACGATAGAGAGATCGATAATGATGTTAACCATAGGATAGAAGCTGGTTGGTTGAAATGGAGGAGTGTAACAGGAGTTTTATGCGATTGTAACATTCTGTTAAGGCTAAAAGGAAAATTTTATAGGACTGCTATTAGGCCAGTTGTATTATATGATACGGAATGTTGAGCTGTAAAAAACGTCATTTCCAGAAAATAAGTGTAACGGAGATGCGCATGCTACATTGGATATGCGGCAATATTAGAAGAGATAAAGTGAGAAATAAAAATATTCGTGCTTAGCTTGGTGTAGCTCTCATCGATGAGAAGATGCGAGAAAATCTCTTACGATGGTTTGGTCATGTGCAACGTAGGCTTACAAATACACCAGTTCGATAATGAGAGTTTATCAATGTAGGACAAGTAAAAAAAACGAAGGGAAGACCAAAAAAAATATGGATAGAGGTGGTACGAAAAGATATAGATTCTAGAGGTTTAAATGAGGAGATATTACTTGATAGAAATGAATGGAGAGGGACTATTAAAGTGATCGATCCGGCGTGATTCCCTTTTTGGTTTGTGTAGCGTACACTTGGGATAAAAGGCTTAGTTGTTGTTGTATACACACACATATATATACACATCTGTGCGTGCGTGTCGCATTGCTTATAGGCTATCAGACACTGTAAACTTTGTTAGTTGGTAAATACCCTAATCATTTTGTTTGGAAATTTTCAGGATACAATGTTTGTTCGTTTTTACTGAACAGCAGGGTCAGAATATCTGTTTCCTAGATTGCTGCAAAAAATGTTAATCTTTACCTTTACTCTGTGTAGGTTACACAGTATATGATGGGATCCTTAATTACTTTGCTTAATTACTTTGAGACTCTTGGTCTGTTTAACTTTTGGTTTGTACATGTCGTGCATGTGGTGTTTATGAAACTGATGGAGAATGGAATGAAGATAGATTATTAAAATTGTTTCTATGTGAAACTTTGGTATGATGATTTCCCATTTAATCTTTTCTTGAATGATTTGTGTGGTTGAGGGTGAATGATTCACTTGGGTGTGAGGCTCAAACTTTATTCTTTATTATTTTTATTTATTTTTCTACCAATTTCTAGTGGTTCTTTTCCAATTTTCCCAAATTCCCCCCCACTGCAAACCCTATTCCTTTTCTGGGCTGCTTCACAATACCTTTTCCCTTGTACTTCGATATAACTACAGATTTAGATGGTCAACTTCTCATAAGTGGTACATCTTGCTTTTTAAAAAAATGCTGTTATAGTGTTGCATCAAGACAACATCTTGGGAGTGCCTTAGTTTTAATCTCTTAAGCTCTGTTTGGCAACAACTTAATGCAGGGGTTATGTAGCTTTAACCGCATTTATGTTGCCAAACAATTTTAGGGCTAATATGGTTTAAATAACCCAAGTTAATAAATAGCGAACGTAAACCAGGTTACAGGGTGGATACTAACCCATATATAGGTGGGTTAAGATTTTACCCGGGTAGTCTCCACTAGTTGGGATTATAAAATAAAAGCAACAAAAAGCCTATTAATTATGTCTTAATAACCCTCTTAATCCTTGTTATCTTACAAAACACAAAAGTGTCAGCTTTTTCTTTAAAAACCTTACTGAATGCTCAAAGTTACATAATTAATTAATCCAAATTAGGTCCTTAACTGCTTTTTCATTACCTGGAATTGCTTTTTGCCATAGCCCATTGCCAAACAGGGCTTTAGGTATTTTTTAGGGCTTTCAAAAAATTAGATCCTTCAAAAAAAAAGGTTTTGAATAACATTGTATAAACTATGAAGTATGGAATCCTAAGTGAAAGGAATGAAAATGAAAAGGAAAAATGGAGATTTTTAGGAATGAACAGTGCATATGGATACTGCTCATGAATCATAACCCTTTAGTGCAGTTTATGTAATTGTATCAACGACAGTGGAACACTTTTTATTTTCTTTTATTTTATTTCAAGTTTGTTTGTATTTTCTGTTATAGCTGTCTATAGTTTCAAGTATTTATGTAATAATTGTTTCAATTATATATTGGGAAATTTGCATTCTTTTCTTTAGCAATAAAGCATCACCGTTGTTGTGTACGCATCTGAATATCAATACAATCTGGCCTTGTTTGGATCATTTATATGAAAATCCCTTGGACGAGACTCCTTGGGATTGCAGCTGCAAATCTTTGAGTTAGAATTCTTATAATACAAAAAGTTTGTTTCAGTGGCACATTAACTCCACCATAAGTTAATTGCTGTTCAAAAATTAGTGCATGTAGCCAAGAGAAAATCCAGTAGATTTAAGGTTTCATCTTTTTCTAATCCTGTGGATGGTCATTTTTCAGATTTTAAAAAGTTAATGTGCTTTTGGAGTAGAGGAATCTAAGATTTTAGTCAAAAGTTGACATCCAAACAAATTACTAGGAATGACCTAGTCTTTTGGAGTAGAGGAATCTAAGATTTAAATCAGTAGCCCCATCCAGTTTAGGCCATAGCCTTATGTTCTATTTGTAACATAATATCTTCTCCATTATACAAGAGATAAATTGTAGATCTGATGTTTATCACATAGATAGGTTCCATGAGGGCAAGTGCGCGACTTACAGTTGAATGCACTTTCCTAAAGCAATTTATGCGTGACTTAGAGTTGAATGCACTTTCCTATAGCAATTTATCATTTTTTGGCCCTTCTAGATTTTTCCCAATTCTAGGATAATTTGAGAGTTGCCAACATACTATTTAGGATTCTGACAAGTCTCTGTTTTGTCCATAGTTTCATTTGTCAGGAAGTTGGCACGAATGATGAGTAATTATGAGAGTTGATGTTATGTAACCGGTCGTAAAAAAGTCGAATCTTTCATGGAGCCCTGCACTATAGCCGTTTCCATCTTCATGGGAAAAGTCTTAGATGAAATGTTGATGATGATACTTATAACCCTTAAAGATTTTCTGCTCTGGATTTTCTGCTCTGGTAATCCTTTGAAAGTTTTCATGTCAGTAACATAAAACTCATTATTTTAGATGACTTCTTGATTTTAGACATCATGTTGCCCTCCTTTTTCCTTTTGTATTGGTTCTGCTGCCATTTAAATGATACTGCTTCCTTTCTGTGTGATGATTTCCCGGTCTTGTGATTGAAAATTCATGAATAAACATAATTTGTTAAGCTGCTTATGTACGTGATTTGTATCCATTTTACTGATTTTAAAAGTTCTTTTACTTTCGGCTTATGTTGCTCTCTCTCTCTCTCTCTCTATATATATATATATATATCCATATGCAAAAGATAAATCGTAGCTTGGTTCAGCAAGTAGTATTGTCCTTATCTTTAGCTACTTCCATTTCCTATATTAGGAAGAGTCTAATGTTATGATGTTTATCACATAGATTGATTCCACAAAGCCCTTAGATTTTTGGCTCTTGCTTCTTGTGCCCCTTTTTGATGTTTTCCCAAGTCTAGGAGGTTGGAGGCTATCTATTGGCCTTTTAGAATTACGACAAGCCCCTCTCCTATCGATAGTTTCTTTGGTGAATAAGTTGGCACCAATTATGAAAGTTTTGATGTCAGTCAAAAGCCAGTTATAAACACTTTGCCAAATCTTTCATTGAGTTTTGTTCCATAGTTTGCCTCATCTTAATTGGAAATGATTTAGATGATTATGACAATGATGATACTTATAATCAGAAAAGATTTTCTGCACTGATAACCCTTTGAAAGTTTTCATGCTACATAAAACTCACTATTTTAGATGCTTCCTGATTTTAGACTTCATTTTGCCTTCCATTTTCCATATGCTTCGGTTCTGCTTCCATTCAGATGATTCTGCTTTCTTTCTTTGTGATAATTCCTCTCTTGTTTGATTGAAAATTCATGTGTGAACACCATATATTAGGCTGCTCTCGTGCATGATTTGTATATTTTATCGGTTGCTTTTAATATTCTTTTACTATTGACTATAATGCTCTTTCCTCGTCCATGGTTTGTATCCGCTCTACCGGATTCTTTTTTTAGTTCTCTTAGTATTAGATTTGGAGGCTAGCAGCTTATAGTGACAACCTACTTTTCTGTATGGCAGGCAAAGTCAGCTTACAATTGCAGATATTGCACGCAAGGCATTTCTTCACAGTGTAGGTTCCTCTCATTTTTCTTTTTTCTATTATCCTAATTTGTTGCTCTCAAAAGAGCAGGTTAGACATTATTACATATAACTGTTGTGTAAATGGAACTCTGCAGGAACTTATTTGTTGCTTTATCCTAATAATGAGTTTCATTCTATTATCCTAATTTGTTGCTTTCCTCTCATTTTTTTTTTCTATTATCCTAATGATGAATACAGCAAGAAATTCAGCAGGAAGGGGAATCTACCCTTCAAATAAATAAATATATATTCAAATAAAATAGACTGGTAAATGTCTTTGAGGAAAGCAAGTGAAACTTTTTCTTATTATTTTCATTGATTTGTACGTAATTCTTATATTTAACAATTCTCTGTTCAACCACTTTTTTAGTATCTCATGCTTTAAGATGTATTTTCTGTTTTGTTATACTGCTTAGGCACTTCACTCATAAATATTGCTTCCATGCAACAAAAGGAAGTTAGGAAGGAATAAAAAAGTTGTTTCCTATGTGTTTGTTGCATCATTTTTATACTTGTGATGCTGGAGAGTGTACTGGACCTATCACCTATCATTCTTGGATTTTATCTCGCTTAGTTAATTTAGGGCTTCCTTAATTTTTCCATACTTTTCTGTTGTCTGGACTGAGCCCTGCTCTCCTTTATATTCCTGCAGCATTTTATGGAAGGTCATGCCAAAAGTGGTCCAATATCTCGTCTTCCTCTCATTACAATCTCAGACGCTAGTAATAAACTGAGAGATGTTCCTGTTTGTCAGGTGTCCAATGGAGCCATTTACTAAGCTATTACACAGAATTTGTATTTACCTCACTCTAACTGTTTTCATCTTTATTCTTCCAGCCTTTCCATTTGGAGCTAAACTTCTTTAATAAGGAGAATCGTGTTCTTCATTACCCTGTGAGGGCATTTTACATTGATGGCTTCAACTTAATGGCTTATAATCTTTCTTCTGGGGCAGACAATTTATATAAGAGACTCTACTCTGCGGTAATAAAATATACTTAAGTCTTGACTTCTGTTTTATTCATTTTTGGGCTTAGGCTGTCAGTAAGCAGTTGCTACATGCTCTTTTTGTTTTAGGCTCATCCACTTTTTCCCTTCAGATACCTGGAAACGTTGAATGCGTTCCTAAAAGCATGCTTTACAGTTCAAAGCAACACTTGTTCCTAGTTGTGTTCGAACTGAGTGGTGCGAATGGTGTTGTTCATGAAGTTGTTCTTTATTGGGAACAAACAGATCTACAATCTGTTAATAATAAAGGAAGCTCAATAAAAGGTTCATGCATTTTCTTAATCTCAGACTCAGTCCACATATTTCTGTTGTAACTGGCTTTTAAAGTCTTATGTAGTTGCTTCTGTGGTGTAGGTTGTGACGTAGCACTCATGGGCCCAAATGATAATCAATATGCCATACTGGATGAAGATAAAACTGGTCTCACTTTATATTTTCTACGAGGGGTGGCTTCGCAAGAAGTTATTGAAAATAATGGAGCACTTGATGCTAAGTCATTTGCTGATACTAAACCTGTCCCTGAAAAAGGTCCTCTGCAATTTCTTTTTGAAACAGAGGTTGATCGTGTATTTTCTTCACCACTAGGTAAGCTATATAATAGTCTTCATTTTCTCGACACAACAAATTACACAGTGAAGATTATCCCTTTAATGCAAATGTAACTGATGATTATGCACCTCAATCTTGTAGAATCAACTATTCTTTATGCTATTTCTGGAAAACACATTGGTCTGGCCAAGCTGCTTCAGGGATATCGTCTTTCAACTGATGATGGACAATATATTTCAACAAAAACTGACGGGAAAAAGTTTATCAAGTTAAAAGTAAATGAGACAGTTCTCCAGGTAATTGTTGTAGCTAACCTGGGTTAATTTTATGTATTAAACATGCGTTCATCATTTTGTTCTATCTTAACCCTGAAGTGTTCTGGTACACTATTTCTTGCACACTAATGGTTTTACATCCAGAAATATCAATTTTGGTAGGTAGGATGAGAAAGTTGCTTCTGATGCTCTATTTATAGATCCGACTCTATATATAAACTTCATTACACAATATAGATTACAATTTCTGTTGAAACCCAAGCAGATCAGTTTCCTCTGCACAGTCTTTGTTTTAGTGACATTCGGCTACCTTGTTTATGAGATCATTAACTTTACCTAAGTGACTTTCTTATCACTGCATGTTGAGCTTGTTCCTTGTCTTTGACTTGATTTAACTGCTGCAGATAAATTTAGTTTACCTTTCTTATGACACATATCATCTTATGGATCTGCAATCTGCTTGTTGACGAGTTATGCAATAAAGACACTGTTTTAAATACCAGCCGATATGTCTGATATGCCCCTCCTATATCCTTTGGAAGGACAGCTGCCACCTTACAGTGAAAAAGAGGACATATTGTTGTCTGCCCATTCTGGCTGATATTTGTAGTGTCATCCGAGATTTCATTCTGATATATCATCTTGATATATCGGCCAAAATGATTTGAGGGTTTAATATAAAAACCAGTTTTGGCTCGAGTCTCATACTGAAAGCCATCCACATATATAAGAAAAAATCCTAATTCTTTCAACTTTGTTCTAAATCTGTTACACTCCAAAATCACCATGACTAAAATTAGAGAGAGAATCTCTCACTCTGCCAAAGAGCTAATCGTGGCAATGATCGACACTAAAAAGCTTCTTTAGCTTCTTCAAATGATATTCAAGATTTCAAAATCCTTTTATCTAAGTTTTTTTTTTTCTTCTTCCTTCTTTCTTCCCTCCTTTTTACTCGCCTCGTTGCTGCTATTGTCACATCAGTTGTGACTAGTACTACTACCACTTTTGTTGCTATTGCTGATGTTGCCGCTGATGTTGCTTAATTTTGATTGTGACTATTCTTTAACCTCAGTTGTTTTGCAATTCATGTTTTAAACTTATGGTTCAATATGTCTCATAAATTATTTTGTTATGTGTCGCTTGTGCGAAAATCGGTTTCCCTTAAATGGCTTTATATGCATGTTGTATCACTTTTATATGATAGATGGCATCTAAAATTTTATGACCTTTCAGTTATATATATATATATATATATATATATATATATATATATATATATATATATATATATATATATATATATTATATCTTGTTTGACATGAATGTCCAATATGAGCTCATGTCTCCCAAATATCGTCCGAATATCCACTATATGATACTATCCCATATTTATTTAAAATCTTAACCTTTGAAGGTATCTGATGCAAGTTGGAGGCGAAACTAGGGTTAGGGTTTTGAAAATTAGGGTTTTTTGGATGAATTGGGGAAAATAGATAAATTGGAGAAGAACTTACGGGGTTTGGAAATCCGCCCAGGTGAATCCACGCTCACTCTCCACAAATCCACGAGGAAAGATTTGCTCAAGCGAAATCTACGCCAGAAATTTCTCAAGAAAATTTCAGATATTATTAATCTTTTTTAATATTTCATACAAAGCCCATATGTATAGAAAAACCTAACAAACAAAATCCTAATAGAATCCAAACTCTTAATCCAATCAAATATCCTAATAAAATTCAAATCCTAATAAGATCCAAATCTAATCAAATCTAATCTAGTTTCAAATCAAATCCTGATCTCCATCAATTTTCCCCGGCTCCAAAGCATTCATCCCTGATGAATGCGTAGATAAGTAATGATAAATACGTCCGAATTGAACTGATCGGCATCCACAAAGTATCCCAATTAGGCCATGATGGTCGTGGAACCATAACTCGTGCATCACATCTGAAGAAAAGTGGTGGATGGGGAACTGACTTCTTTAGTGAACTTGTGTCGAACCACGGTAGATCGGGAAAGATACTTGTAGTGGAAGTAGTCAAATATGGATCTTGTGAAATATCTAGACCATAAGTTGTAGAAGCAATTTTTATCGAAACTCCATAAAAATCTGAATGTGGAACGTATAATTTCTTCACAATTTTTGGAAGCAACCTCTCAATGGGAATCAAAATTTTCACTTCATTATCAAGTACAAATTCCTGCAAAATATTATATGGATATACAACAAATTTGTACTCATCATTGCAAATTGCTATCTGTCTAGAGATCTCATCATGCATAACATGCATATCAGGCAAATGCAATGCAACAGAATCAAGTGGTACAATTCCAAAAAATAGATATGTTGGTTCTCTAAGATATATATATCAATCACCGCAAATGATATAACATCACTACGCTATGTGGGAATTTGATGAATCTCGAAAGAAAACTGCAAATGATCGCTAGAAAATAATATATTAGGAGTAACCTGCCAAAATATGGGAAGGATGCTCAAAAACTTACTGGTAGCAATATTAGTGTCAACTATTCCATACTCGGTCTTCATCTACATTTGACTCCAAAATCGAACACCTAGTATCATGTGAGGGTGCACTAAATTCTACTAAAACATTCTGAGTATCAGTAGTATTAGTAGTACTCTTTACAGTAGCATGGATTTCAATAGGAATATGAATTTCAGTTGGTGCATGTGTATTAGACTCTTGTACCTCATTAATAATATCATCATTAACCATAAAAGGAGTGGTAGTATCGGCAACAAGAATAGACATATTTGATTCCAATTGTGATTCAACTACAGTACTTTCCTTAAAAACATTAACCTCAATAATTCCTGAATCGTCAACGTGATTAGTATGCATGATATTTATGGGTTCACTCTTGAGGGGACACTTATAGTCATAATATCAAGATATGCAACACTTAGAACACTTGATCATGGTACATTGAAAAACAGAGTGTCTATATTTGTCGTATTTAGGGCACTGTGTTCTAATTTTTAGAGTGAATCTATTTTCTAATTTATCTAAAAGACGAGTTCTATAATATGTAGCAAGATACTCCTCAATAAAAATATTTTTCATCTCTTCCCACAAGTTTATAGGATTTCTATAACGTTCTCACGATCTATCTCTACCGAAATCCAAAAATCTTTGTCTTATCCCACTAATCGTCTCCTAGCAAATTGAAATTTACGTTTGCTAGATATTTCATAGCAGTCAAAGTAATATTCCATATTCACTAACCAATCAATAAAGTCGCGAGTAGAGGAATAATCATCAAATATGGGATCTTTATATCAGAACTTTTCATCTATTATTTCTCTAGCAGCACGCAGATCATAAATATAATGAGATCTATTTGATTCCGAATGGCGACTAGATTGTTGTAAAATGAGACATGCTTAATATACAGAATGGATCATGCAATGCAAATTAGTCAAGTATACAGATGATAGTGCAAAATTTAAAACTCAGACGACCCAAATGCATGCATTAAATTAATTTCTCCTAATAAATCAATTGCTAAATGCAAATGAATATGAGATCACTAGAGAGAAGCAATTAACCATTCTGTCACAAATTATTGCAATCCAATAATATTTGCAAAGAATTTAGTAGTTGAAATTCATCTCAAATTAAGTATCACCTGGAGGGATAAGTAGTTCACGTTCAAATGAACTTCGAATCACCACCTTTTTTTTCTTAACTGCTGCACTGTTCTGCTGTTCTGCTGCTACTGGCTACTGCCACTGTCACTGCTGTTCTGCTACTGTTGCTGCTGTCCTGCAGCAGTTTTACTGTTACTGCTGCAGCTCTGCTACTGCTTAATGCTGTACTTATGTTCCTGCTTGTTGCTGCTGTTCTTACTTGTTGCTGCTGTTGGTTGCTGCTCTTGCTTGTTGTTGCTGGTTTGGATGAAGGGGAAGAAGAGGTGCAGGGCAAGAAGAGGGAGGGAGAGAAGAATTTGTATTTTTTTTCTCTTTTTTTTTCTCTCTCTCTCACTCTCTCAGATCTGGAAGTTCAGTTTTTTTTTTTCATGTGAACAGATCTCTCTCTTTTTTCTCTCTTTTCTTTTTTCTCTCTTTTTTTTTTTTTTCTTTTTTTCTCTCTTTTTTTTTCTCTTTTTTTTTTCCTTCAAATCTTAACTATTATTATTATTTTTTGGCTGTTGCGGGTAGAAAAGAAGAGGAGGAATAAGTGGCTGATGTTGGAGAGAAGAAGGGGAAGTTTTTTTTTTTCGTACTTTTTTTTGGCTGTTGCGGGTAGAAAAGAAGAGGAGGAGGAGGAACAGATGGCTGTTGTTGGAGAGAAGGAGAAGTTATTTTTTTTAAAATCTGATCTGAACTTTTTTTTTTATCTGAACTGCTTTTTTTTTTAAGATCTTTTTTTTAAGATCTGTTTTTTTTTTCAAATCTGTTTTTTTTTTTTTTTTTTGTCTGTTGCGGGTAGAAAAGAAGAGGAGGAACAAGTGGCTGTTGTTGGAAAGAAAAAGGGGAAGTTTTTTTTAAAATAAAAATAAAAATAAAAAAACTGAAATAAAAGAGGATGGAGATGTGGAAAAAGAAGATGGTGATGGAGAAGAAAATCTAAGTTCTGATACCAAATTTGACGCAGGACGGAGGCGAAATTAGGGTTAGGGTTTTGAAAATTAGGGTTTTTTTGGATGAATTGGGAAAAATAGATAAATTGGGGAAGAACTTATGGGGTTTGGGAAACCACCCAGGCGAATCCACGCCCACTCTCCACGAATCCACGAGGAAAGATTTGCTCGAGCGAAATTCACGTTAGAAATTTCTCAAGAAATTTTCAAATATTATTCATCTTTTTTAATACTTCATATAAAGCCCATATATATAGAAAAACCTAACAAACAAAATCCTAATAGAATCCAAACTTGTAATCCGATCAAATATCCTAATAAAATCCAAATCCTAATAAGATCCAAATCTAATCAAATCTAATTTATTTCCAAATCAAATCCTGATCTCCATCAGTATCCAGTCATCATGTGAATTTGATAACAATTTCTTTGAGCTCTCTTTTTGTTCACCTACTTGATTTATAGTTTCACAACTTCTTTGAGTTCTCTTTGTTCACCTATTTGATTTTTAATTTTTTACAATGTTGATTCCTGTACTTAGTAGCTCAGAATGATTGGTCATTTTCCCTATATCCTCCAAAAGTAAGTACTATTCATGTATCCCATTCAATACTGATGGTCCGGCCATCTAGTTCAGATTTTGCTTCCTATCATTTCTGCTATTTAATGGAAGACAAATGTATTTTCCCAATAGAAGAGATGGTCCTCAATGTGGCTGGTTGGATATAAAGGATTCATGCAACTGACGAAATTTTTGGGATGACAGCTTTGTTGTTGTTTTCCTAGGAAAATATAATTTATAGAATACTAATGTTAACAGGTGTTTTTAACAGGTTAAGTGGCAAGAGACTCTAAGAGGTCATGTTGCTGGAATACTAACGACGCATAGAGTATTGATAGCTTCTGCAGATCTTGACATACTGTCTTGTAGTTCAACCAAATTTGATAAGGGGCTGCCTTCAATATCCTTTATTTCCTTGTTTTTACTATATCAGTATTTTTCCATAATTATACCATGACATATTCAGTCCTTTGAGTTGACCAGTATTTTTTTACTGATGTCAGTATTGTTACCTTGATCTCTTTGGATATTCTGTTCTGACTTAACTCCTCTGCACTATCGATCCCTTTTGTGGCTTGGACCTGCACTTCTTTTTTCAACTGCTACTGCAGTAAGCATTCTTGGATGGGATAGCAGAGTTCGGACGGTTCTCTCTATTAGCCTGCCCTGCTCTGGTATCATTCCTGGAGATTATCTTCTTTTAATTGTCAAATCTTACCTTTCGCTCCCTTGACCCCGAACAGTTTTCACTATAACAAAATTGTTATCTGGTTTTTCCCGGTAGTCTAAGCTTTTATTTGATATGCAGCAATGATTGGTGCCTTGAATGATCGCCTATTGCTCGTGAACCCAACAGAGATAAACCCCAGGCAGAAAAAAGGGGTTGAAATCAGAAGCTGCCTTGTAGGGCTTCTTGAACCTCTCCTCATTGGATTTGCAACTATGCAACAACACTTTGAGCAGAAGATTGATCTCTCTGAGGTCTTATACCAAATAACATCAAGGTTTTATTCTTTATCTCTTTAACAATTAAATTGTGTGGTCATTCTAGCAAATAAGGGCAATTAGATTCCATACATTCTTAAATCTGTTGATACACATTGGCAAGAACCACACGCACCTACACTCTCATCTGTTAACTCGTGTCCGTGTCTATCTGTAATGTCTGCTTTTCTTTCATTCTCAATTAAAAATTTCAAATAAATCTATAACTGCTGAATTATCTCTCTCTCTCTCTCTCTCTCTCACACACACACACACACACACACATGCACGCATGTGTGCACACGCACATAGAGTTTAATACTAATTCATATTCATGCACCTGTAATGTCAACTTTTCATTCATTCGCAATTTGAATTTCTTATTTTTAAATGTACCGAATGAAGGTTTGATAGTTTACGCATTACTCCGAGGTCTTTGGATATACTGGCTAAAGGCTCCCCTGTATGTGGAGACCTTGCTGTGTCATTGTCCCAAGCAGGTCCTCAATTTACTCAGGTGTGCTTATTTTCTGTACTTTGTCATGTTTCAGTTACTGTTTACATATTGTTGGTTCTGAGAAATGTTCAAAGTTATTTTTAGGTACTGCGCTGCCTTTATGCAATCAAAGCTCTACGATTTTCTACTGCTCTATCAGTTTTGAAGGATGAGTTCTTGCGCTCCAGAGATTATCCTCAGTGTCCCCCTACATCTCATTTGTTCCACCGGTTCCGGCAGCTGGGATATGCATGTATCAAGTATGTTATCTACCGTATACAATCTTTTATCCATAGTGGCATATCACCTGCAGTTGTATTCCCTCTTTCAGCTTGTACAGGATTTTACAAATGTATGATTCCTCTGTGTAATCTCTTCCCTGACCCCCAAAAAAAAAAAAAAGAGAAGAAATCAGATAAATGGTAGGTAGAACAGAGTAGGTGTCTAACATGGCAAGTGACCAGTGACCACATGAAATGGTATTTGTAATTAGCTTGTGCTAATATTACAGAACACAGACGTTAGCTCCTTTTCCCATATGCATCCAGCCAGTCAGATAAGAGCAGATCATAGGCCACTGATCCCCAACCATTTTCATAATTTATATTTATATTTTAGTAATTTCTGATCAGTTAGTTACAAGTTGAAACCTGGGCTCTAAATTATCAGTCATTCCCCACAATCCAGTTATGAAATTTATAGCAGACAGATTTTTTCCTATCTAGGGTTTTTGGATAACATCCGTAATTTAATTTTTGATATATGGCTACCCAATGATGGCTATACTTTTCCTACACCATTGCTTAATCTAGAAATTTGAGTCCCTTCTTTCATCTTGTGTTAATTTAATAAAAGTATCTGATATTTGAAGGGTTGAAGAAGCGCAGTGAAGGACTGACTGTCACAAATTACTCAGAACCTTAAACTCGAGGAAGATGAGGACAGAATCTGGATTTTGTGACCAGTTAGAATAGCACATCTTTGCATGCATACTACATACTCTAATATAAATTTATAAAAAAAAACGAGAGTATAATATATGTATTCAATAATTTGGCAATATCACACACTTTTCTATGTTCCTAATTTGCACATGTATCCTTCCTTCCATTGAGACAAAGTTAATTGGACCCAAGTTAACTATGTTTTAAATTGGATTAAATTAATCCAAACTATGAGATATTTAGACAATCAAACTACCCTTTAGTAGTTTCTTGACATAATCTACAAGCATTGTTTTAGAAGGCACTACATAATGCAGAGTGGCACGCCTGCGGCTGTATGGCCAGCACTGACCAGGTCAAAAGGGAGGAAGGGGAAAAAAGGAGTAATGGAGGGTAACTTACCTACTGAGTGTTCTCACGTGGACCTTCTCGGCTTTGTGCAGCCATTGCCATCCTCTAATGGTCCCTTCGTTGTCCTTGCAGCTACTTGACTTTAGTTGTCTAGGAACAATGATAGGATGTGCTATTGAAGTAGGTTGGGTTTTGACCTGCTGCATTTAAGTTAGACTGGATATAAAGAAGCTAGAACTTCTCTAGATTCTTTGGGCGGCGGAAGAGTCATGAAAGGTGCTGCAAGGACAGCGAAGGGGGTGTTCTAAAAAGCTTTTTATGTGGATGATTATATATCAGCATAATCGTATACGGACTTGGAATGCATGTATAATTAAGAAATCGCCTTGTCCATGTGGACATGGTGACTAATCATTCTGAATGTGCATTATGCGGGTTATGTGCCTGCATAACGCACATAATCTGCATGCGGGTTTACTTTATTTACGGTTTTAAACCCGAAAAAAACCAACTGGTTCATTTAAAACCCTTTCCTTGGCTCTTATGGCACCCAAATTCAATCACCGATCAATCCTCGAGTTTTCGATCTCTCTCTCTTTAATTTCCAATTGCCTACTCTCTCTCCTCTTCACTTTCGATTGTCTCTTCAATTTTCAATCATCCTCTTTCAGCCTCAGCTGAACCTGGTGACAACTCCATTCAAGTTCTCAGGTAAATAACTGTGTGTGGATTATGTGGTCACTGTAAAGGTACTTCATCTTTTCAATTTTGATGAAGATTAATTTGGCTATTTTTTTGAGATTGGTGTGATATTTAAGTTTTGATTAATTTTTCTTTTTGAGATCAGTTGAATCAGTTCATTATAGTTCACTATGAACTTATTAAGTTTTTTGATTTTTTTTATATCAATTTATTGTGAATGTTTAATTTTTGTGATTAAGTGAAGTAGTGATTAGATGATTAGGTGTTTGTTTTGCATAATATTCAAGGAATGCTAGGGAAGAAACAATTGAACACAAAAGAGAAATCATCAAATTGAACACTGTGAACAGGTTCAGTTTAGGTGATTAGGTTATTATCCTTTTGTTATGATTTTTCCTAAGGTTCTTGAATTTTATAGCATTTTAAAGTATTATTGAAGTAGTATATATTAAAATATTAATATTCTGCATAATTCTGCATAATCTGTTTAATCTCCGTGGAATCCGTTTATGCATTATGCACTTCTAAACTGCATGCATAATGAAAACATGTTTTAGAACATTGGGGTTGATGATGGTTGCATGGGGTCGGTGGGGTCCCAATAGCACTCGATAGTCATTGCATGGTCATTTACCTTTATTTTTTAACGGCTTAGGTGGTGTCACTTTGACCTTTATCGAGTTTGATTGCATATTCCGCCTCTCAGTCATCTTTTAAAACACTGTCATACAACCATCTATGGTAATCTCAAATCTCATATGCATCTTTTTTCATCTCTGCACCATGCTCTCTCTTTCTTTCACCTTCTGGAAACATTGTCTGCAATCATATATGATTCATCCAAATTTTCATATGCATCTTTTTTCATCTCTGCAACTATCCATTACCTTTTTCTTTCATCCTCCCCTTTCCAGCTTCGTCTTCTCTCATCTCTGCCAGTCTCCGTCAACATTAAGAGCCTCTACGATGTCAATATGGAAAGGAAGACTGCAACCTCTCTTAAATTTGACTATTTGGGCAGGACAACCCCAATTTTGGGTCACCACAATTCTCAGGATCACGTGTAATGCAACAGTAGGGGACGGAGGCTTGGAACTCTATGGAGGATACTTCTGTATAAAAAAGAATTGGCATGTCCAGCTGTGTCAGACATTAAATCCCGGTCCATTTGTGTCAAACACTTACAAACTTACCTAAAAATATGTTCAAGATGGTTATGTGCTCCTGTGAACAAGATTTTTTTTTTTTTTGGTTACTATTTAGTTTCTTCCCCTTATGAATGATAACCTAAACCAAAAATGCTGAGTTAAATATACATATAACTGAAACAGTGCATGTATATAGCTGCGCCCTTGTGTTTGCATATGGGAGGGCAGTCATATCTAACAACTTCTGTCCTTGTTGGGGTACGGCAATTGTGTCTATTTCTACATATCGTAGAAAAATAAAGCATTTGTATTCAATATCAGCGAGCTCTGCCTTATCAATTCAAACTGAGTCATGCGCTACACTTTATCACATTGACAAACTCCTTGTGGGCATATAAGGGAAGCACAACTTAGTGATTCAACATGGAAACAACTTGAGCTTGATCTGTTGGAGCAGAAGATTTTGCTTTTTCCCAAATAATTCTTGCATTGAGCACTCCTTGTAAACCAAAATTCTTGGAGCCATGCCCAGAGGCATTGAAGCATGAATTTTTTCATCATCCATTAGTATGTTCATTCACCTAAAAAGAACAAGATATGTGAGGTCGGGCTCCAAACCTTCTGTGCTAAGGCATACTGCAGCAGAAGATGTGACGTAACATTGTTCATGATGAATGATGCAGCATTTTGGATGTGCAAAAGTTGAGTTCTTGCAAGGGAACATAAAGATCTAAAGGTCCTTGATCCTGCCATTGTGCATAGGTTGAAGCCTGAAAAGGCAAAGGTTTCTGGAAATATTGAGAAATCTGATACAACTATCTATTTGGTATCCGTGGAGTATGAACATTTATGCTCCTTTGCTCTTTACCAACGGAAAGGTATCTTTGCATATTTGTTGGCACAATAAGTTCATAAATGAGAATAGTTATATGGAAAGGAGTTATTGGTAAATATATAAGAATTCATGCTGACAAGCTTGCCAATCCTGCTTCTTGTCTAACCGAAATGGGAATGGTATCTTGTCAAAAGGCCAAACCTCTTCTAACTGCAGGAACAACAGTACCGAAAACAATTTTGGTGGTGATAAGGACATCAGTTCGGTATAGGACCCTGCTTGAACAACTTGGATGGCGAGATAGGGAAAAGAGGGAAAGCTGGATATTTGCTCAACAACCCATAAAAATGACCTTTTTTATTTGCTTTCAATATGTAAATTGTTATGCATTTAAAATTTTAAAATAAATTTCTCAAATATTTCACTTTTTCTTGAAACCTACCCCCCTTCCCCTCAAAAAAATAAAATAAAAATATTTTTATATAATTTTTAAAATTTATTATTGTTATCATTATTTATTTATTTACTTTTGTGAAGGAGATGTTGGGAAGAACACACAGTTTTCTATTTCTATGAGGAGTTAGTATTGGCTTTTGACAATATAATTTTAATACATTCAGATGTTCATTAATGGATGCCAATATTATTTTGTTTACTGTGATAATTACAGAATATGCCAAAGGACCTGGCTTACCGTAGGATTGCAGGGCATGGCCTCTGTTTAATGGAAAAATGTATAAAAAGAAAAGAGAGAAATGATATTATGCTGCTTATGAAGTACTGATTGTTGAGGACAGTGAGAAGTAACTGAGGTTTTTGAAATCATGAGCTGTGCACTGAGTTTGTTTGAGTGTCTAGCTTCTGGAGGAACCAGAATATTAGACCCAATCCCAGCTATAGAGCTTCAATTGGTCCGTTAATCAAGGAGATGAATGCATGTTATGTGATAAGTTGTATAATTTTGCGTTGTTTTCTCTGGAAACTCCATGCTTAATACACATTAATGCATGCGAAAGAGTGAAGGAGGGACACATTTGGATGTGTGAGTGAAATATTTGTTTCAACATTCTAATATTTGCCAACTTAACTTGTTAGGTTGTTTCAGATTGGTTTGATCTGTTGTTAAGTCAAATAAGCAGTAATAATCTTATAATCATATTCAATCACACTCTTCCATGAGAAAAACAAATAAACTCAATCTTAATGTGAAGTGAGGGAAAGAAAGTAGTATGGAGAAGTTGAGAGAGTTAATCTTCTGAGAGAACCTCATTTTGTAGCTAGTTCCCTCATGTGATGATCTCGTCTCCCATCTTATCTTGGAGTAAGTTTAGGGTCTCTCTAGATCTGGTTTTTATGTATTTTTCAATACCAATATATATTGCATATATAGTATCCAATTTTGAGGTGCCTGATACCCGACCCTATAATATTGGCGTGATATTCCCGAAATTTGTTTTATATTGTTGTTTTTGTTACCATAAGTGATCGGCTAATATCAGTTTTGATTCCGATATTTTAAAACGTGCTTCAGATGGTTAGTTCTCAAAGTTACCAATGCTGATGTAGCCAAATATTTTTTTGAATTGGGTATCTATGAGAAATTTATCTTTATTTTCTTAAAAACTATTCTATTGGTTTAGATTTGGAATGAGATGGAGAAGTTCCTAACCAACCACTACCCATTTAAGTTAGGTTTTGCTTTTGAATATAGCCCTTTATCATTTAATCATTTACATTTAACTATCTTTTCTACATAAAATTATATAGGGATTTAACATTCTATGAAGCACGGATACTTCAAAGTGAGTATTGTGTCCGTATCAGATTCACACCTAAACTTGCATGGCACTTGCCGACATGTATCGGACACAACGAAATGGTGTTGGGTTTTAAGAATCCAAAACTTGCGTGTCGAAGGCACATCCACTTTCAAAAAGTCATACAGATGTGTGCCCATACCGAATCCATTTTCAAAAAGTCATAGAGATCACAAATTGAGCACTATGATGTCATACATTGTCTAAAAATGATATATAAAAGTTTTTTGTTATAGAAAAAGGATACCAAACTAATAGCCCTCAAATGCCTTGCAAAGATAGACTTCAAATATTTTATTCAAGGTATTGGTGCATTAATTGAATTCAAAATCTTTTCTTTAATGTTACTTGATTAGAATCTATGGTTTAGGTGATCTAAGTAATTTCCTTTTCCTTTTCTTTCTACTTCAAAGAAAATATATCTTAACAGTTACGAGTTTTGATTTGAACACACACATATCACATGCATAAATACACACATATTTATGTCATTGTGTCCCCATATCTTACATTTTAAGGGTTGTTTGTAACCCCATGTCCGTTTCGTATTATGTTGTATTAGTATCTCGTCAACGCTTTATAGTCAACGTCTAACACCATTGTTAAGTTTTAGGTTAGTTTGATAGGAATTGATAGTTTGCAACCCATCAGCTAAATGTTTTTTGGGTAAAATTGTTTCCTTAGACGATAATGTTCTAGAAAACGTTGGGTGGTTGACCATGTGCATCGCCAGCTTGGTGGAAATTTCTTTTTTCCTTATGGTATGCTATATGTAAAACTACTGTGAAAGTAGTAAAAACTAAAATGCGCAAAAAAAATTAGAAAGAATAAAAGAAAAATAAGAAGCAATTTTTTGAAGCAATCAAATCAATATCCAGTGTATAATAACTGACACATTTTAAACAGAGTAATACCCATGCAGTGTATAATAACTGACACATTTTAAACAGAGTAATACCCTCGTCCAGACTGGTATTAATACCCCTTTCCTCCTCTTTTGATTAGAGGATTAAGAGATGAGGTTCCTGTGCTAGGCTTCTCTTCGCTCAGAGTTATATTTTCATCTTTACAGGTTGAAATTTGTTCTTTCAACACCCAAAATAAAAAAAACTCCTGAAACAGCCCCACCTAGGCAGGGCCATCTCTGCCTATGTGTCCCAGATGCAGAATGGAAGGATGTATGGTTTAAACTGACTGGCTGAGTGGCCTCTTCTGTTTAAGCAGGCTCCTATGTGGTCTAATTTCCGATATTTGATAACACTGATTGTAGTAGAGTATGAGGTTTCAAGAGGCCATGGGCTGAAACATATCATTTAACCCCATTTATTTCTTCCTTTTCGACTGTGTTATTGTGCATTGCATGTCTTTCCACGTAGTAAGCTTGTTGTACAGAGTTAGGTCCTGATCCAACAACTTAATGCTAGGATGAATTGATTTTTGACAACCATAATTATTTTCATATTATTTATATGTGTTTTACTGTTTAATAATTAATTTCTGAACTTTTATCCCTAAATATTCACGTTTTCTATTTATTTGTTTACTGGGATAGCAAAATGCTACCTTCATCAAATTTAGTTAGTGGTGTCACATCTATAAATATTAATTTTATACCTGAGTTGTCTTCCATATGTGCTGCTATTTGAATTAAATTTATTTCTAAACCTTTATTTGGAGTTGCTTCTTAAATCGTCAACACAATAAACCTGTTGTATGGGTAAATTCTATTTTTGAGATTACTATATAAGAAAGAAGCTGAAACAAATCTCTGAAATTATGAAAAATGCAGTAGTAAGAATTATAAAAAAGACAGTTTAATAGCTTAAAACCAGAATAGTAGATGAAAAATTGCAAATATACACTGTACAAATACAAAATATAAATTGTGAACTTCAAAGGTTCTCTACAGTAATATAAACTTGATGAAATTACTAGCTGGAATTATTGCTTACAATGCAGAGAAGAAATTTTGAAACTAAGATATCTAAATTATATTCACAAGTTGGACAAATAATCTCCTGGTGGAAACGTTTATATAATATAGAAGTTTAGAATTTTCTGCAAATATACATATCTAGAAGATTTCATATAATGAATTTCAGATTGGTACATAAACACTAAGTTATTATTCTTATGTACGCATACTCCAAAACATTAGATAATACCAGTTATATCTCTCTTTTTTATTGGAAAGCACTAGGAGCATCATTAATGTATTATTCACCTGGTAGTTTCCAAAATAAATTCTGTATATAAAAGGAGAAACACATAGACCTTTTTGCTTAATATGCATGCAATTTTGCTCAAAAAAAATAATATGCGTGCAACACATAATATTTATTCTTTAATATATTGAAGCAGAAAAAAAAAAAAAAAACCAAAGTCGATTTTGAACTACCAAAACTAGCTGAAGTTAAACTTTACGAGGGAATGAGAACCAAATCCGGAGTTACACAAACTTTGCAAGTGAATGGGAACCAATTGTGAGGTGAGTTCACAAACTTTTATATTTGAAATTCCCTTCCCTAACATATCATGTTATCTCCGGTTAGAGTGCAAGTTATAATAAGGCAGTCTAATAATATGCATATATGCATAAGTTAGCTTCTTACATGCATGTGATTATTGCAATGTTAGCGCCATGCAAAGGCAGTCTATATGACACAGGCTGATGAACATGGGAACTGGGAACATTTCATTATCTAGACACGAAGACATGACTATGTAGTGCATATTTATTATGTATTTATTAACTGATATAGATATGTGAATTGTTTGTTATTGAAATATAAAAGAAGTTAAAATAGTAAATGAGCCGTAAAATCTTTAGTTTTTGTCAAATTGATAACATAATGTAGGTCATTACCCATCTTTGCTCGTGGCTTTTGTTTTGTTTTGTTTTTGGGTTTTGGGGGGGGGGGGGGGTGGGTTGGTGCACTGTCTATATAAATCGCAGGTTCTAACTGCATCTGAAGCATGGAAATCTAGAAATTTTATGTTCGGTACCCCTGGGTGTGTCTGTTACCATGTCCATGGTGTGTCAGTGACAGTGTCGACAGTGCGCCCATGGAAAATGGTGTCCTATACGTGTCAGACATGAGTGCTGGGGCCATAAAGAAGTGTAAGTTCTCTATAGCTTCATAGAAAATTTTGATAAGGGTTTCTAAAGGATGCAATAATACATGAATGTTGTCTCTTGATTTCTATTACAGTAACATGTGTACATTGTCTCATCATTTCTATTATTTGATTGACCTGTTGGAAACACTATTGAGAATTTTATTGTACAAGTTGATTCAATGTACACAGCTATAAATCAAAATGGTTGATAAAAGATTAGTAAGGTGGACCACAATTGCTTCGGGAAAGAGTCTTGATATTCATGTTTATGGTTAAATTCATATTCTCATAGATGTCATTGTTAGTTCTTAAGCAACAACTAGCTATTACACATTTCTTCTGTGGTCTCCTATGCGACATCCTTCTCATTGTACTTATGCTGCTTACTTGTGTTCCTAGTTCTATTTCTTAATGATTTTTCCCCATATAGAAGCTACGCGTTTTGGCCATTTTGCATGTGACTTGTAAGCCGTGCAATATTTTTTCAGGTATGGTCAGTTTGACAGTGCCAAAGAGACCTTTGAGGTCATTTCAGATCATGAAAGCATGCTTGATTTGTTCATATGCCACTTAAATCCTAGTGCCATGCGACGCCTTGCTCAGAAGCTTGAAGAAGCTGCAACTGATTCAGAAATTAGGCGATACTGTGAGAGAATCTTAAGAGTTCGTTCTACTGGATGGACACAAGGTATTTTTGCCAATTTTGCCGCCGAAAGCATGGTCCCTAAAGGCCCTGAATGGGGTGGTGGAAACTGGGAGATCAAAACACCCATTAATATGAAGGATATACCTCAGTGGGAACTAGCTGGCGAAGTTATGCCCTATATGAAGACTGATGATGGTGGTATTCCAGCCATAGTAGGAGATCATATCGGTGTTTTCTTGGGTGCTATTAGAGGAAGGGGCAATGTTGTTGAAGTGAGCGAGAAGAGTTTGGTTAAAGCATTCACTGCAGTAAGTGGTGAAAACAAGGCTTCAACAATATCTGAGTCGCTTTCCAGTCAGAGTAAAGCAGCAATCAGTGGGAACGCAAAAGGTGATTCTACAATAAATACTTTAACCAGTCAATTGGCTGGTCCTTCTGCTTCTTCGGATGAACAGGCAAAAGCAGAAGAAGAGTTCAAAAAGTCTTTGTATGGTGTTGCTGATGGGAGCAGCAGTGATGAAGATGAATCAATCTCAAAATCCAAGAAGATACGCATTAGGATCCGTGACAAGCCTAGTGCTGCTCCAACTGTCGATGTCGACAAAATTAAAGAAGCTACAAAGCAGTTTAGACTCAGTGATGCTATGGGTCATTCGAGGACCAAGGCATCATCAGTAAGCCAGGAGTTTTCCACGGTTTTGGCTCAGCCTACTGCTACTGCTACTGCTACTGCTCCCGCTGCTACTACTACAACACCGCCTACTGCAACTGATTTGTTTGGAACCGATAGTTTAGCACGGATGCCCGCACAGCCGGGGCCAACGGTTATGAGAATGGGAGTTTCAGTTGGTCCAATTCCGGAAGACTTCTTTCAAGATACTATCCCATCAATGCAGATTGCAGCGACTTTGCCTCCTCCCGGTACATACTTGTCAAGAATGGGCGATCAAAATTCTCAAGGCATCAGTGGAAACAAGTTAGCTTCCAACCAGAATATGATGACCAATATCAGCCTTCCAGATGGTGGTGTACCACCCCAAGTTTCCCAACAGCCTGGGATTCCAATTGAGATGGTAGGTCTACCTGATGGCGGAATTCCCCCACAATCCCAGGCTCATGGTCTTCAGGTGCCCCAGGCTCAAGTTCCTCAAACTTCCCAGCCCCAAGCTCCTCCGATGCCCATTGCTTCCCAGCCAATTGATCTCAGTTCTCTTGAAGGTCCAGGTTCTAAATTTGGGGCCAATGCAACCCAGCAACAACTTCAATCTCCACCAACTGCTGTGCGTCCTGGCCAGGTAAATTTATCTTGCACGATCCCAACACCTGATGTTTGAGCTAAACTTGGTTCTTTTTGCCTTCTCTTATTCTTAATATTATGTTAGGTACCCCGAGGTGCTCCAGCTCCAGTTTGCTTCAAGACAGGGCTTGTTCACCTCGAGCAGAACCAACTTCCGGATGCCTTGTCTTGTTTGGATGAAGCTTTCTTAGCTCTTGCAAAGGATCAATCCCGTGGAGCTGATATCAAAGCGCAAGCCACAATTTGTGCCCAATACAAAATTGCTGTGGCAATACTTCAGGTGCTCTTTCAGTACTTTCACACCATGTTGTTCCATCACAGATGGTCCACCACACAAGACAACGCCCAAATTTGGCTCACAAGAGGACAAAATGAAATTGACTCTTTTAAGTGAACACCTCACAACCAGCACCAAATGAATACCTCGCATGCATATTTCTTCTCTCTTTCTTTATATATATATATATATATATAACTTAGCAAAAGCATGCATGTCTTTGTTAATTTCGTTGAAACTTGTCAAATTTGTCATACATGGAGTATTAATTTCAATGTAAACCTATGATACGTAGACACGATTGTCATGCTTCGACACATGCGTGGTATCAGACACAACTTCCTCCAATATATATACACGAGGACACAAACATTTATTTTTTCTTAGAGTAAATATTTTACAAATTTAACTTAATTTATAAGTAATGAGTTATTTATCAGACTTAGAAAAAAAAACTAAAATGATCAATAGAGCATTTAGTTTTAGTAAAAAAGGGTGACATGACATACTTCATTTTGTAAATATTTTTTAAGTGAATAACAGTGAACAAATTCTTATGTGTCTGACAATAGGGACACGAGTGTTGTGTCCAACACGGACGGACACGACAATCTTTTGGTTGAGTTAATCCTACATGGCATAAATGAAAACTTTAGAATTTGTGTCTTACTTGGATTATATGGATCCACTAAAAATATAAGCTTATTGCCTAATGCCTATGCTTAAACTCATACTATATAGCGACACATTGTAATCATGAGGCATTAATAATAGTCTGAAACTACTTTTGCCTAGAATATTAACCTATTCGGTCTTGGATTTTGGTTACATCTTAAGCACTAAATTTCCCAGCTTATATTCGATATGGGACAGAACTTAACTCCATTCTATCAGTGCTTTTGATGTAATTTTAAGCAGCTGCAATACATAACCAAACAGTATAACCCTCCAAATTTTTTCTTGGTTTAGCAGGGATGAATTACTGGATTTTCTAATAGAAGGTTGTATTCATTCCAAGGCATGAATACAGCCAAATTGATAAATGTTAATACATCTGAAAATGCGTGTCCTCGTATTGATTCAATCGCTTGTCTAAGCTTTTACTCTATTACATTATTAGATTGTCAATCTTCTGAGGGGGATTTATCTTAAAAAAACGGTTCTCTTTTAAAATTTAATTAACTCTAGTCTAGTGTACCTTCTTTAAGGACCAAAAAAAAAAAAATGATAGAATAAGGTCTATATTTGTGGCCCACCCGTGAGAAAACCCTTACTCCCGTGGCGGTTCATTTAAATATTATATTGGTGCAATTTTTTTAACCACATAAATAGCCTTCATGCTTTATGCAGTTATTCTTGTTTTTGTGATTCTTCTTTACCAAACTTCTATGTTAAAATTATCTATAGTTTTGTCCATCACCTCTAAGCATTACTGAGCAGAATATCATGGCAAAAGCCTCACCAGCAGACTCATTAGCAATCTTCATATCTTTCGACTTATTTCCTTTTCGATCCTTGCCAGGAAATTTCACGGCTACAAAAAGTCCAAGGTGCTGGCACACTGAGTGCCAAGGAGGAAATGGCGAGGCTAGCTCGTCATCTTGGTTCCCTGCCCCTTCTTGCAAAGCACCGCATAAACTGCATAAGGACAGCCATCAAGAGGAACATGGAGGTACAGAATTATGCCTATGCCAAGCAGATGCTGGATCTCCTCCTCTCTAAAGCTCCTCCGAGCAAGCAAGACGAGCTGAGGAGCCTCATCGATATGTGTGTCCAGAGGGGTCTGTCAAACAAGTCAATTGACCCGTTAGAAGACCCCTCCCAGTTCTGTGCTGCTACTCTTAGCCGGCTCTCTACCATCGGGTATGATATCTGTGACCTCTGTGGAGCCAAGTTTTCTGCTCTTTCCACACCAGGATGCATCATTTGTGGTATGGGCAGCATCAAGAGATCAGATTCTCAGGCTGGGCCTGTTCCATCTCCATTTGGTTAGAGGGAGAGATTACGTGTACATCTGTGTTGTATGGCAATAGATTTTGCAATTGTTGTGGTGTTTGTATATTCTGTTGGAGAGATAATTGGGTGCTGTTTGCATCGCAAAATTTTTATTGATGAGAAGTGAGTCAGTTGACTGTAGCTTAGATGGTCATTTTCCTTCAGCTATTTTATTGATTCGCTCATTACTACAAGTTACACGGAAAGAATAATCACAGTGTGCATGCATAAATCCCGTACTGATGTAACTTTATTAAGTTGAAATCTGGTGCGTTAGTTTGAAGAAGAGATGAATATGTTGAGGCTTGAGGGATGGAATTCTTTTTTTTTTTTTTTTTTTTTTCTCTGGTTGAGGATATTGCAGTTCATTATTTTGCTATTTATTAGATTGCCAGTTCTTCGGTTGCTCTTAGTACACTTGTATCGAGTACACTTTGTGCATTGCGACCTCATTCATCCATATGCTAAGATGTTAAGACTAGAATGATGCTTGTTTTAAGTTTTGAGAAAATAGAATGAATCAGGGATGATGGTACATCTGCGGGTTAAATTTTAGGCTTTCATATATAAAATTTTTAATTTTTTTAATTAGAAAAATAAAATTTTTATTTTTAATTCAGAATTTTGTATTAAGCGGGTTAAAAATTGATTTATGAATGTGTTCATTATCATCTTCGAATGATGCGTTTATTTTAGCTACTGACTATTTTTTTGACAGTTTTGATATAAAATAAAACACATTACTGACTATTTTTTTGACAGTTTTGATATAAAAAAAAACACATTGCTGACTACTTCTTACGGTAAAGATATGCTGAGACGCGGGACCAATGCATTAGTAGGTTTACCCTTGCACATGGCTTAACTTTCCAGCGACTTTTTTGTGTTTTTATTAAATACCATGTTGTGTTTTGTTATGAAAAATCGAATGTCATAGTCCCATGATCGAACCAGAAGAAGTTATTGAATTCGGATTGGGTATTGGGTTACTCAATATTCCATTTCTTCTCATGTACTATGCTGATTTCTACTAGATATCAAATAAAATCAATAAATAATCTTTTTCCTACCATTTTTTTTAATTTTATTAGCAAGATTAATTATACTTAGATGGGATCAAATAACAAATGTAAATCATTCTAAGAAGAATATAAAATGAATCGATTCTGCTCTTAACAAACTAATCTTCATTGACTCTTAATGGATTTTCATATATAAATCTTAACAAATACATATTTATAAGTAAATACTTTTCGGGTTATCATGTATAAACATTTAAAGATCCATATCCATATTTGCGGAAGAGTAAGATCTAATTTAGGATTCATACTCTAACCAATAAGCCACCAACTAAAAAGTTTTGTTTCTAGTGGATATCACCTTTCCAATTTATAGGAGGTTCTGAGTTTGATTCCACATATAGACTCAATTTGGATATCACCTCTCCAATTTATCATCTCTCTCTTTCTTCTTGATTGGATTCCTCTCTCCATTCTCAACATTTCTCTTTCTCTTTTTGATTGAGTTTTTATCTTGAGGATAAAGGTGAAGGAATTGGGGTTTCTTGGATTACGGTTAGGCTTAGTGAGGTTGGAGTAATAGGAAAGCTTGAGGGAGGAGAGCGAGGAGAAGACAGTGAGGAGGTGGAAGGAGAGATCTGAGAGCCATCTTTTAACATATCTAACTAAGTCATAGATATTTAGGTCATTTTACTAATATATAAAAATGAAAAAAAAAGGAAACATGATTTATTTTGACGAAATAAGTAACAGAAGAACTAAAACGGTATAACTTTAAATGTTTTGGGGACTAAAATCAAAATATGAAATTTTAAGGGATTGATATTCAATTTTTAAAGAATTAAGAAATCAATATGTAAAAACTCCTAATAAAAAAATGTTTTTTATTTTCCCGATTAATTCATAAAAAATAATAATAATACATGATTATAAACATAGAAAGTTGAGAAAGATTATCATGAGCCAATCAGTTTCGCTCTTATTCAAAAATAATACTTTTTGTTTTTAACTTGATTCAACACCCAAAAAATATATTAATCTATTCCTCCTAATTTTTCATATCATATAGGAAAAGGAAAAGTTTTTTTTATAAATTGCACTTTTCATAAACCAATGTATAAAAAATAGAGAATAAACAATATATTCTCTCTACATTTCAAACCAATTTTCAATATACTTTTTACAAACCAATCAACTCCTTGATGTTTAAATAAAGCATATATAATTGCCACCATGTTCCGGTCCTGGAATTAGTTGAGACAGAATAATGTAAGTGATTTCTTAAAACGAACTAAACACTTGCTCGCTTGATGATAAAAGAACCAGAATGGGTTGTGAAAAGTTACTTGTCTAAATCTCATAGTAGTTTCGCGTACCCAATTAAGTACATGTAGCATTAGTAAGTTTCTCACACTAATGGCATATACAAAATTCAACACCCAAAAATAATACTCTCTCTGTTTATCATGAAAGCTGAGAAAGATTATCATGAGCCAATCAGTTCCGCTCTTATTCAAAAATAATACTCTATCTGTTTTTAACTTGATTCAACACCAAAATAATAATAATAATAATAATAATCTATTCCTCCTACTTTTTCATATCAAATAGGAAAAAGAAAAGTTTTTCATAAATTGCAATTTTCATAAACCAATGTATAAAAAATAGAGAATAAATAATATATTCTCTCTACATTTCAAGCCAATTTTCAATATATTTTTTACGAACCAATCAACTCCTTAGTGTTCAAATAAAGCATAGTTGCCACCATATGCAAGTCCTGAAATTAGTTGAGACAGAATAATGTAGATGGTTTTTTAAAAGGAACTAAGCACTTGCTTGCTTGCTAATAAAAGAACCATAATGGATTATGAAAAGTTACTTATCTAAATCTCATAGCAGTTTTGCGTACCCAATTAAGTACATATAGCATTACTAAGTCTTTGACACTAACGGCAGATACAAAATTTAACACCCAAAAATAATACTCTCTCTGTTTATCATGAAAATTGAGAAAGATTATCATGAGCCAATCAGTTCCGCTCTTATTAAAAAATAATACTCTATCTGTTTTTAACTTGATTCAACACCCAAAAAAAAAAATATTAATCTATTCCTTCTAATTTTTTATATCAAGTAGGAGAAAGAAAAGTTTTTCATAAATTGCTATCTTCATAAACCAATGTATAAAAAATAGAGAATAAATAATATATTCTCTCTACATTTCACACCAATTTTCAATATATTTTTTTACATATTTTTTTACGAACCAATCAACTCCTTAGTGTTCAAATAAAGCATAGTTGCCACCATATGCAAGTCCTGAAATTAGTAAAGACAGAATAATGTAGATGGTTTCTTAAAAGGAACTAAACACTTGCTCGCTTGCTGATAAAAGAACCAAAATGGATTGTGAAAAGTTACTTATCTAAATCTCATTAGCAGTTTTGCGTACCCAATTAAAGTACATGTAGCGTTACTAAGTCTTTCACACTAACTGCCTATACAAAATTCAAAAGTTAAAAGATAAGAGAGAATAAAAGATAGTATAAAATATTGCCTACCAACAAGAAAAAGCTTAGTACACTTGTGATCAGAGAAAGCTTAGTCCGAACACGAACCAGCACATTTCAACGATCTGCATGTCTTAACACGAAGTAGTAATTAAATTTCGACGATTTGCAAGTTTTAACATGAACTACAACATTTCCATGATTCACGTGGACTACTGCAACTACGAGAGTCAGTTACTGGAGCCTTTAGCATGTGTGTACGTATGTGTGTATAGATCAAAGGTCCAGAGGCATCCATGGGACTTTTCATTCCCACCTGCAAAAAAATGGTGGCTTTGGCTTTGGCTTGCTTTGAGAAAAAACTCCACCACAAGTCATTATCGTAAGCTCAAAGCTCGGAAGTTTCCAAAGAAGCACACCAATTTTCCTAGCGAGCCTATTTTTCAGTGTTTTTTTTCATCCGGACTCAAAATCCGAATAATTATAAAGTGGGCTCACTAAGAAAAATGGTGTGCTAATTTGGAAACTCCCCAAAGCTCGTAGACTTCTTAAAGAAGCGGGGTTCGATTCTTTGCACTATCATTCAATTTCGGAACGTTTCTGAGTACTTGAAACTGAGCTCAGAAACTGAAAACAAGATTTGACAACAAATTAGACCGAGACTCAATATATGCCAAGCATGATCATTATGCACGGAGTATATAGCTAGGTGACAAAATTACAGCCTTTACTTCATGAACTAAAATGATTACCAAAAGTTAATAAAATGATTCAAGCTATGGAGAAAGCTATAAAGCAAGACAGTAAAAAAATTGAGTGATTCAACTCAAGCATACAATTGATTTCTATAGTTTAGGATTGAGAATAGACAGCTCCACGTGTAAAATTTTTGCATGCTCTATTTAAAATTTTGAATTAAAAATAAAATTATTATTTTTCTAGTTCAAAATTTTGAATATGGCAGATTAAGGATTAGCCTACGGATTCGCCCATTTTCATCCTTACTATAGTTTCAATCTACATTGAAGTAAAATAACAATCCATACATTGGAGCTCCAAAATTTTCTCCAACCTCTTCACCTTTTCTTCCTCACAAATACAAACCATCCAAACTTGACAAATGGTAAATAAATGAAAAGGATACATATATTGATTATGGATGGTAATGGACGCGTTCACGGGCCAAATTTTGGACCATCCTATAAAAAATTTTGAATTAGAAAAATAAAATTTATATTTTTAATTTAAAATTTTGTTGGGCCAATATTTGACCCGTGAACACGTACATTACCATCCCTAGCACTGATACACACTTCAAAAACAAATCGGATTGCAAACAATAGCTTAAAAACAAAACCCATGGATTGGATTGCTTGTAACCACAGGAAAAATGGGACGAAACCATTTTAAGACACATGGAGTAGGTTTATCAAACACTAACAAACACTTGCAAGCCACTAAACTAGGGGCATATACATCATCAGTAGGCCATATTCCCCAACCAAGTTTTTTAAGTGGTCGGAATTGCATTCCTAGAACCAAGTGTAATTTAGCTAAATGGATATAATTATAACTAGAGGTGAGAATTAGCGGATCTAAGGGTCAGTACTTGGCCCATTCTGTTCAAAATTTTCAATTTAAAAAAAAAAATCATTTTCATTTCAAAATTGTCGTTAAGGATGGACCAAAAGTTAATCTCTCTAATTGTAAACTGCAAAAACAATTGCAGGACCAACTAATTGTCTTGGCTTGGGAAATTACATGTCTGTTGTTAATCCCATGTACACCTTCATCCTTGTTCATCATGGCCATTCCTATCAACTTACATTCTAATACTCTGTTCATATCAGATGTGGGATATTTGAGTTAGGTATATTGCAAAATAGTTACATTTTGCAAGGGCACCAATTAAAAGTATTGCATAAAAATTCGAGATCACAAAAATATATAGATATAATAGATATAACGTATAATTAGCAAACCAAGAGTTCCTGAATAGTATTTCTACACATATAGTAAGTTCTTCCTAACACTAAAAAAGAAATTCAATCTGACGCTGTTTGGTGGAGTATAGATAGTGAAAATGGAAATAGAAATATTTTTTTGGTGGAATCCACCTTCCTTTCCATATTTAATTTGCTGCAAATTACAATATTTGCTGCAAAAAAAAAATGTTTAAGGTACATTTTTCATGTCCATATCCCACCCACATAGCCCCTCAATTTTTTAAAAAAAAAGAAAAAAAAAAAGAAAGAAGCAAGACAAATAAAACAGAAGTGAGAGAATAAGAGAAAGTCTAAATGTGCCCACCATTTAGAAACAAATTATGTCCATGTTAAAGTTTCAAAACAAGATTTTTACGAAGTACACACCCTAATATTTCCAATTTGCTCATTCTTTTTTTCTTTCTCCTCTCTCTTTCTCTCAATTTGTTTTCAAATCTTTTTGAATTCCCCTGGTTTTCAGATTTTTTTAGATCTTTTTTGAATTCTCTTATATACTTTTAAACTCATACTAAAATTGCATTTAGCTTGATATTTGAAAATTTATTTGGAAAAATAAAGGATACTAGTTTAAGTGTTTAGATTGAAACAGAGAGGAGAAAAGTGAGCGCTTTTCAAATTAGGATTAATAAGTTGAATTATGTAAATATAGAATATAATTTGATAGATGAAGATAAGTTAGTCTCAAATTTTTAATGATAAACTAATAATAATAAGGTAGAAATGGATGTGGTTAGAAAAAAAGTGGTGGCACTTAGAATGTTGCAAGAAAATAATAAATCGACTCGGCCCAGTCGGGTACACTAAGCACCGACCCAGAGTCGGCCCGTTTACATTGTCGCTCGTCCTCATCTAATTTCTCACTCTTCTCACAGGAAAAAGACTTCCCCTTCCTAGACCTCTTCTCTCTAAAAAAAAAAAAAAAAAAAACCAATCGCGAACAGAGATCTCGCACCAAAACCCTAATTTTCTCCCATCATAGCATGCGAGATCTCGCCCCCTTCGATCAATCCAGCGAGGGTTTCGTCGAATCGGCAATTTGAGAAGCCAAGCCAAGATCCAGCGAAAAAAGGAACGATGATGGAGTGGGCGACGATCCAGCATTTGGACCTGCGGCACGTCGGCCGAAACAACAAGCCCCTGCAGCCTCACGCCGCCGCGTTCCACCCCAATCAGGCCATCGTTGCCGTCGCCATCGGAAACTACGTAATCGGTGAGCTCAGACGACCCATTTATCGAATTTTCTTTAAAATCATGTTGACTTGTTTGAATTTGAGCTGGTATTGATGTATATTTTGTTCAATTTACAGAATTCGATGCGCTTACCGGGAGCAAAATCTCCGCAATTGATATCGGGGCTCGTGTTGTGCGTATGGCGTATAGCCCTACCAGTGGGCACGCTGTGGTTTCTATTCTCGAGGTTGGTACATGATACGTTTTCTTCAGCAGTCATTTTCTTTAAATTCTATGTTCGTAGAAGCGATTGAGTGGTTTGAACAATATGTTTTGAAGTTGCACTAGAGGCGGTTGATGTTTGATTGCGAGTTTTAGTTGTAGAGTTCAATCCAGTGTGGAAACATTTAGGTGGTTAGTCGTTCATTTGGAGATTTTGTAATTGGGTATGGAAATGATGTCTAGACATTGGTTTTTAAATGAATGCAAAAGAGTAATAAGATTTTGATTGTGGGAGAAGGGAATGGAGAATAACAACAAAGGGAAATTTGGAATGTGAAATGAGGCTTGAAACGAACACAGTTAGGGTGAAGAAAGGGTTTTAGTTTGCAAAATGCCATCATTGAACCAGAACGATTCAGATGCGGTCCCTTGAAAATCTATGGTAGCAGTATCATATCAAATTGAAGGCTAGTATTGGTTTTTGAAAACTGAAATGGAGCTAAGTTTCTTAGAGTCTTGATGTATATGGGTCCATGCTTATTGTTGTGTATGTGTGATATTGAGATAAGTAGAAATGTCATTCTATTACAACACGTCAAACATGCTACAAAATAATGCATTATGACAACAACAAACTTTTATAGCAAAGTTTTATGGTACATGAATTCTTTTCTTCTGATCAGTTCTGAGAAAAGCCATAAAAGCTGTTAAATTTCCATGCTCGTAAGTATACTCATACATAAATGTTTGATCAAAATGAAACTCATTCAATTTTTTAGAATACCTGGTGAATAAGATTAATTTAAGGAAAAATTGTTCAACAGAGTAAAAAGGAGAAATTGCAGAAATCTTCAATAAGAAATAGGCAAAGGAAAAAATGCTTTCAAATGTAATTTTTTTCTTTTGAGTTTACACGGTTGCTTATTAACGAGTGTTGGATTGATAATAAGAAATTAATTTGTATAAATATAGTTGAATGAGAAATGTTAAATGAAAGTATTTACTTTGCTTAATTATAGTGGAATAGATTAAGGATTAATTACATTGATGGAATGCTAATGCAAATTTTATGTATTGGCATTTAAGGAGCTTAATCAAGATTTCTATCATGATACGATGAAGAAACTTACCTTACATTTTATATTTTATAAAAAAGAAAAAATAAATTTAAAATTTGATCCAATCTAACATTATTTTTAATAACAAAGAAGATATAATGTAATTCGTTAGAACTAAAAATGTCTTGCTGATTGACTATACAAAGTAGACTCAAGAGAGAGATATGGAATGTTTTTAAAAAAAGACTGTGTATGATGCACATGGGGTACACTAACAACTAAGCCTTTCATCCCAAGTGCTTGGAGTAGACTACATGAACCATAAGAGAATCATGTGTTGATCGATTACATGGATGATCCTTCTCCTCTTATTCTTGTGGAGCAATATATCTTCATTTAAGCCTCTAGTATTTATATCTTTTTGTATCACCTGTATTTATATTTCCTTCAATCGTCCTTTCGCTGTATTAGCTTGTCCTATAGTGATATGCTTCACTCATCGAACAACGATTTTCTTACATCTTCTCTTAGGTGGGGGCCATGCCTATCTTAGTATGAATATTATCATTTTTCACTTTATCCCTCCTAGTGTTACCGCACATCCAGCGAAGCATGCACATTTCTACTATACTTATTTTCTGTGGATGATATTTCTTTATAATTCAATATTTCATGCTAAATAACAAAGCTGGCCTAATAGTTGTTTTGTAAAATCTTCTCTTCAGTCATAATATTATGGTCTCATAACTTTCATTGCATTTTTTAAGTTTAGATTCTATAGTTGACATCACTATCATCTCTCCATTGTTTTAAATAATAGTACCTAAGTATCTAAATTGATTACTTTTTTGTATCTCTCGCTCATCTAGTATCACAACACTATAGTCTCGGGTCCTTCGTTCTTAAATTTGCACTCAATATATTCTATTTTAAACCTACTCAATCTAAAATCTCTATATTCTAATGTTTGTCTCAATAACTCCAACTTGGCATTTAGCCCTACTTTTGTCGCATTGACCATGATAATATCATTAACAAATAGCATACACCAATATATCTATCCTGTAGCTCTAGTAAGCTTATCTATCATTATGGCAAAAAGGAGTAGACTCAATGTAAATTTTTGATACAATCAAATTGCAAAAACTCACTTTTAGGCTGCCACATATTTTGACATTTGCTATTAGTCCAATGTGCACGCCCTTAATTATATTAATATAGTTGATGGGAACTCCCTTCTTTATCAATATCCATCATAGAACCTCGGTATCTTATGATAAGTTTTCCTACATCAATAAAGATCATATGCAAAACTTTATTTCTCTTTCGAAATTGTTCTACAATTTGACGAACCAAATGAATAGTTTTTGTTATCGATCGCCCTAATATGAACCCAAATTGTTTCTCTGATACCCTGGTAGTTTGTCTTAATCTATGTTCAATTATCCTTTCATAAAACTTTATAGTATGGCACATGAGTTTTATATAATAGTACTAAGAATAACTTTGAATATTGCCCTTTTTCTTATATAGAGTTATTATAATACTCTTCCTCTATTCTTTTGGTATTTTCTTACTTTTCCAAATCTTGTTTAAGAGGTCTTTCAGCTACTTTCCACCCATCTCTCCTAGCAATTTCCATGCCTCAATAGGAAATTAGGAATCTCATCTGGATCACCAGTTTTTCTTTATTTCATCCTTTTTAAAGCTTCTTTTACTTTAAGTTTTTTAATTTTGCGCATAAAACTATGATTCATATTCTCATGCTGAATAGTAAGGTCCTCTAAATCTTGAGTACAACTGCAATTGTACAATCTATCAAATAACCTTTTCATCTTTTTTTAATCTTTTCGTCTCAAATGAAAACTTTTTGATCCTCATCTTTAACACGCTTTACAGTGCATAAGTCTCTAGACTTTCGCTCTTTTATTTGAGTATTTTATATATTTCCTTTTTAGCCTCTTTATTGTCCGGCTTTTCTTACACTTCTTTATATTATTTAGATTTTGTATCCTGAACAACTTTCTTAGCCTCCTTGACTAGCTTATATCTCTTAATGCTCGCTCTGTCACTTTTTCTTTCTTTCTAATCTTTGTAAAAGTCCTGCGTGATCTTAAAAGTATTTTTTTCCCTCTTCATTCTAGCATGATATATTCTTAGATAGTGAAGCACTACCCCTCGACTCCCAAGTATATTTTTAGCTACTCTTATAATGCAGCTAATCATTTTGTTTCATGTTGCATTGGGATTATCATGAGCCTTCTAATTGCTTCATGTACCACTCTATTGGCAAATACTCTTTGATAACCTTCTACCTGTCACTACTTAATTTTGGAATCTAGCTTATGCTTAATCTTTCTAAATTTTTTTTTAATACAAACATCTAAAACTAAGAGTATATGTTGGGTTACAATACTCTCACATAGCACTATCTTATAATTGATGCAATTATCTCTATTTGCCATCCTAGTTACAAAACAATCTACCTTGCTCGCGCTCAATCTGCTTCTAAAAGTAATCAAGTGAGAACTCTTTTTAAATTAAGTATTTGTTAAAATCAAATCATATAACAAAGGAATATTTGGTACTAAGTTACCAGTTTCATTTCATTCTTTAAAATCAAATTATCCATGTACACTATCAGACCCATTAGGATTAGTTTCTACATGCCATTTAGGTCACCACCAATAAAGAATATTTCTCTAACAGGTATCCTATGTAACATTTTTAGATCCTCCAAGTCATACTGGTGGGACATAGGTACTAATAACGTTAAGTATCTCCTTATCTAAAACAAGCAGTGTTCTAAAAAACGCCCTATGGCATTTTCGCCACCCGAACGTGGAGAAAATGAAGAATGCGGTCAATTATGCGGTCAAACGATTATGCGGCCGCATAATCAATTATGCGTATTATGCGGGCGCATAATCCGCATAGCTATTATGAGGTTAACGAATTATCGGGTTTCGAATGCTAAAAATTTGCCTGACCCATACCCAAAACCCGACCCGTACCCACAACCCATGTACTTATTTTCCTTCTTCGAATCGCTAATTCCCAAACACTCCCGGTTCCTGAGCCGAAGAAGCTTCCCAAGCCTAGCGGAGAAAAAAAAAAAACCTAACTCTCTGATTGCCTCCTCCCTTCTCCCTCCTCTGATCTCGCCGGCGATCCGGCGACATCTCCTTCGGCAGCTGCAGTCCTCAAGGCGAGCTCTCCGCAACACAGGTAATTTTTTTCTTTTTTTCTTCAGTTAAGATTTTGGATCTTTTTAGGGTTTTGATGGGTTTTTTTTTGGGTATTATTCTTCTTAAATATTTTTTAGGATTATTTTGAGTAAACTGAGTTGATTTTAGGGTTTGAATTTTTTGGAGAAAGAAAATATTCGGAAAAATTAGGGTTAGGGGTTTATTTGTGGAAAATGAGTTGAGATTTTGGATCTTTTTAGGGTTTTGATGGTTTTTTTTTTCTTTTTAGGGTTATGGAAAAAGAGTAAACCCTAAAATCAACTCAGCATTGGTAATTTTTTTTCTTTTTTTTTCAGTTAAGATTTTGGATCTTTTAGGGTTTTGATGGTTTTTTTTTTGGTATTATTCTTCTTAAACATTTTTTATGATTATTTTGAGTAAACTGAGTTGATTTTAGGGTGTGAATTTTTTTGTGAAAGAAAATATTCGGAAAAATTAGGATTAGGGTTTTATTTGTGGAAAATGAGTTGAGACAATTTTTGTGTTAACTGTTAATTGAGTAGAATTTAGGGTTTAAAGTATTTTGGAAAAAGGAGAGATTTGGCCACTGCATTATTTTGATTCTTCACCTCCATTAGCCATTTTTTTGTTTTTTATTCTTCACGTTCATCGATAGCAAGTTCCTGTTTGAGGTGGTATTTCCTGTTTGAGGTTTTATGCAAGTTCCTGGATGCTATTGTTATAGTTGACTGCTTTCTACTGCTGCATGTTGTCCATTTATTAGTGTTGGAGAAAGGGAACTAACTTAATCTAGGTCTCCGACTAGATAATTGATTGAAGATATATTAATAGAAACTTCCTTACATTCTGGTGGCCTGCTTCCAATTTTTGCTTACATTCTGCTTGTGTCCGCATTCAATTGTTTTCTTCAAGCTCTGTGTATTCCGTTTATAACTACATATCTTCTATACGGATGCGTCTTTTAATAGGTATAGCTGCACTTTCATTTGTTTAGCAGTAATTTAAACTAAATTACTATCCTGTGAACCTTAGTAAATCAAGCTGCACTTTCATTGGCTTAGTAATAATTTAAACTAACATGTGAACTTAGTGAAATTATTATAAAAAATGAAGACTTTTTGGTTGCATATGCATACTTTCATACTTTTTTTGAATTATTTGGCGATTTGATAATTTTTACAAAGATGTAGTTGTATATGCTTAGCAATAATTTTTACATAGATGTAGTAGAATATAAGTTTATTTGAATTATTTGGCGATTTGATAATTGTATGAATTATTTTTTTGAGTGAGAATTAATTTTTTTGAGCGATGTTTTTGATCCATGTAGGCATGCATCGTTTTTTTTTTTTTTTTTTTACATTGGGAGTTAAGAGAAGTCTTTTTATCTTTTTAATTTCTTATGTAGAGCCAATTTATCTTCATTTTACATGCTTACAGTTATTATTTATAATTATTTAGAGTTTTATAGCACTTAATATATCTATTTTTATAATTATTATATTAATATATATTAAAATATTAATATTCCGCATAATTCCGCGTAATCCGCATAATCGGCACATAATGCGATTATGCTTTATGCGGTCCTCGATCGCACGCATACTGATAACGCATTTTAGAATATTGAAAACAACTTTAACCAATCAAATCCTATCACCCTTTCTCCTTACATCCATTACATCTCTTAGTAATTATTTATTTATGATCACACCTGCCCTATTACGATTTCCATCTTTACCAGTTTACCAAAATCTATAATTCCAATGCTCTTTGACTCTAGGTTTCTCACTTACCTATTTAGTCTTCTGCACACACAAAATATTAATTCTTATTCTAATCATAATATATACTAACTCTGCTAATCTATCTGTGAGGGAATAATGTTCCGCGAGGCTAACCAAATCCTATATTTATGGACAAACCTCTTTACCTTCACCTGCTTATTATGGTGTGAGAATCCAATCACTTTTGATACCACATCTGGATGCTGACATAGCATGTTGTTTCTGGGCGATGATTTAGTAACTCTCACATACTTTTCATTATATTCGGGCTTCAATATATAATGTAGCTTAGTAGGGTATATTCCAACGAAATTCAATTTTTGGCTCCAATAATATCACAGCATGTGATAATGTTTTATGTTGGTTGTCAAATACCTACCGCAACTCTTTTACTTTACCTAGTTTGGGACAAACAGTGAAAGGATCAAAACTTTAAGTACGATGGTTATATTATACTTTTGAGTCCAGTTTGTATAATCTATTTAGTTTTCTTTTAACAAAAAATATTTTCAACAAGTTATTGTAGATTTAATGTTTAAATAAGTAACAATATTTTTGTAATAGGAGCTTGATTAAGATTTTAAACAATAAAATAGTATAAGTTCTTATCTTCTGATACATACTAAGTGATACATACTAAGTGAGAAGATGCTTCATGACCGGTGACTAGAGGAGGATTTTATATAATCCAAACTTAGATTAAAGGTTAAAAATTTTGTTGCATGTCAATGTGTGTTTGTGCGGGGGAGACTTTTTGATGAATGCAATTAAGCCATGGTTGGATTAGGGATGTAGTTAGAATTTGAGCAGATTTGATTACATTTTGAGTTAGTTGACTTTTATCTTGTTTGCACATGTGGTGCACGTAGGGAGTTTTTATATTGCTTACAAGACTTTATTTTACATAGAAAATTGTTTTACATAAATCTTGTTATTGAGAGTGTAATTTGCTACTCATTAAATTGTGATTTGCGAGAGTGGGGGTGTGTTTCACGTGGGTGTGAGACCGAATGCATTATCAAATCCTAATATTTATCACCAGAATTTCAAATCTCCACTGTAAGATCCTAAATCTTTTTCCATACTATGTCATTTTTTTTTTGAGATAAGGAGAGTGAGGCTTTTGAAATTTGAAATTTGAATGAGATAAAGTACATGATTGATTTGGCATTTTAAATTTTAAATGTGATTGAAATTACTTATACCCAAGAAATGATGTCGTTGATTCCCTTAGAAGCTCTCAATTTGGGAGAAATTCTCTCCTTTTTCTCATTTTCTAGAAAAAATGAGAGGGTTTCTCTCTCCTCCAAGGGATAGTGGATAGAAGTCAACATATGTAATTTTCTGTTAGAGTATGTCTCTTGCACTTTGACTAAATTATCAAATACAAAGAGGCCCTCATATTTAATCTTTCCTTGGGTCACAATGTTTATCGTGTTTTTCTTATTTTCAGGACTGTACAATTCGATCCTGTGATTTTGACACTGAGCAGACCCTTGTCTTGCACTCACCTGAAAAGAGGTCAGAACGTATATCTGCTGACACTGAAGTCCATCTTGCATTAACACCACTCCAGCCAGTTGTTTTCTTTGGCTTCCATAAGCGAATGAGTGTGACAGGTTCTACCTTTGTTCTCCAGTACCCTGTGTTGTTGTCATTTGGTGATGCCTACTGACTTGCAAAGCTTTTTGGATTACATGAAGTTGTTGGCACGGTTGAGGGAGGGAGGCCGCCAACAAAAATAAAGACAGATCTTAAGAAACCAGTTGTCAACCTTGCTTGCCACCCCCGTCTCCCTGTCCTAGTAAGCATAATTTAATTGCAACAACTTAATTGTTATCTTTAACTGGCTACTGAGTCTCTCATATTTAAGTAACCTTTGTTCTGTTGGGTTGGTGATTTATTCCTTTTCATTGTAGTATATAGCTTATGCTGATGGCTTAATTCGAGCTTACAACATCCAGACATACGCCGTCCATTATACACTACAACGTAAGATGTAAATTGCCTTATATAACAGCCATGTGACGTTCTTTATTTTCTTTTTAAAGCTTCTTTGAACACTACAACAACTACGCATTTTAAAAACTCTATTGAACACTATAGTTAGAAATTTTAAGCAAACAGTCCTATTTCCTACTTTTTTCTGTCTGCAGTTGATAATACAATAAAGCTCATTGGTGCTGGTTCATTTGCTTTTCATCCAACTTTGGAATGGATCTTTGTTGGCGATAGAAAGGGTACCCTTTTGGCTTGGGATGTATCTACCGAGAGGCCAAATATGATTGGAATGTAAGTTTAATTTATTTCATTTCTTGTCTTTTGAAGGGAAAATAGAATTACAAGTGTTTTCAGACGTTCTTGGAAAGGAGCTTTACAAAAAAAAAAAAAAAGCTATTGTTGGTTCACAAAAGTTAAAAATGAAAACTAAATAAAATGAAAAGCAGCACTGGGCAGAACTAATAGTCAAAACACAAGTTTATCCAGAATTTTGGCCTAGAAAGAATCTCAAACAGTGATTGAACAATCATGAGATTTTGACCATAGATTTTCTCCATGCTAGGGTGTATACTGTTATCTATTCTGTTGATGGTTTATATGAAACCAACTGCTTGATGCACACGATCTTCTGTATAGTCATTTTGTAAGGAAGTATGTCCTCCACTTTAAAGGACTTACAGAATTAACCCAATAATTTGCCCTAAACCGAGATCAACAAGATGAGTTTCTCGAAATTCCATGGAGAACGTTTTCCTGTAGATCTTCTTAGAATCTGGTACCAGCTTAGGGTATTTACTGATGGTCATTAAATTTGGTCAATCTTTTTAGAGACTTTGCACTGCAAGTTCTGGATTAAATGACAATGATTATAAAAGAACTAAGAAGGCACTAAACGTCTCTCGCTGCTATCTTCTTTGGGTAGTAATGTTCTTAAGCGACAGTAAGCACCTTTGCTCTTCTCCGTCGTGCAATTGGCTATAGACTAAAAATATTTGGTCTGAATGAAATGAGAATACAACACATATATTAAAAGTGGGCTTTTATTTTGAAAGATGGCACGATATGCGTATACTAGTTCACTTCTCACCTATTTGATGTTGGTTTCACCGTACTTGTTCAAAGATTCCATGATCAATGTGCAACTTGTCTTCCAATTGTCTTTCAGTAATTATGACTGTATGATCAACACCGTACTTGTTCAAAGATTCCATGATGAATATGCTAATTGTCTTCCAATTGTTTTTCAGCAATTATGACTGAACCCAAAAGTAATCGAGAAATAGGAAGAGCTTTCATTTGTTTCATTGACATTAGTCATTACATTTTCAAACTGAAATATTTTCCAGAAATCTAACAAGAGGCTTAAAGTCATTTATCCAATGGCTAATGTCAATCAGCATAACATCATATATCAAATGGCCTTAACCCTGTAAACTTCTTAACCATTCATCATAACTCGTTCATCAGTCATTATTTCCTCCGTTCTAGCCTAGTTTTTGGCATATTACTTGGGTTTCCAACCCTTTAATCTTCATTTACATCTCCTTAGGACTCTAGGACCAAAACTCACAGACTTTAGGGCCTTCATTTCCCTTCATTAAGCGGGTTTAAGAGTTACACTTATTGAAAAGAATAATATTCGTGTGACCTCTTCTTGACTTCAAAAGTATTTAAGCCTTTTACCATTGATAATGGGTTTAGATATGTAACATGTTTGGAAGTTGAGAATGCTCCAGAAAAGAAAAAATTGTCACCTAATATAAGCATTTATGTGTTTTTGGATAATTGCTGGTCAAGGAAATTATGAGCAAGAGAGTGATGCCATAAAACCTCATCTAGTTCATGCATAGGTAAGCCTACCTATCTTTTGGTCATTTAGTCTAAGTTCATGCAACTAAGGAGCAGTCCTCCAAATTCCCATAGTCCAATAATGATATATTGATATGAGAGGAAAAGTAAGAGCCAAAGAGATATGACTTGAATATAAGTAAGAAATGAAGGAAATTCATCTTTGAATCATAAAATTAACAACATAGAGAGTGATGCCATAAAAACCTTGTCAATTAGTTGTCAACTAGTTCATGCATGGAAAATTAAGGTCAAGGAAACTATGAGCGAGAGGGTGATGCCATAAAACCTTGTCAACTAGTTCATGCATAGATAAGCCTACCTACCTTTTGGACATTTAGTTCCAGTTCATGCAACCGAGGAGCAGTCCTCCAAATTCTGTATACCAATAAAGACATGAGAGGAAAAGTTAGAGCCAAAGAGATATGACTTGAAATATAACTAAGAATTGAAGAAAATTCATCTTTGAGTCATAAAATTAATAGCATAGCCAAAGTGAAACACGCTCATGAGTTTTGCATAGTTTCACTACAAACTATATAGATGAAATCCCCAGGTTATCAAGAAATAATTGCTAGCTATAATAAATTGATGTATACAAAGGATGCTGCTCATTGACTTAATGTTTATTAATCTCAATGCAAATTGTATATTGTCCATTGACATAAATAAGGGAAGGCTGAGTGTTAATTGTAATTTAGGAAGGTTGTCTATTGACATAATAATGACTAGTTTTAGACTTGTATTATCAATCAAAAATCCAATGAGATTCTGGTTGACTTTCTTTATATTCCTTCAATAGCTACAAAGAGTGCTACAACCCTAGGTTTGATAAATTTGAGGGAACAAGCTCTTGATTTGGGTCTTTAGCATAATGTGTATAAAGTTGATTAATTCTTTCCTTCATTTTGATTTTGACGACTTCTAAGAATGGGCCAACATCAAAATTTCTGTTAGACTTTGGCTAAGCATAGGTGCATGGGGGAGATAACAACAAAACAACAACATCAACTAAGCCTTTTATCCCAAGTATTTGGGGTAGGCTATACGAACCAAAAAGTGAAATTTTGGCTTATGTCATAATATGTGATACTGTTTTATGCTGATTGTCACTGGCCTACCACAACCCTCCTCCTTTATCCTGGCTTGGGATAGACAGTAAAAGAATAAATCTTTAAGCACAACACTGGCGGAGTTGGGGAGATAACAACAAAACGACCTGCGTAAATCTCTTGCCACATATATAAGCCTAAAGAATAAGGATCCAAGTGACAAATCCAAAGAAATTTGTTCATGTTAGCTTTGACTACTCATAGGGAAAGCGAGGCACATGTTTGTTGTTATAGCGAGTTCCCCATGAATAAAGTCAAGAGCAAACATGAAGAATAGATCCATTGAAGAACTTTAATCAAGGATGAAGTATGACTGAATTTAAAAAAAGAAGATAGAATGGTGGTTCCAGATGTAGTTACAGCTGATTGCAACATATTTTAAAATTTTTGAGTTGATACCATAAGAATTCTTGGCTTGTTAATAGAGGGTCCTTTTCTGTACTTCTCATTCCTTTCGTCATGTCCATTCCTTGCAAGTGTTTGATTTTTCTTGTTAAGGTTAATAATGATCATTTTACAACTATTTGTGAAGTTATATTGTATAGTTTGTTCAACTATAAATACTAGTTTTTTTTGTATGTATAACACATCATGTATGAAGTAAAAAAGTTATGACTGGACTTAGAAAATATCAATGTATACAATTTGGCTATTGTTATCTATGACGGGACTGCCAGAAGGCAGAAACATGAATAAGCGTACTTAAGATGCAAGTACCTATGATTTTATTCATTCCAAAAATTCACGTTATTACAAATAACCAGATTATAGATGTAATAAAATACTATAAACTAATTGCATTCCCTTTTATATGACAATGTATTAGTTTGTGGCTGCAGAAGCTGTACTCTTGGCCCCATACATGAAATTGCTGCATATTGAACTGCATATAATTTTGGGGGCCAAGCTTAAATATGTATATTCAACTGCATACCTGGCCTTTTAAAACCAGCTTCGGTTCATGTTTGATTGGCTAGTTTTTGCACCAGATCAAAAAGGTTTTATTTTGAGGTTAAAGGTTGAGCATAAAGCTAGCCTATTATTTGTGGATCTTTCTCAACTACTGTCATGCTCCAACCTGACCTTATTTTGATGGAGAAACTCACTGCAGTCGTGGACATGGGTAAAAGATGTCCGTCCATAGAAACCTACAAAGTTTGTGGGTGGACCTGCCTACCTGGTCACATAGTTTGCACTTGTGCAACCTGTAGGCAATGGCCAAAATTCCTTTTGACCATTAAAGAGTCCTAGCAAAGGGGGGAAATTGATAAGCACATATATAAATTATGTTTAGGACTGAGGCACAACAAACCAAAGAGCGGAACTTGAAACCTGTGACATAAGATA